>JAJHZJ010000223.1:0-555116 GCA_023548195.1 Bettongia penicillata ogilbyi
CAACATTGGTGGTTCTGAACTGCCCCCTTCTTTCATAGTCTTCACTTTAAATTCAGGTTTTCTTCAGAAGGACAATACTGTTAATGAGATTACATTTACTCTCCTTATCACTAGTCAGACTCGCACCCCAGCTTGCAAATAATTTCATCTAAGGTAGGGAAGACCTTTGTGTTCTGCTCAGGCTTGGATGGAGACAGACTCTTTCATTTGGATAGCCCACATGAGGCGGGGTGCTGGTGGTGGTCCAATAAAAGAAGTATTATCTCTGTTCAGGGGTGAAATGGTGATGGAGTGATATTAACCCTTGTTGAAAGGGTATGTAAACTATGCACCCTAAACGCAAAGTAAACTCAGTTCCAAACTGCAGCTCCCATGTATAAACACGTACAGACACTCTCTCTCTCTCTCTCTCTTCTCTCTCTCTCTCTCTCTCTCTCTCTCTCTCTCTCTCTCTCTCTCTCTCTCTTTTCAGTGCGAAAATACCCTACCACTCTATGGTAATACCTTATTTCTTTTCCTACAGTTACAAGTGGACTCCAAAGTTCCCAAAGGGAGCTTGCTCTTGTATTGGAAAACAAAAGCATGCTACTGTCTCCTACGATTATGAGATTCATGATTTTCTTGTCCTCTTAATGGTTGGGTAGGTTTAACTTCTTAGACCTCACATGAATGAAGAAAAGGCAGAAATTATGAATCAGCTAAAGTATATGTCATGCACTAAAATCACAAGTGTTTGTTTTCACAATAAAATAATTTCTTGTTGTGCTTGTACTCTAACAATTTTTTTAATACTTTGAATAATTAAAATTTAATTCATTTAATTACCAAAATATGTTTTCTTTCCCTCTAAACAAATCCCTCCCCAACACATGCTAATTGTGAGAAAAAGCACATTTGTATCAAATGTGCATTCACACACATATTTAGATAATGCTCAATGAAAGAATTTAACACCTTAATTTTCACATGGGGATTATAGTACAACAAAAAAGGAAAAAAGTTAAAATCCACTTGCAGCTCTCTCTCTGCCCTACCTTTGCATCATTCCAGTAAAATAAAAATAAAGCCAAAACTTTCCACTCTTTCTACATATTGTCTCTTTTTCTTTGAATCATTCTGTCTTTTAATTTTCTTATTTGTAGTAAGTCAAGGTAAGAAATCAATCCTCTTGAGAAAATATTCACTACTATATGTCAAGTGTAGTATATATATCTTAGATATATGTTATATGTGTGTGTATCTCTTTATATACTCATGTGTGTGTGCCTGAGTTACAGTAAAATAATTTTATCCGTTCTAGATTTTGATAGTCAAAGTAGTGAGGAAATTAAAATTATGCTGTATCATTTAATAATTAATTGTTTTCTGTAATCGACCCTACTACCCATTTTGCCAAGTCCTATTTCTCAGTTAAGCTGAAAAAATGCAGTTTTTCCCAGTAGGGAAAGTATAATTAAACCAGAAATGATATTTTATACCTTTTCAACTAGCCCCTGGGATATTTGCTTGCTAAAGCAATTAACCTGGGCCCTCTGTTTTGTTGCTTGTAAACAAAAACCAATTTAGGCTGAGCCCCTCCCCAAACGTAATTCTTCTGCCTTTGTCTTTCCTTGTAAAATTTGGGGTGTTTTGATTTTCCCTAGGGGGAAGGGTAGGTGAGAGACATGGTCCTGATTGGGGTGGTTCTGATTTTCTAGTCAAGATTATAGACACAGTTGAAGTCCATAAAGCAATTAATATTCCTTAATCTTCCAAGGGGCACCAGAAGGCCAACCCAATTTCCCAGCTGTAACTAGTTGTGATATTACTCAACCACCTAGAACTCCTTTTTTTGAATATCAATAATGATGGTTTTCCCCTTCTCACAGGGGCCTTTGGCCTCACCGAGGGGGCCAGTCTGACTCCTTTATTAACAGCTATATGTGTCACTGTTGGTACACTTATCTTGCTCACAGAAAATATACCTCAGTTTACCTTTGTTACATCTTACCTCCTTAATTAGTATAGTAGTATTAATGGTCATAATTAGTGTTGTTGAGATGATACTGCCCAGTGTTAAGATGACAGGGAAGACCAAATCCAGCACTTAAAAGAGAAAATAGAAGAAAGAAGCAGTTTTTGCTAGAACAAACAGATGGTCAAGTGGATGCTGGGGACCAGACTTGGAGTTATTAGGATTTAAGTTCAAACCCTGCCTCAAATATAATAGCTTTCTGCTCCTGTACAAGTCATTTAATCTCTTTCAGCCTAAGCTGTTACTGCTATTTAATAGTCTCTGACTCTCCATGACACCATTTGCGGTTTTCTTGCAAAGATACTGCAGAGGTTTGCCATTTCCTTCCCCAGCTCATTTACAGAGGTGGAACTGAGGCAAGCAAGATTAAATGACTTGCTCAGGGTCACATAACTGATAAGTGTCTTAAACTAGATTTGAACTCAGGAAGATGTCTTCTTGATCTTAGACCCAGCTCTCAATCTACTGAGCACCTTGTTTCTCCGTTAGTATAAGTTCCCTCATCTGTAGATGGGGATACTATAACAGCTATGTCACTGTGTAAGGATCAAATGAGATAACATATACAAAGTGCTTTGTAAACCTTAAGTTGGTATAGAAATATCAGCTATTATTATGAAGACTGTAATGGACTATCTGATTGTTCAAAAAAAAAAGGAAAAACCCAGGACTGTCATCACCACTTGATTATCATAGGGTAATATCCTTAGGTTTACAGGAATTTGACTTAGAGATTAATTGCAGACAATGATTATGGGGTGTCCTGTTGGTGGGGATGTTTTAGAGCTAGTGGAAGATCCTGTGAAGTCTTTGAGGACTGGATTCAGATCGATAGAGTTAGCACTATCTGTCATATTCTGGTGGCTATGACTAGGCACAGGGTAAGGATGAAGGTCATTTTGAATAAATGAAAAATCTTAATTTTTATGTTACTTGGATTGGGATGACTGCTAGGTAAAGGTATTCTGGGTCTAACACAGGTGTATAAAGAATCTAATTAAAACTAACATATATGACAATTGTTGGATAGAATTTTCGTTTTTAATGAAAGCAATTTTAAAAGATGAAATGGAGAAAATGAGAAAAGCAGTAATAATCTTCAAAAGATATTAAATTGAATGAAAATAGGAAAACAACAATAGAGAAACTGAGTATATATCACTTGCAAAAGGTCATATGACATTTCCTTAGAAATGAGAGAGCAAATTTTCACTCTGTCTGGAGTTCCCTATGTCTCTTACTTTAGATCCCACTGATGAGTATGATAAAACTTCTTGATTTGTGTGCCAAGTTGTTACTGGACATATCTTTGGTGTTTAGATTCTCCTCTTAATAAAACGATGTCACACTTCATGATATAGTTTTGTCTTCGTTTTTATTATTAAAGACAATTTGTGTCTATTTCAAACTTCTTTTACTAAAAATTCAAAGTAGGAGATAAGAATAGATTTGGGGAAAGCTGAAAACTCCAAATTTCATATGACTAGTTAGACAAATTCATTTGCATGAAATTAATTTGTAACCTAATGTGTGTCATGTTATTGAAGAATTGTGTGAGCTGAGCTATTAAACAAACTCACCTGATTTGTTAGATTAATCTTTTGTTTGATTTCTTATTCTTAATTCACTTGAAAATTGATCTTAGCTGTTCAAAACTCTTTGCTAAAAGAAAATTTAACCAACTTCATGCTCCCTTTATTTTAAATTTTATTTAAGCATTTCTATAACATCATATAATTAAAGATGACTGCCTATAAAGCAACAAATCTATTATGTACAATTTGCTATTCCTTTTAAGAATATAAGTTATCATGTAAATTTCTTTTTTTCCCTTTATTCATCCCCTTACTTTCCCCACCCTAAGATGGTTGTCATTAGACACAAATATACATTTATATATATATATATATATATATGTATGTATGTGTGTATTTATAACCATTTTATATATACTTATATATGTGCATATGTGTGTATATACAACCATTTTATGCATAGTTATGCATGTATATGTATATACAAGCATGCATACATATATGTATATATGTGTATACATGTATATATATATCATTCTGTGAATACTTCTATTTGTCAGTTCTTTCTCTGGATACAGATAATGTTTTCTTTCATACGTCCTTTGTTGTTAATTTGGATATTTATAATAGTCAAAATGACTTAGTTGCTCAAAACTGTTCTTAAAAGATATTGCTGTTACAATGTTCTCTCTTCCCTGCTTCTTGCACTCATGTCCTCTTTGGTTCTTGCCACTGGAAGTTACTCTGGGAACCACACCTCCTTAATACAGCCCTCTTCAGCTTTCCTACTTCCTGTCACCCTGGCCTGCCTCCTCACTGAGGCACTTTGCTTCAAGACTTATTTAAATGAAAGTTTTCTTTTGACTTTAACTTAGAAACTTCACGTTGCTGGTAATAATCGTTTTTTCTTTATTGCTCTAATGTTTACCAAGTGATTCCCTCCCCACACCTCTGTGAGGAAAATCTTATCATCCCCATTTTACAGAGGAGGAGGTTAAGTGATTTGCCCCTGGACAAAGCAGCTAGCGGATCTCTGTCCAATTCTCCTTCCATGTGAGCTCTATCCCAGGTCACTTCAGCTGTTTTGGGGGCTTGGATATTTCCACAGAAGAAATAAACCAGCAAATAATGTGAAAACCAATAGGCCTTTATTATCGTTAAGGTTTATAGGACCCAAGGGAAAATCCTTAATTTAAGGCATCAAGTTGCTCAGGGATTAGGGAGAAGAGGAAAGCAGGGATATATTGGGATCGATTTCCAGCAAGGACAATTACCGCTCTATTGGGTTCTGGGGAAAGAATTTAGTGAGGGAATGCTATAGCAAAGACAGCCTATGGTGATAAATTCTAACAACTCCCTCACTCCTCAAACCAAAGGTTTTGTAAGCCTACCATAATTACACTTTAAAAGATGAGATGACACAACAAAGATGCAAAATAAAACAAAAAAAAATTACTAAGCTTTGTTCTCAACATGTAACTTGAAAATTCATGGACTTTTTAAGCTAAAGCTTTATGAGGGATAAGTGAGTCAGAAATATCAAAGGGTATTTTTAGGTGCTGAATTTCATCAAGTATATACTAAATATTGATTCAAAATAAAGGAATGCATGAGATCCTAAAAAGTTGCCTATAAAGTAACATTTTGTATATGCAATTTTCTCTATTGGCTTTCAATATATATTTGTGAACACTGTGTGTGTGTGTGTGTGTGTGTGTGTGTGTGTGTGTGTGTGTGTGTGTGTGGTGGCATTAGAGAATAGATTCCCAAGAAAAATAATTTATCTTTGTATGCATAGAAAAGTAACTTCAACTGGGTAATGACTATTTGTCTACTCTGTGAAAAATTCTTTTCTCGATGCTATATCCATGTGGTGAAATAAAAAATACAGAAATAAAAAAAATTACATTGTCATGTCCTCAAGGACCTTTCAATTTAACAGATGACAAAGAGCAGTTACATACATGTAAGTATGCCTCTAGGTAGAATGTGATAGTGACAATTTAAATGTTGAGAAGGAATTTAAGATGGTGGAACCGGTCAGAAAATTCCAAGTTCTCCTAATTTCCTACATGGACAGAACATCACCAAAAAATGAATGGGAAAAGAGATTTACAAGAACCAGGTAAGTGTTCATACAAGAGATGGTACCTAACTTGGTCTTGAAAGAAAAGTTTAATTTTCAGAGAAAGACAACTGAAGAGAGTACATAGCCAGCATAGATAGGCTTTATGAGGTTATGGAGACTTGGGAGGGTGGAGGACAGATCATAATGTTAATAAAGTGAATGAGCAATTGTTTTTAAACATCAAAAAAGAGAGAAATGTTAAGTTTTAAAATTATTATAGCTAGATCAGAAAAGGAGAATACGGAAAAACACCCAACATAATGGCTTGCAGCAGAGAGCTCAGAATTAAAACTCCATCTCACTCTAACCAATCAAGCCCTCCTCATACTCTAAATCATGGGTGGGGAACCTGTGGTATCTAGGTCATGTGTGGCCTTCTAGGTCCTTGAGTGTGACCTTTTGACTGAATCTGAGTTTTACAGAACAAATCCTTTTATTAAGGGCCACATGTGGCCCTCTATGCCCTCAAGTGTGAATCCAGACTTCACAGAACAAATCTCCTTAATAAAAGGATTCATTCTGTAAAACTTGGACTCAGTCAAAAGGTCGCATCCAAGGACTTAGAAGGCCACATGTGGCCTAAAGGCTGCAGGGTTCCCACCCCTGCTCTCCATTGTTTTTACTCTTTGACCTACTAGGCATTAATACAGCAAGGAAATCAAAGACAAAAAGAAAGCTCTCATATACAAATCAATACAAATAGTTGTTGAAACACATTTGGTGGTAAAATACTAGAAACACCAGCTGTCTTTCAAGTGGTAAATAGTTGAACCAACTGTGGTATATAAGGTACCTAGGTGTTATGGATACAAGGTTAGAGGTAGAGTCAGGGAGACCTGAGTTCAAATTCTGACTCTAACACTTAATAATTATGAGAACTTGGGAAGTCGCTTCAGTACCCTTATCTACAAAATGGTGATAGTAATGGCACCCACCTTAGAGGATTATTGTTAAAATCAAATGATAGACATAAAACATTATATAAGCCACTCAGAATAATTTAAAAGTTAGCTGTCATTATTATCACTATAATTGAATAATATTACACTGTAAGAAATGACAATTTAGAGAAATATGGAAAAGCTTTCATGAATTGGTATGTGATGAAGTAAACAGAATTATAAAAACAATATAAACGATGAATATAATGCCATAAACACTAAAATGAAACTGATTACTATGTAATTGGAATGAAAATCTTGAATCTGGAAATATCAGGGGATATTTGTTTTACTGCCTTCATTTTTTTTTACCATTGTAATGATAATAGCATTAAGATTTTATATAGAGTTTTCAAATTTACAAAGACATTTGTCTGTATGATCTCATTTTAGCCTCCATTAGGAAAGTACTACAGTAATAACCATTGTAGAGATGAAGAAACAGGTTTAGGAAGGTTACCTGGCTTACCAATGGCATCCAAGGCAATAAATAACCAAGATAGGTTTTGAATCTAGATTTTAGAAGTTAGGTAGCCCTAAGCAAAAGCTCTGAAATGATATTGTTGGTCTTTCTATGTTTCAAAGAAGAAATGTTTTGAATGTTTGAAAATTGCAATCGACTTTTCTCACTTTCCTTGATAATGTGTCTATATGTATAAGCTTAATGCTTTTATTTCCTCCATTTTCTTTTAATGACATAAGTGTTCAGTAATGTAAGTTTGTTACTAAGACATATTTTTCTTCACAAGCAGCTGAGAGTAGTAGATAGGATACTGGACTTGACTCAGATGAAAGTCCTGGATCAAGCCCTCATTGACTCTTGGGGAAGTCTCCTCTAGGGGTAAGGAACCTGCAGCCTTGAGACCACATGTGACCTTCTAGGTCCTTGGGTGTGGCCTTTTGATTGAGTCCAAGGTTTACATTTGTTCTGTAAAACTTGAACTCAGTCAAAGGGCAGAAGTTCCCCACCCCTGCCTAACCTCTCTAAGCTCCATTTCCTTTTCTATAAAGTGAGTGTTGGGGATTGATATTGAGGACCTCTAAGATCCCACCCAAAGTCTAAATCTATCGTACTCTGATACTTTGGTTTCATTTCTTTGGATTTCTGATAGGACATATTTTTGATACATCGCTATTGTTGGCATTGCCTTCTAAATAGTGTTACTGTTTTTTTCTGATTTATTCTTTAATTGAATCACCATTAATTTTCAGTATCCATGTAGTTTTATAACTTTTATTCCTGCTTTTGATGATCAATCCAAATTTATTGTGGTATGAAAATGCATTTCCTTTTGGATTTACATAGGATTTCTCTAGGATTTCGGATGTTACATTTGTGTGTGTGTGATAGTGTCATGTACACTTAAAAAGAATGTATATTCTGCATGCTTATTTGGAGGGTGTGGGGTATAGGGTGAGAAGGCACCAGACCTGTGGTTTCAATGGCACAGCGAATTCTTAATGAGAAAACTCCTTTCACCAATGTAAATTGACACCTGTTTTGCAATTTATAGCCTTAGAGAGATACTTGGAATATAGAGAGGCTACATGATTTGCCCAAAAGAGGTGGCAGTATTGATGAGGGGCAGGACTTGAACTCTGCCTCTGAGGCATATTCTTTTTATTTTTGGATTTGGAACTATTTGAATGATTACTCAGGTTTTGGCTCCTTATATAGGTAGACATTTTGCTTTGGGGATTGTAAGCTTCCTTAACTTTTACCCTTCTTTTCCGTTTGATACTGTTTTCATTTGTGTTAATTCAGTTTTTGCTGTAAATATGCATGTATGCTGAACTTTGCATAATATAAAATAACTCAAACTTTTTTGTTATCATTTTTATATAGTTGCAGATTATACACTTTATTCTGACACATAGAAGCAGGTATGTAAAAACAGGCTGTGCAGTGCAGTGCATGAGGAATTGGGAAATCGGGAAGACAGATTCAAAATGTACTACTACTATTTGTAATAGACACTACTGCTCTCTGTATGACTCAGAAAAATCACTTAATTTCTCTGATCCTTAGGAAAGTTCCTGGGGGTTTCTCTACTTAGTTATGGAGGGAATATAATTTGTATCTTTGCAGGGAGATCCCACACTAGTAGTTAGCCATGCTTAAAAAATGTCACAGAGTATGTGTTTATTTTCATGTATTTTATATCTTAATAAAATTAGCAACTGCCAAATTTCATTATTTTCCTTAAAAAAAACTATCACTTAGTAAGTTTGCATATTGTTTATAGTGGTGTCAGTGGTGTCATTTTGTTGATAATTACTTCTAGGCCTTTTTTTTAGAAGTCTGTTTTCAAACAATATAACCTTGTTTTCAGGTTATGTGATTTTAAAAGTGTAATCTCATTTTTAAAAGTCTTGTACTTTTATTGTATTCTAGTTCAAATTTAACATGTGTTCTTTTGTCATTTTTTGTATAATAGGACGACACATGCAGAGGGAATTTCCCCACCTGAGGTTTCAGATGTTAATGAAATCTGCCTAAACCCTATCCCTTTTTTCATGATGCTATTATAATTAGGAGTTTTTCAAATGTATTTTTTTCTTTCTTATTGGCTATTGAATCTTGTCTTTTTCTTTATGTTTTAAATTATGTGACTTGGGGAATTTTAGGTGAGACTGATTTCTTTTGGATTCTTACGTGACTTAGGACACTTTGAATGCTTTTTTCTAATTGAATACATTGTCTGTTTTGTGTTAGTATCTTCTTTTGTATCATCTTGGTATCAATTAGCCTGATGTTTTTACATCTTACTTTGTCTTCCTAACTAAATCTGGCATATCCATTAAGTGTTTTTTATAGAATTTACAATTGGTTACAAATGGAATGTATTCTTCATTTTTATTTCTGTTATATATAGGTATTTGTTAGACTCTATTATTTCATGTTCATATTTATATTTTTTAATATTCAGATGTTATTTTGGCAGTTTTATGCATCTTTTAAAAACAATTAGATTTTTCCCTTAATTCCTTTAAATTTTGATTTATTCTGAAATGTAATTGATCCTTTGGACTTTGAGGTGGGAAATCTGGTTCATACTCAAGAGACAGTAAAATCCAATGACAAGATGTCTCTGGAATCAGAAGACTTGGGTTCAACTCTTACTCTGATATTTACTATCTATGTAACTTTGAGTACGTCACTAAACTCCTTGGTCCAAAGATTCCTCATTTGTAAAATGAATGAATTGAATTTGGTGGCCTCTAAAGGTCTCTTCCTACTTTAGATATAGAATTCTAGAGGTGGAAATTAAAGTTGCTTATCGAGGTCTAGTTGGAGATGATGGTGAGAAAGCGGTGAATTCCTTAAATTTTGGGGAGCAATCCAAAGCCCTCCCCATTTACAGAGGCTAACAGGAAAGGAATTCCTTTGTTTTTGGCCAATCGTTAGATAATAGGAGGAGGATGCTTTTGGCCCCCTTTCAGCAGGCTTAGGCTTCAATATTTTGAGGAGAAGCAAAAGTGATGGGAATCTTTCAGAATAGATTTCAGTACGGTAGAAGATGAGAGTTAGAAATGTGCAGGAGTCAGCTCAAACCAGCTAGTGCTGGGAGATTTTCATGTGACCTTGATAACTGGCAAATTCTGCCAATCAGGACTTGACTTACTGTTTTGCTGATTGTTTAAACCGGGAGCAGGAAACCTGTAGCCTTGTGGCCACCTGTCCCAACAGGTCCTCATGTGAGGTTTCCTTTCAGTCAAGGGCCACACTTGAGGACCTAGAGGGACACATATGACCTCAAGGCTGCAGGTTCCCCACCCATGGTCTAAATTGTGAAGAAAATGTTAATAAAGCAGATTAAACTTTAAAATGTATTGTGTGGTTTTTTTCTGGTGTTTTTTGAGAGCCAGTTGTTAAACATTTATTAACATACCTCCAACGAAGTCTAGAAGGGAGAGATTCTCAGCTATGCACATTTTTTTTTTTTGAGGTAGAAATTGTGGGAAAATTTCCATTTTTTAGTATTAACTAGGAAACATGTGGGAGAAGAGTCAATTAGGTGCACCAGGGAATGCCTTTACATTTTTAAAGGGTTGTCATGGGACAAGATAGCCCAAGGACTGTGGAGTCTGGATGCCTGAAGCCTTCTATGAACAGGCCAGTATAGTTGTAGGAGAAGTTCTCAATTTGGGCCTCTCCAATGTCTAATTCTTGGCCCTTGAATCCAAACAATTAGGGAGATGTGTGTGGACAGCCACTCTTGAGGTGCCAGGTGGAGGGGGAGGTCATATACATGAACTGCCTGTGTCACGGTCAGGCAGGCCTTGAGGCTCCAGAATGGTAGATCAATCTAGTTCCTTAAGCAATGGCTATAGTAATACCCCCTTTCCATAAACTGTTTATGATTTTTTTTAAAAAAATTTCTTCCTCCCACCTGACCTCCAAACTTTTTCTTTCCTTTTTTGTGGGCTAAGTGCTATTTTTCAGTCTATTAGGCAATTTGACTTCTTCCTGAATCTAACTTGAAAGTTGGATGAGATACTTTGAAAAAAATATCTATTCCATTTTCTCCCCCTCTATGTTTATGTACTTCTTTTGTGCCAGTGTAATCCTTTCCTTTAATATAACAAATAAATGATTTATTGCTACTGCTTCATTTAGAAGAAATATATTTGTCACAAAGTCAAGTCCCAATATTTTGCCAGGATGCTAGATTATTTGGTCGTTGCTTTGACTTGATTCTGATGCAAAACGACTAGAGAATGACATGAATATGTAACTTACCTGGTAGCTTTCTGAAATTCAATTGTTTCATTTTTAGCTGCCCCTAACCCTTACAGCAGGGTATGGAAAGACACTGATCTACAAGAGTCATGTTTTCCAACTAGACAGCCATGGCAGTTGTTTCTAATGCATACAGGGAAGCCTGGCAGTTTAAATAAAGAGAACCTGCCTAAAAAAAGAGTGCACTCATTATTCTTCAGCCCAGGGGCATCACCTATTTATTAAAAAGAAGATTTTTGAGCTTTTTCTTTGTGCCAACACATGTTAAGACAGCCAAGCGAATGGTGCTGTCAGTTACCGCCACAAATGCCATGCTACTCTAGACAAATATCTAACTTGACTGTCAGAAAGTTCACCCAGTCTAAGCTTACATTTATTTCTTATTGAACTTTTTCTTGCCCAGTAGAGATCTGCTCAGCTTGTAGAATCAACCCTCCAAGAGCTTAAATGAAAGGGAAAAAAAGGCCACTCTCTAGGCAATTCATTAGCACTAGCACATTAGTAATAGCTTCTTTAAGACAAACCAGTCTTGCTCGGTTAATGCAGGAGAGTTTTAAGAGGTCTACGTTCCAGGTAAAAATTCCATACAGCTTGATGTCTCTTCTCTCCCACAAGGTCTACAGAACTGTTGTCCTGACTACAGTTTTATGGCCTATTGATGCCACACCAGAAAACTGAACTGCTTCCAGTTGAATTGTCTCAGGAAGATCCTAAAGATTACCTGCCAGATAATTCTCTCTAGATGTCTACTGTCAATCATTCAAACAATTGCAGAGAGCACAACTCTTGTGGGCTGGTCATAGGGTTCAAATGGCAAATTGAGCACTTACCCAAAAGACTTTTTATGGAGAACTTGCCCAAGGTAAGCATTCACATGATCAGAAGAAGCAGGATAAGAAAACTCTTAAAGTAGTTTTGGAGGACTTTAGTATGAACTGTGAGACATGGGGAATATTGGAATAGTGTAACTGCACCAAAGATGATGCTGTACCCCACAAGCAAAGCTGCATCATAGAAGCACAAAGGAAACATGAACTGTACAAATCTAGAACCACTTCCACTCTAAATATTCTAATAGTCTACTCGTGCCCGATCTGTGGTTGTGCTTTCTGGACTCATTTTGGACTGATCAGCCACAGATGACATATGCTGTACCTGGACCCCAAAATCTTCAAAAATGAAGAATAGACAACATAACAAACTGTATCCTAATCTTAGAAGTCCTTCCACTAAAATGGATATTTAAGCAAAAATATTTCCATTAGGATAATCACTATTAGATTAAATTTCTTTCCATTTTGAAATAATGTATAGTTGATAATGATGTCATTGAAAATTACATTTACCTGAATGTGGCAAAGAATCTAATACATTGCCCCCATCTTTTATTTATTTTTAAAGCACCTTCAAAGCTAGACACAATTAAGAAGCCATTATATTGCCAATTTAAGTTGTTATGATCCATAGTCTCTTAAGTCTTAGGGAATAATGTTGGGATGATGTTTTGAGACTTAGTCTGAGAAAATTAGAATACTCCATTTCCACAGAGTAAACATGAAAACTTAAAAATATATGCAATTAACCCCAAATAGAATGGGAACTCTATTGTTTTCCTTCTAAATAAATATGGCAAGATACATTTTCTGTGCATCTTGCTTTTAAATAATAAATAACTCAGAAATTTATTAAGTACTTATTATGTTCCAGGTGTGTACTAGGTTTAGTGTATACAAATACTAAAGTGATGCAGTCCCTGTTTGTAAGAGGAGAAGGTGTGGCATGTTCACAGACATGTAAAAATGGAACATGGAAAAATAAATGCAAAGTAGTTGAAGGTCACTCACAAGTGGAGACATAAGAAAAATCCTTTTAAAGGAGGTAGCTCTTGAATTGAGCCTTGAGAGCTAATAGTTTTGTTGATTTTGCCTGACTCCCCTTTCTTGTCCACTCTAGTCCAGTCCCTCTTTCATGCCATTCATCTTCCTAATACAAAGATATGATCATCTCACTTTTTCATTAAAAATAATAATAATAAAAAAAAACCTCCAATGATTTCCCATTGCCTCTGTATTAAAATTCTAACTTCTTCTGGCCACTAAGGTGCTCCAAAAGTGCCAAAAGATGGATCAATCCTAGCTTTCCAGATTTATTACCTAGTATTTCCCTACCTAGATGACTTCTTTGAACTTGTAGAAGTGTACAAATATATTGTTCCTTTGAGCAATCCCTTCACTCTCTTGTTTTGTTGACTTTTCCCACATTGTTTCCTATCCAAGGAATGTCCTGTTTCCATCTTAGTCTATAAGAACTCATAAAGTCCAATTTAGATGTTACCTCCTCTTATATCTCCACTATTTTTTTTTTCTGTTAGAGCTCAGATATTGCTTTGTTTTATGCTTTTCTAATGCCATTTAATTTGGAGGTCTGTTCATTATCCATTCATAATCTCTATCCAAGATATACGTCCATGTGGACAAGTGCTGGTGCTGTGTGATCAATTACATGATGTGTTCTGAATAATAGTCAT
This sequence comes from Bettongia penicillata ogilbyi, assembly GCA_023548195.1. Taxonomy (NCBI): domain Eukaryota; kingdom Metazoa; phylum Chordata; class Mammalia; order Diprotodontia; family Potoroidae; genus Bettongia; species Bettongia penicillata. Next base: position 13,890 of record JAJHZJ010000223.1, read on the forward strand.
TTTTCATTGACTTAGTTTTTCCCATGTGTGTTATTATATTGAATTTGAAGTAGTTGTAAAATTCATTTGGGAAGCTAATTATCACTTGCAAAGGAACATTTGGATGACCACATATCTAAGGGGAATTAATCTACCAATTAAACTTGAACTACCTTTAAGACAGTGGGCAAAACTTTTGATGATCATGTGCCTCTGTGTTTTCTATACTGCTTGAGATTAATAATTAGAAGATCATCAACTAAACTTATCTCTGCTATGTTTATCTATTCAAAAATAATGTATGATTTTAACATATTCCTTGACATTCCTTAACATATTCCTTGACATTCCTTAACATATTCCTTGACAATTGCATATTCCTTTAACATATTCAAGAGACTTTAAGTCTGCATTTTGTGCTTCTGGGTCAAAAGCATTTCTGTAGTCAACAAATGACAAATGTAAACAGATCTTGTTTTCTATACCTACTTGTCAACTGTACAACTGTAAAGATGGATTATGCTATAGTATGTCATTTGTGAAAGCCCGCCTGTTCCTGTCTTATTATTATTCACATAATTATTCCATGGAGCTGAGAAAGGCATATAAGTCTGTAGCCACTGATATATTCTCTATCATCTTTTTTTTGTGTTAATATAGTTCAAATTTCCCCACTAATCACTTGATATTTTTCTATCTTTCAAATATTGTAAGAATCATAACCTAGAATGCCTCAACATGGTGTCACCTTCCATAATAGACCACTTCTGGGAATATTTGATTGGGTTCAACTGCTTTTCCAGTTTGTTTTCGCCAGTGGACTTTCCATTTTCTCATGGATCACGTCTGGATATATATGGTGTCCAAATGTCATGCAACATGGAATTAATAGAGCCGCTAATGGCATTAGCACACACTACTGTGAATTCTAGTTATCTTTGTGTGTTGGTGTGTCTTTCTCTGGGCAGTGACTATGTCTAAATGTACAGTTTCCTTGAGTGTCTAACAGTGTATTGCTTAACATATTTTTCTTGAATGAACGAATGGATAGATGGTATGGAACAAAATTCATTTCAAAATAAAAAGGAGAAATGTATTTGGCTGCAGATTTTCTAATACGGCCAGGTCTTTAAACTGAAGTCTGAGAGGAAGGCGGAAGAACTATCCAAAAAAATCTTGTAATCCAAATACTGTATGGAATAATAGATAAGACAGAAAGAAAAGCAATGATAGCAGGCATGTTTGATAATTCTTGGAGAAAGTTTCAGAAAATAGAATTAGGGACAATTCTTCTTGCCTCAGATAATAGCAATGCCTGGAATACTGATGATATAAAATAATGACCTCCTGAACCAAACAGAGTAATTACTTGACCATGTCTCTTAGAAGTGGCTGGCATATTTTTGAACTACACCAAGTTGCGGGGCTAACCAGGAGCAAGGGTAAAGGAGCAGTAAGAAATAGACAAATGATAGAGAGAAACAAACAAAAAAAGCCTATTCTCAGACCAATACAATGCATCTCAGATACTAGCAGCTCAGGCAAACAAGTCTCACATTGGAAGGAACCTTAGAAGGCACAGATTCCAACTCATCCTGATCAAAAGCTCTCTTAACATCCCATAGCTTCCATAATGTCTTTCCTGATTCACTTAGGTGAAAGAGATTGTTCCTTTATTTTCTCATAATAATTACTTTGAGTCCTTCTTCAGTATTTATCATGTAATCTTATTTGATTTTTTGGCTAACCTCTTCTTGGCTACAAACTCCTCAAGGGAAGATATAATATCTTATTTATTCATATCCCTTACATTAGTCACAGTTCTACCATGTTAGGTCCTTAATAGGTGTTTGTCAAATTGGTTTTGGATCCTACTCCTGAGCAAGTATCCCTTCTGTGACATCTGGGATAAATGGTTATCCAGCCTCCTTTTGAAGACATCTGTTGATGGAGAGCTCACTATCCATTCTCAGTCCTACTTTTAGTAGGACTCCTTTTTTTTTTTTTTTAGTACCTTGAATTTTCACTATTTTAGCCATTCTATTCCACTTTTGGACAATGTTAATATTAGATTTTTCTTTATACTAAGCCAAAATCTTTCATTTTTATCCATTTATCCTCCTTCTATCCTCTGGAGTCATATAAAACGAAAAATTTCTTGAAGGAAGTTATCTAGCTTCTTTGATTAGTATTTGACCAAATTTTTTCATTTCTCCCCCCACAGAAAAAAAAAAGGCTCCCCCCACCAAAGTACACATACACTGTTCTTTTAGTTGGTCCTTCTATGGCACAACTTCAGGCCCACTCTTCATCTTGATTGCCCTCTTCTGGGTACTCTGCAGGTTGTCATTGACATTCTTAAATGGTGCTGTCAAGAACTGAATACAACATTCCAGATGTGGTCTGACTAGGGCAGAGTATACGTTCTGGAAAAAAAATGGGTGTGTGTATATATACACATACATACACACACACACACACACACACACACACATATATATATATATATATACACATATTTGTGCATATGTATGTATACACACTCATGCATATATATGTATATACATAAAAATATACATATACACATATACAGATATACACACAAATATATGTAAATTAACTCAATCTCAGGTTGGATGTATGTGTGTGTATAAACAATCTGAGATTGAATTAATTTGTTTTTGCTTCTATATTTTAATGCTGACCCAACACTAATAGTCCATTAAAGTCCTCATTTCCCCATTTTTTAAACATGCTTTTCAGATTCTGTACACTTGAAATTGATGCTTTTTAACTCCTATGCACAATTTTAAATGATTAAATTAAATTTGGTCCATCCTTTAAACTTGTTTTAATCTTGTTTGGGTCCCCATCCCATCATATATCCATATATCCAATCTCATATAGTTGTGAAAGCACCACCATCCTCCTAGATCAATTATATCACTCAACTTTGGATCATTAGCCAATTTGATATCAATTATAATTCATCAAACTTGTGCATCAAATTCAAACAATAAGCAAATGCAATTATGGTGGTTTGTAAACTCAACAGGGAATCAAGAGTGTGATGTGGTCACCAGAAAAGCCTAGTCTATAAAAAATTGAATAAAGAGAAACACTAGAACGTGATAGTCACTTGGCTCAGTTTAGACCACATTTGGAATGTTATATTTAGTTCTGAGTGCCACATTTTAGGAAGGCCATTGATAAGACACAGAGCATCCAGAGAAAGGCAACAAGGTTGACAAAGGCCTACAAGGTCATATCATAAGGATCTGCTGAAGGAAATGGGGATAACTACTGTAGAAAAGGGTAGACTCATCAGAAGAGGGAAGTGTAGCATGGCTACCAACTTAATAGAAAGTAAAAGAGTGGTGTATTTACCATAAAGACTGTCCTAGAATTGTGTAAGAGAAATCTAGTATTCAGATTCAAAGATATAATAGCCCTATTGTACAGATCAAACTGTATCTATGTACAATGATCACTTTTGAATACTGCATTTTAAAGAGGACACAGCCAAGAACTCTGATGAGGATATCAAGTTATCAAAAGTATGTCTGTCATATAAGGAACCAGGACACCTAGTTCTCCTATTTTTCTTATAATTCTTCAGTCTCCTTTCCCTGATCTTCATCCATTCCCCCAAAGTTCTGACTGAATGCTCTTTTCTTTTACTTCTATGCTATTTGTGCTTGGTGATCTCATTAGCTCCAATGGATTCAACTATCATCTCTATATAGATAATTCACTGATCATTATTTATCCAGCCCTGACCTCTCTCTTGACTTCTAGTCTTGTATTTTCAGCTGGGTATTGGATATCTCAAATTCAACACACACAAAATTGAGCTCACTATCTTTTACGTAAAATGCTACCATCTTCTTAACTTTTTTATTACTGGTGAAAGCACCACCGTCCTCCTAGTCACCAAGGTTGGCAACCATGATTTCATCCTTAACTTGTTCCTCTCTCTCAGCCTACCCACATCCATTCAGTCCACTGACAAACTCTGCTGATTTACGGTCACAACATCTCTAGTATTTACCCCTTTCTCTGCTCTGATTTTGCCCACCACTCTGTTGCAGGCTCTCATCTCCTTGCACCTGGCCTATCATCCAGCTGCCTGGAATATTGTCTAGTTGGTCTCCCTACCTTGAGATTCTCTCCACTCCAATCTATAACTCCACAAAGTAGATCAAAATGAAATTCCTAAAGCATAGATTGGACCATGTCACCTCCCACCCCCATTCAATAAATTCCAATAGACTCTTCCAGGATCAAATCTAAAATCCTCTACTTGGCTTTTGAGCCCTTTACAACCTAGTCCTTTCCTACCTTTCCTGTTTTCTTACACCTTACTCCATTACTCTGTGATGACCCTGGCCTCCTTGCTGTTCCTTATTCATACTCCAGATCCTAACACTGGGCATTTTAAGTAGTTGTCTCCCATGCCTGGAATTCTCTTTCTTTTCATCTCTGTCCTCAACTTTCTTCAAGGGTCAATGAAAGTCTACTTTCTACAAGAAAGCTTCCCTGATCCTCTTAATGTTAGTGCCTTCCCTCTGAGATTAACTCCAGAATATTCTGCCTATACTTTGTATGGACAGAATTGTTGGCATTAGACTGTTAGCTCCTTCATAACTGCAGTATGGCCTTAACTTTTCTGACTACCGTACTTCATTCTCAGTCCTTCTTGTCCTTCCAATCCTCAAAACCTCTAGAACTTTGCTTTAAATTTAGTACTCAAAGGTGATGAGCTTAGGTGTTATGCATATGAAATTTGTGCATGATCCACGGGTGGGATAGCTGAATTGACATATTATGTGGTAGTTTGGGGCTCCGAAAAGATTCCAAGATGGGCCACATCTAAATGAATAATGATTAATGTTCTGTACATGAGAAGAAAATCACTTTTAAAGTAAACCATTTTTATAAGTAAAAGATCAGGAAAACATGACTAAAAATAGGAAGAAGAGGGTTTAACTATACCATTTGTATTGGGGTGGTACTTTAACATGGCAGACTGAATTAATTAATTCAATCTTAGATTTTATCAGCTTACATTAATAGAAACACAGTGTTTGGAAGGTGAGGAGGTGGCATAGTGGGTTGAATACTGGGTCTGGACTCAGGAAGACTCAAGTTCAAATGTGACCCTAGACACTTACTAGCTGTGGGTAAGACACAGTGGGTAAATCACTTAACCTTTGCCTTAGTTTACACATTGATAAAATGGGGATGATAATAGCACCTACCTCCCAGGGTTTTTGCGATGACAAATGAAATGATAATTGTAAAACACTTAGCACAGTTCCAGTGCCTAGACAGTATGTGTTAGTTAACATCATACTCATTATCACTCATCATCATTACTACTACTACCACCACCACCACCACCACCACCACCACCACTACTACTACTACTACTACTACTACTACTACTACTTCTACTACTATTACTACTATCATCACTATTACTACTACTACTACTACTAATACTGGCACTAGTAGATGCTTACTATAAATGCTTACTGACTTGAGACAAGTTAAAGGACTTGTAAACACTTAGCTTTGCAATGAAATAACTTTGGTAAGAGGAAGGATGTGGAAACTGTTTTCAGATATTTGAAAGGCCTCCATGTAGATGTGATAGTAAACATTTTGAGTTGTTCCAAAGAGTAGGGCTAGTATGAATAGGCAGAAATGACAAAGACAATGGTTTTGACTTAATAAAAGAAGAGTTTCCAACAATGGAATGAGCTGAGAGTCTGCCAATGGAAGTGTTCAAGGAGAGCCTAGTAGCTGTTTGGAGAGCAATGTCAAATGCATGCATATCATAAGGCTCACAAGATCCTTGAGTATGGCCGGACCCAGATTGAAATGGAGTTGGGAAATGTTTAACAAAAGGAATAAAAGTGAAGTAAAACATATATACTGTAAGTTTGTGTTTTTCTAAGTCAATGTGCAGTCTACAGGGATCTATTTCTATTTGAGTTCAATAGCACTGCTTGTATTTGACAAGTGTAAAAACTTAAGATTTTAGGATAAGATTCATTATGTGATAAAAATTGTTGAGCAAACTGGAAAGCAGTATGGTGGAAATTGGGCAGAGAACAACATCTTATATCATTTACCAAGATAATGTCAAAATGGATTCATGACCTAGTATAAAGGGAGATATTACAAAAAAAATTGAATAACATGGACTATATTGCTTTGTCAGACATAGGGATAGGCAAACAGTTTATGAATAAATAGGAGAGAGCAGAGTGAGGTGCAAAATGAATCATTTTGATTTCAGAACATTAAAAAGATTTTGTACAAATAAAACAAGTGTAACAAAGATTAGAAGGAAAACAGAAAAATTAGGGGAAAATTTTCTCCACAGTTTCTCAGATAAAGGTCTCACAGCTTAAACACACAAAAACTTTGTAAAATCTATAAGAATCTGAGTTATTCTCCAACTGATAAATGGCCAAAGTATACAGACAGGTATATTTCTTTTAGGTAAAGAAATCAAAACACTCTATAGCCATATGAAAAAATGCCATAAATAATTAGTGATTAGAAAAATGCAAATCAAAACAACTTTGAGATAAAATTTCATACCTATCAGACTGGCTAAAGTGAATGAAAGGAAAAATAACCAAAGCTGGAGTGAAAAATAGATCACTAATACATTGTTGGTGGAGCTGTGAACTGATCCAGTCATTTTGGACAGTAATCTGGAATTATGTATAAAGAATTATTAAACTGTCTCCACCCTTTTCCCCAGTAATATCACCACTAAGTCTATTTCCAAAGACGATTAGGGGAAAAGCAAAAGAACTTGTATTTTCTAAAATGTTTATAGCGTCTCTCTTTTTGGTGACAAAGAAATGGAAATTTCAGGGATGCCTATTAGTTGGGGAACGACTGAGGAAGTTGTGGCATATGATTGCGAAGGAATTCTGCTGTAGTATAAGAAATGATGAGCTCGATGATTTTGAAAGAAAAAAAAACCTGGGTAGACTTGTATGAAATAAGGAAGAGGAAAATGAGTAGAATGAAGACAACATTGTACACAGTAACAACAATATTGTTTTAAGAACAACTTGGATCAAATACGTCATTTTTATCATTATAAATATCTAAATTTACTACAAAGAACCTAGGAAGGAAGATGCTATCTACATCCAGAGGAAAAATTGGTAAATAGAAGTTTATATAGAATTATTTTGCACACACACACATATTTGTGTCTAATAATAGTCATCTCTAGGGTGAGGAGAGTTGATAAAAAAAGAAATTTACATGATAACTTCATCATATATTTAAAAGAAACAGCAAATTGTATATAATAGAATTACAGCTTCATGTGCAACCATCTTTTCCCCTCTTCTATACTGTGTTATAGAAACACTTGTTTTATTCCAGAAATTAAAAATAAAATAAACAAATAAAAATTTAAAATAGTCCTACTGCAGAGGAAATTTCTTTTTTTGGGTCGGAGGTTATACTACATGACCTCTAAGTTCTCCTTTAGGTCGATAATTTTAGGTCCTGTGAACTTCAGTTAGAATCTATAGCTTAAATACTGATTATTTTATAGCATTGTCAAGGGTCAATATTATTCTACTATATTCTAGATGTGTGTGTGTTTGTGTGTATGCACGTATGTGTGTGTGTGTAGATTTCCTTAATCAAGTTGGTATTTTTAAAATTTGGGCATTTTCAAAACTTGAAAGTAGAAATACTATTGCTTGATTTTCCGCTGAATCAGGTACTCAAGAAGGCTGGCAGAGCACTTTGACTTTCTTAATGAACATTAATTAATGGCCTTGGATGAAAATCTTTGCTCAGTATTCCAAAACATGACAGCTTCTATAACACAATGTGATAAAACATTTCACCATGGGGCCTAAAATCCAATTGTTTAGACACTGAAATCTAGGATATGAGCTGGTTTGTTCTCTGCCAAAATTCTTCACCTGCTGCGTAAATCTATTGGGTTTAAGAGCTTGATAGCTTCAGTTTTAACATCTCAAAGCTCTCATCCAATCTTTAACAAAGGTGAAACAGCTTCATTCAGTTGTTCCATGAAACTAATGTGATGCTAACCCAATACCTCAATAGACTGTTTGATCTATCAAAACTCTCATGCTGGTATCGTTTTAATTGGTATAATTGCCAACAAAGCTGGATGCTGTTTTCTTTCTCTCCCAACATGCTGTTCATCTCTAATGCTGACTCTTTGACTCCTGGGGCTATAATCCTGACGTTACCATTTAACTACAGTGATCATTAAAAAAAGAAAGTATACTCTCCACAGTGAAGACTATTTATCTGTTTCTATCTAATCTAAAAATTGTTCTCTATTTTCTTTCTAATGAACCACCTCAAGTTGTTGGTTTGCACTTTTTGGTAATGATTACGAAGGTTGAATTGTCTTTAAGAGACTGTGTTTTTAATATTTCACCCATAAATCCATGAGTTTTTTGTTGGCCTTTTGTATAAAAACAAAGCATTTTCAAAGTATGCAGATATTTCAAGGTGATTTAGCATGTTATATTCATTACGCCTCACAGTTTCATATAACCTTGAGTGACACAAGATCTCTTCCCATTTCCCCTCTTCTTCCTATTGCTCTCAATGAAGGTCACAGACCCAATTTTGCATTTTGATGAGTATGACTCATATAGAACTTAATGAAGATGTATTTGAAGAGGTTTGTGCCTGTGTTTAGAGAATAACTAGTCTATTCCAAAGGAGGTCATATGCTCCCTAGGGACATACTTAAACATTTAGAAATGTCCTTCAGCACAAAATTAGAATTGGACACATGGGTGAAACTCCATGACATTTAGGTGTGTGATGACTTACAACTTCATATTTCATTATTTAAAAATACTAATTCCATTTTGAAATTATGCGGAACTTTTCTCAAGTAGCTCAGAATATTACCAGGTATACCCTCTCTTGCATAAACTTTTCTTCATTAGATGTGGGGAAAGCATCACAACTTTTATTTTTATTTATAGATCAGGATACTGAGGCATTAAAAGAAGAGGTTAATAACTTTCTGAAGGCCAAACCCCCTGGTAAATCTTGGCTAGAAATTAAGTGATTAGGCTTCTAGTTCAGTTAAATTCAATATGAGGAACATTCATTAAGTGCCTACTATGTGTTAAGCCAGGTCTCAGATTTACAAAGATGAAAGACGGTTTTTTCTTCAGTCTCTTACAATAACATGTAAAATTAAATTCCAATTAAAATTAATTTTTTTCTCTCTTTACTGATAGTCTTTAAAACATTAAGACAGAGAGGCTATGTGATAGTGGATAGAGGGGCAGCCTGGAAGTCGAGGGGACTTGATTTCAAATCTCACATGTGGCCCCTATTGTTTATATAAATTTACCTTTCAGTGTCCCAGACTGTTTTCTAAGACTCTAAGTGACAGCATAGTTAATTACACTTCTTTATTAATAGAGTCTCCTTATTAGAAACTTGCTTCACCAGTGAAATGGCAGAACCATATAAAAGAACAAAAACAAAATGTTTCTAGCTTCTGATCTCTTATTACATCATGCAATCGCTTGGTGGTTCCATTTTTTAATTTGATGTCACCTTCTGGAGTTATTTTCCCTTGTCCTCTCTGCTCATCTACTCAATTACCCAAGCCTACTTTCTATCTCCAACACATTGCTTTTTGCCAATGCCTCTGCTTGCCTGGGATATGGCCCCCTTCATTGCTAGCTGCTTATACTGTTGCTATGGCCTGTGGAAAGGGAGTATGACCTCTGCTCTGTAACCCCTGCAGTCCACTCTTCATGCTATAGCCAGAGCAGATCTTATTCCTTTACTCTTGCATTAAAAAACAGTCAGTGACTTCCTATTGCCTAAAAAATAAAGTCTAAACTCCTTTGCCTGACATTTAAGAAGATTTACAATCTGTCCTTCCAGACTAATTTTTGCTTTCCTTCACAAACTGTATATATTAGCCAAAATGAATGTTTTTTTCAACTGTTCCATGAATTCAACCTGTACTCTGCCAGCTCCCTGCTTTGGCCTGTCTTCTGTACCCCTATAATATCTTCCCTTTTTGTCTTTGCCCGTATGATTCTTAATACTAACCACCAGTGTAACTCAAGTGCTGTCCCTGATCTCACCAGTTCATTTCTTTGTTAGATTTCAAAGATTCATTCATTTATTCATTCAACAAACATTTACTAACATGCCTGCTGTGTGCAAAGGTCATACACACTGCAGTTACAACTGTATGCAGCACAGACCATCTCTACAGAGGTTCATAACTGAATGGGAGGACAGACAAGAATTCAGATTTCTAGGGAGATGGAGAAAAGTGAAAGGAGAGGCCTGGGAAAACTGCCTAGTGTACCTTGCTTTATACTTCTTTGATATAATTATCATTTGACACAGTTATTTGAGCTTGCCTCTCATCCCTAGAGCTGTGCATGGAAGGAAACAAACATTTATTAAGCACCTACTATGTACAGTGCTCAGCTTCTACAACCAGGAAGCTTTGAACCTGTCTCAAGCATCTCCAACAGACAAGAAAAAAACATGGGGTGGGGTAGTTCCCAGAAACCACAGCTTCAGAATTTGCTAGAAAGTCACTCAAGTCAATTCCCATTAGAGCTAATTCTCCTTGCAAACTAAGTACAAGAGAGGCCGGTAACATAGTAGAGTAAAGAGAGAGCAAGCCTTACTCAGGAAGGTCAGGTTCAAGGCCTACCTCTGGCATTTATTGACTATGTGACATTTCTGTGCCACCAAGCAAGTCTCAGAGTATAAAATGCAAAGCAATTTCCCCTGTTCACCAAGGAAAGGAATTTACTTCTCTGGAGTTTCCTATATTTATACAATTTCAGGTCTTCTCAAAAAAATCAAGCAAGCCAACAACTAAAGGCCAATTAGTGTTTCTAATTTGCATCCCTGGAGCCAGATTATTCCCTACTCCCAGTGGAGAGGTAACTTTTACCATAAAAAAAAAAAAGAGAAAGAGGCAGAAACAGGTCTTAAACCCTTTTGAAAACTTCAAAAACTTCCAAGTATTATGACAGTGTTACAGGTCAAAGAGATTTAGAGTTGATCTGGTTTATTATATTAATTTTACAGTCACTAGACAGCTAGTCACAAGGGGAAATGACTTGCCAAGGGTCATAGAAGAAAGTTTATTCAGTTCTAACTGAAATGGAGGCCAAACTGAGGTAGCCAATGAAGCCCAAATCTCACAGACCCATAGACTGTTGGAGTTAGAAGGGGTTTTCAAATCCACCTCATTTTCTAAGAGGAGAAACAAAAGGCCCAGAGTCAGTGTCAGAGCAGGTACTACTAGAACCAGAGGATTGTGTTCCCAGGCAGCAGTCTTTCAAACAAGCTCTATGATTAGATCTTCTGAGAAGTGGCAAAAACTCAGGGAGGTGACCAGATGATTCTAGTCCTTTCTAGCTCACCCGCATCCAGGAAAAGCCACTGATGCTTTCCTTAGTTACCCCAGGCAACTCATTCACTCTCTCAGGAGCTCAGGCTTAGGCTCTCAATCCTTTAGGAAACAGCTTCCTAGGAGCAGGGCTAGAGCAGGCCTATTGTACCACCACTAGGTTGCTCCTGATGGTAGCTCACATGCCTGAAAGAGTCTGAGAGTATCTCAGATTCACCCAGAAGCTCCTTTCTCCTCTATCCTCTTGGGAACTTCAACAGTCTGAGCCTCACCATTCTCCAGTCTGCCCCATGGTTCTTCCTTTCCTTCCCACCCTTGTCCCCCAGGCTGACTTTGGAATCTGTTTTCTTGTACCAGACTATAGGTTCTAGAGGGCAGAAACGTGTTTTATTTGAATTTTCTATCATCCCTGGTGTCCAATATGCTGCTCAGTATAGGGAAAGTGCTTAATAAACGTTTATTGATTACGTGTTCGTCCTCCGTTGCTGAAGAAGACTATGCCATCAGAGAAATGATGACATGACTTGCACTTGACTTTGGTTTGAATGAGGGAGGGCTGTGCAGGTCCCCAGCCTCACTTCTCCTCAGAGCCATCTGAATCCAGTGACCAGATATTCATCAGGATGACTGGAGAATGAGGCAGTTGGAATTAAGTGACTTGCCCAAGGGTCACACAGCTAGTGAGTGTCAAGTGTCTGAGGTGAGATTTGAACTCAGGTCCTCCTGTCTCCTGCACTGGTGCTCTTAATCCACTGCACCACCTAGCTGCCCTGTTTATTGATTAGAATTATAAGTGAACGAATGGAATTGAAGTGAAACAAATAATGAACTTAGATTCAAAACATCTCAATTCCCAACTTTGCCATTTAATTAGCAGCATGATACTGGACAGTTCATTTCCCCTACTGAATCTTAATTTCTGCATTTCTAAAATGTGGATAGTGATAATTATGCTACCTATGTCATAGGTAATTAAGTAAGGGATTAAGTAAGCTAGCATATGTTAAGTATTTGTTCTCTGTGAAGCTTTATATAAATGCCAACTCCTGGTATTTATTTTCTTCAAAGAACAAATGCTAAGTCGATCCTTTCATGCTTTAACACGCTTGGAGACTGTCACAAGATTTCAAAATGAAGAATATTTCTTCTCATCTCAATGTAAATTTAATAGTATCTATTCAGCAATATTATTGTTACAGAAAAATTGGATGGGGTCCATTTGTCCCGATTTGGCATTTCAGGAAGTTATGCATCTTTTAGATGCAGGAGCGAGCTACTGGGACATAAGCAATCCACTGCTGTCCTCCTAGCACATCTCATTAATTAGCTTAAATTACAGAGGAAGAGCCACTGTTTTGATTTGAACATCACTTGACTTAGAGTGACAGAAAATCACTGTACACAGCAGATAACCAGGGAGTAATAATTTGAAACAAACAAGTTGGACAAGACTTTTGGGATTAACGTTCGTGCCTACCAGAAAAAGGACAGAGTGTGTAGAAATTCAAGGGAAAAAAGCTCTTCCAATAACCTTAGTGTTTGCAGATTTTAAGTACATAGAGTCATCAAGCTAGCTTTGAAAAACATCTCAGAAGCCACATAGTTCAGTCTTTACCTTTTGCAGGTGAGGAAGAAGGCATGGGAGGGGGAGTGCCTTGGCGTAGCCCAGACTCCCATGAGTAGTCAGTCCCACAGGTGGGGTGTGAAGCTGGCCTGTGATGCTTTCGGCTTGTTCTTTGAGCAAGCTCACAGATTGGACACCAGGTCCCCACCCCCTAGCACAGAGTGAATATTATTATAAATAGTAACTGTTTGTCTTTTACCTAGGAATCCTAAGGGTCTTCCCCTACCGGTTGGAATTTTTTGGATATTTTTCTTCTTTTATTAAAAGGGCCATGGCTCTGGAGGAGAAAGGAGGCTGGTGACCTTGCACAGCCCTCCCTCACTCAAATCAGTCAAGTGCAAGTCATATCATCATCTTGATGTCTCGGTCCTCTCCGAGAATGAAGGCCAAACACAGCAGCCAGAAACCAGAAAAAAAGGGAAACAAAACCCAAAACCCCACCCTCTGTTTCTGTCTTTATTTTATAACTGACAAAGGCATTTTCTGTTTTTGTATTACCAATTGCCACGTTTTACTTAAAAATTGCTTAGAAAATGAATGAATCTACTCTGATGGTACAGGTCCAAAATCCAAGCATTCTGAACCTTCCTGTGTTTGTGCTGGGAAATCTCTGAAACACTAACCAAGTACAGATCAGAGAGGGCCAGAAAGAAAAAGCTCTTTTACTATATTGTTTAACCCTGCATCAGCCTGGGAATTCAATTTTTAGAAGTATTACCTGTTATTAACAGGCGGGCTAAATGCCATAGAACATCATCACATATATCATGTCTTTTGACATGTATTAGAGAAAAGCAAGGCTTAGCAAGAGCTTTGGGAACAAAACTTTGATTTTCAGTTTTGAATGACTAAATCTAGTCCTTGCATTTGCCTCCATGTTCAGCCTGAAGGACAAAGAGATGACTGCTGAATTCTAACAGGACTGGAGGGGAATTGCTTCCAGAGTTCCCAGAAACCTCAGAATAGTGCACTTAGATGTTACTAACATGACCCACTGTACAGATAACAAAGATAAATTAGAAAGAAAATGAGATAGTGTTTCAATACATTAGGGTCATCAAGCCTGTCTAAAAGGAAAGTCAGTATACGTTAGGATGTAGGTCCTCAAAGGAGCATGCTTGTAATGTAAAGTGGCCTTCAACACGTGATTAGAAATGGATATTTTTTGGATTAGCCTATGATCATGGTGGTAAAACTTCTTAAGGCCCAGGGATTAGAGAATTACAGAATGTTAGAGATGAAAGGCCCTAAAAGTCATCTCTTACAATACCTTCATTTTGCTGAGGAGGAAACTAAGGCTGAGATAGTACACATCATTAATGAAGACCACGTGAATATTACATGAAACTATCCATTCTTTTTTTGAGTCTAAGTCTTCCTGTTCCAATTCTAGTACTCCTTCCACTGAGATCATGAAACTTCTGAGATCATGAATCAAAGTTCATTTTTGATAATTGATTAGTATATTTTTAAAATAGGAAATAAATCTGAAATTAATGATAGTTTTTACAAGTTGCTTAGAATGTTTCAATTTATTCCAAGTAACAAATTCATTTTATCTGACTATTGGGGAATACATAAACACACACACGTGTATGTGTATATATATATATATATATATATATATATATATACACATATATATGTATATATACATACACATATACATACATACACATATGCATATATATACATATATATATGTATGTACACATACACATATATATGTATATATGTGTATTCATACACACAGACACACACATATATAATCTTTTGTAACAAAGAAAAATGGGGTATAAAAAAAGGTGGTGACATCTCAAACCACAAAAGAAAATCATTGGTGGGCTGAACTGTGATTTGAAAATTGGCAGTATGATTCCTAGCTTAGTAATTTTTGCCAAAAATGCCTCCAGCAGTTAAAAATTATAATAGCTTTATCCACCATTTTTTGGGGAAAAACATACTAGTATCTGTCAAGAAAGTCAGCGTTTAAAACTGAGGCTATTAGAAGTGCAAGGAATTTCTAAGACAAATTTATGGACTTCAATTTGTGGAACTCAGTACTGGTTGTGTTTCTGTTGTTAGGCTATTACTACAGCATCTGCAAAATTTCCCTTTCTTGGAATAGGAAGCTCTCATTTTCAAGGTCATCCTGATGGCCCCTGCCAAAATACCTGAATTCTTTAGGCAGTATTTTGCAATTTGGATCTCCCTCCCTTCCTTTCCCCTTCCTTCCTTTTTTGAAGATTTCAGCCTCATAAGCTGAAGTTACTCCATAGTAAGACACCAGTGCATTTTATTTCATTGTCAAAGTCTAGAAAGGAAGAAATAAATATTTTGGGCAATTTTATTTTCACCCAGTCGTGCTGTCAAACCAACTGTTATCAATACTTGTGATATTTTTTCTCTATTTTCTTTCCTTTAGGGTGTTATCTTTAATGTGGTAATGCATATATGGTAATATGTAACTATAAATGAGAAATAACTAAAAAAAAGACTTTCAATGTTTTCCAACTATCTAAACACTAAAGCACTTATGAGAGGCTGCCTCTCATAAGAAAAATGTCAGTCACTAAAATATCTTCATAAAGTTCCTTTGACTCTCACCCTATACCCTCCTCACCCCCTCTCTCCAGCCCCTATGCAGTGTATATACACAGGTGTCCTTTGTCCAGAACTAGACTTAGTGTTAGAGCACCACAAACATTGAAAAAGACCATGGTATTTGAACCTGTTGAGATATGGCCAGAGGCAGAAGAGATATATTTCCTATTTCAAGAAAACAGATAGTCCCTTGCTTATTTTCTAGAAGAGATGCTGGGCCTGAAGGTACAGCATGAAGAAGTATAGATAATATAATATGGATGGGTCAGCATCTTGCTATTTGAAACTACTTATGTTTGAGTCATATCCAACATAAGGTATGGGGTAATTGGCAAAAATGAGCTTGTTGTGTCATTAATTTTTTGGTTTCTTATCTGAAGAATGGATGTTAATCCCCAAGCTCTTACATCTTCAATATTTTATAAAGCTTGAAAAGTTAAAAAACTGCAGTTGCCTCTGACCCTGAGCAGGGGACTCAGACAGAGGTAGTCAGACAACAGCAAAACAGGAGGTGGTGGAGTAGAGAGCTCAAGTGAGACAAATTTTCAAATACAGCCATTATGTTGTTTTCTCTTTTGCTTGACTATATATCTTACAAGACAAGCTTATAGCAAAGTAGGAAAGGTGGATCAGTGGGTAGTGATAGCAATGGAAAGAAAAAAAGGCATTAATAAATTATTAAAAACAAAAAAAAAAGATGTTCAGAAGGGGAAATTTCTAGGAGAGTTTTGTTGCTATCATGTTAAATTTAATATACTCTTTTAAAATGGTATCAAGACAAATGAAAACCCCAAGATAGAGTTTCTGGATAATTAATCAACTTGTTAATTAGGTTGGCTGGTGATCAATAAATTGATGATTTATTGGTTTATCTTGGTAACCAAAGACACCAAAGGAGATCCGAAAATACCTTAAATTCCTTCTGAATAGTTACTACCCTGATTAGTGGACATTTAATGAGGAGTGAGTTAAAAGTCTTCAGCATCTCCTGCTGCTTGATTTGGGGACTCAGAAGCCTCAAGGCATCTGGGTAAGTGGAAGCCATGTCCATTTAGACCTCTTTAGTTCCTTTTCTCCATAGTGAGCTGAGTTGTCCTAAACTCTAAAGGAGAGGACCAAGGAGGAGGGTTCTTACTCCAGGCAAAGACTTGCCCTGACCAGATTTTGTTTATAATCTAAGCAGAAATTAGATTTCCCAGTTGGGTGCAGTCTAGCCCAAAGTTAAAGAGCATATGGCTTGAGCAGTAGAAGCAAATCTCATAACTGAGCCATTGCCTTTAGAGATCTTTTTGGGAATTGGGTTTTAACAGAATTAAAAGGAAAAGGGTAGATCACAAATTAATAATTAGTTATTAACATAATAGCATAATATTAATTTTTCAGTATGTAACAGTTCACTTTCATATCTCAATCTTGGGAGTCCTTTGTATATTGAATTTTTTTGTTTTAATGATTGTTAAGTTTATTATAAAAAAAGATGGAGGGACATATTTGTTATACCTATTCTTGTCTTCCTGCCTCTCCTGAAACTATTGTAGTAAGTAAGGAGTTACAGATAAGCTAGTTCTAGAAAGATTGCCAAAGAATCTATATATTGCAGAATTCAAACTGGGCAACCTTCTCTTTTGTCAGGTTTCTTCCCAATGAGAAGGTGACAAAATAGATTATAATAATAAGAGCTATCATTTATATAGTGCTTTAAAGTTTATAAAGTTCTTCGATCTTCTCAATAATCCTATGAAGTAGGTGCTATTTGTTGTGTTTGTCCTTGGTTCTCTAAGAGGACCATGACATCGAGAGGATGATATGACTTGCAGCTGACTTTGATTTGAGTGAGGGAGGGGCTGTGCAAGGTCACCAACCTCACTTTCTTCTCCTGAGCCATCTGGGTCCAGTGGCTCATCCTGGATATTCATCAGGATGACTGGAGATGATCTAGGATGCAATGTGAGACCCTGAGCCTTTCAGGCTAAGGTCTTATCATATTCTGACTTTGAGTGAGATACACCCATTCAATAAATTGGCTTCTTTAAATAGTTACTCAAGGAATAGCCCCTTTATAAAAAAAAAAAAAATTCAAACTAGGAGGGGAAGACCCTCAGGGTTCCTGGGTAAAAGAGAAACAATTACTATTTAGTAATTATATTCACTCTGTGCCAAGTGAGTGGGGACTTGTTCAGTCTGTGAGCTCCAGAGTGAATTGGGTTTAAGGCTTGATCTTTGAGCAAGAAATGTAGTCAGTAAACCCAAAGGAAAAAGGCAGGAGAGCAGAGGGAGGAGACGAGAGGAGCTGTTACTCACTCACACATTGTGTTTTGCCCTTCATTCTTGAAGAGGACCATGACATCAAGATGATGACATGACTTTTGAAGTTGACTTTAAGTGAGGGCAGGCTGTGCAAGGTCACCAACCTCACTTTCTTCTCAAAAGCCATCTGGGAAGAAATTTAAGTGACTTGCTCAGGGTCACATGGCTATTAAATGTATGAGGTAGGATTTGAACTCTGATGTTCCTGACTCCAAGTCCAACACTGTAGCAGTTCCAACTCTATGTTTCTCCTTTTCCCTATGAATTCCAGCATCCGACCTCTTCTATAATTTATTTTCTCATCCAAAACTTTCAGTGGAAAAAAAATCATTCAGGACTGTAACTGAGGAATTCATCCTTGACTGTTTCTTCCCCTGTTCACTCAGTTGACAAGTCTTGTCAGTCTTCTAACTCCACAGGAATCCCCTTCTTTTCAGTTACATGGTCACTATCCTAATTCCGGTGATTATTACCTCTCATTTAGACTACTGTTATCATCATCATCCAAAGGGCAGCTAGGTGGTGTAGAGTATAAAGTGCCTTGCCTGAAAGTCAGGAAGACTCACTTCCTCAATTCAAATGTGACCTCAGACACTTACTTGCACAAGTTACTTAACTCTGCTTGCCTCAATTTTTTCACCTGTACAATGAGCTGGAGAAGAAAATGGCAATCCACTCCAGTATCTTTGCTAAGAAAACCCTAAATGTGATAGTTGGACAGCATTGGAATGATTGAATAACAAATCCCCACTGCCCCAAAATAAAACAAATAAAAACCAAACCTTCTAATTTGTCTCCCTGCATACAGTCTCTCCAAATTATCCCCTATGTATTTACTCAAATAATCTTCATAAAGTGCAGATCTAAACCATATCAATTTCCTGCTCAAAAGCCTTCAGTTACTTCCTATTGAATACAGTTACCCATAATACTCCACATATATTCCTCAAATTAGCAAAACTTGCATTCCAGTATACCTTTTCCGGATATATATTTCATAGTATTTTCCTTCTGGCACTTGATCCAGCTAAATGACTTGTCTAGTTATTCCATGAAGATTCCCTTTTCTTTATTTATCCATGACTTTCTTCCTGTGTCAAATGTAATCTCTCATCTCTCCCTCATAATCCTTCAGGGCACATACAGGTACAAATTGCCCAGTGGAGGCTTCCCTAGTACCCCATGTAATCAACTCTTTGAACACAGTGTAAATGTTTAACAAATTCATGTTGACTAACTGTCCTTAAGTTACCCAGCATTTATTGATCTGTATGTGAGCCAGCAGAAGTTTCTGTGGAGCAAGAAGGTGGAGTTGTGGCTCTTTTCACTGCTACTCCCAAAGGGAAAATGGAGAAGGACTAATTCCTCCCAGAGAAAACTGTGTTTTCCTTCATTACCAAAGAAGACCATGCCATCAGAGAAATGATGACATGACTTGCACTTCACTCTGTTTTGAGAGAGGGAAGGCTGCGCAAGGTCACCAGCCTCACTTCTCCTCCAGAGCCATCTGAATCCAGTGACCAGATACCCAGAGAAAATATCAAAATCCCATCAAATATCTCTGACAAGACTCTGATATCCAAGATATCAAGGGACCTAACACAAAAATACAATCAAAAGTTGAATTGTAGACTACTAACAGCCATTTAAGAGATTCTACCAGTACCATTGTACTAACAATAAAAGGAGAAATCAAAACAGCTGTGAAGTTGTATCTCACACCAAGGAAATAAGCATAAATGAAAAAAGATGAGAATTGGCAAAGATAGAAGAACTGTGGAAAGACAAGGATACAAATTCATGGTTGGTAGAGTTGTGATTTGTACAACCATTCAGGAAAGTCATTGGAGCTATGCTAAGAAAGTGACTACACTGTTCATAGCCTGTGACCTAGATATCTGATTGCTAGGGCCAAGTCTATTATGGAGGCCAAATGTAGAAGAAAATAAAGAAGGTCCAATACACCCCAAACATTTATAGTACACTGTTTGTAGTAGGAAAAGACTGGAAGCAAAGTAGATTTCTACCAGTTGAAGAAAGGCTATACAAATTGTAGCACATGAATGAGTTGAAATAATAGTGTGCCATAAAAGAATTTATGAATATGAACAATGAAGGGAGACTTGGGACGACACATAAACCAATAAGCTTTGTGCTGAAAAACAATTTAAATGACTCTAACAACATAAAAAGAAAGATTGACAGCGTCGATATTGAACACCATGTAATTATATTGACCAAGACTGATGCAGAAAAAGAAATATGAGAATGAACTTGCTTTTCTGGAGGGGTGGTATAATGAAACAAATATGTGGAACACTGTATATTTTTGAGATATTGGTTGATGTACTAATTATTTTTGCTGAGTTGTTTTTTCTGCTTTTTTATTATTTGTTTTAAGGGATAACTTTTTTGTAGTGAAGGGAGAGTATATATTGGGAAATAAAAGTGATGTAAAAACAAAATTTATCAATTAAATTAATTTTTAAATTATAAAGTATAGCTTTGTTGGGGATGGTTGGAAGCATTGAGAGTTGACAATGATGTTAACAAAAGAACACAAATAAAACATTTAAAAAATTAAGCAATACATTCACTCCTTGTCAGAGATTATTCTACTGTAGGCATTATGTATCTTTTTAATTTTAAATTAAATTTTTAATTTTAAAAGTTTCAGTAAAAATTCTTCCCCATATTTCCTATTACTAAGTTATAAGAAATAGGAAACATGTTTATGCATTTAGTTGTAAAGGAGAAGATATGATCCCCTCTCCTCTTAGTTCAAAATGTAATCACACATAAACTTAATGTGTAAATAAAATACATTTACCCTCCTGATCCTTTTATGAGGTGAAAATTAGTCCCTAGAGTCAATTGAAAAAGGAAGAAATACTTCAATAACCTATCATCCCTAGAATGAAGTCAGAACCATTTCTTTTGTAGGGGATATGGTTTTAGTCAGTCTTCAAAATCTGTCTGTAGAATTGCCAAGTCAGGCACAAGATATTCCTGATATCCTGAGTAGCATATTCTGTGAAAAATTTTTTGAATCTTGCCCCATACATATCTCCCCATTAAAAATTTAAACATTGATGTAAAGAAAGTTCAGAATTAAGGATTACATGTTTGATTTTTCATGGTACTGTTATTTTGAGCTACATATGTTTTCATGATATTGTAATCAGGTAATTTAAGAAGACACAGAAAAAGGAAAAAAATAGATGACTAATTCAAATTATTTTTTTCAGACAAAGTTCTTGTTCCTGTATGTTACAGACTGAAACATAGAATATATAAAATTATATATATATACATATATGTGCATGTGTATATATACACACATGTATACAGATATACACATGTGTCTATACACTGTATCAGCAAGAACACCAACATACATTGGAGATCCTGCTCTATAGTTTCTTAAATCTGCTTTCCTAAAAGGAAAGCAATTTGAGGGGGTCAACAATCACTTTAATCAAGGACATGTATCATTCACTTACTTCAGGGGGAAAAAAGTCAGCACTTTTTTCCGAACTTCAGAGAAAATATAAAGAAACAAAGATCAACCAACAGACAGGGCATCCAAGTGTCTGACCATGAACAACACATACATCACAGATAAACAAACAGATCCAACTACCTGACCATATATACATAGTTACCAGAGAAAGAAGCACCAACTTCTAGGTTTTCAAAGCTGGTGTCTCCTTAGTGGCTTCCCAGTCTCCTCTGGCCAAACACTTCCAATGAGTAAGCCCCAAAGTAAAACCATATCTCAGAGTAATTATACACTTTTCAGAGCCACCAGTGCCTCATTGGAAAATTAATAAAAAGTACTTGAGGCTTATCAATGGGCAGGGAAGATCTAATTGACATTACAATGCACAGAATGAAATATTCAAAGTAGGGGTACTTTGTGATTTTACTCCTAGTGACAACAAAAATGAAACAGGTACTTCACAAAGCTTTCACCAAAAATACAGTTTAAGTAAGCAAACAAACAATTCAACTGCTGTGAAAGTTTGTAAATAACTGGAGAATTCTTTTAAAATTGAAAGCTGTTTCTGAGTGGTTCTGTAAGGCATGGGAGTGAAGGAAGGAGTGATTCTGTGTTCAGTAGCCTAGGGTTTGTTTTCTGAGGAGAGGTAGACTCAATTTGGCTTTAAAAGGAAGTAATAATTTCCAAAAGATATTTATGGAGTGCAATGTAGAACCAGCCCCAAAACCCTATATCTTTTCAATTTGAGGGGAGTCTTATGAAGTTCTTTGCTGAGAGCCCTGCGGAGTTTGTGCTGTGAATTCTTATCATTCTGTAATCAAGAACATTTTTGATCCCTTTAAACCAATGGCTTTATACTGACATTAGCCACAGTCACAGCTCTCAGTATCCAAAAGAGACTATAGAACTCTCTTTAGGAGTCTACTGTAATTTTTTTTTCCCTTTTGAATTCCAGTCATTTCAACCTCATTGAGGCAGGCAAAGATCCCTCCAATCTCTCTTGATGTCATTTCCTCTAGTTGGTTAAAAATTTGATATTTCCTTCTGGGGTTGTCATGTAGCTTTTATATTTGACTCAACATTTTTAAATAATATTATATATAATTTACAAATCCTCTCCTCCTCCTCCTTTTCTTTTCCCTCCTCTCTTTCTCTTTTGATATGCCAATAACTGGGTAAGTGATCACTTATGATCACAAGTTTAGAGCTAGAAAGGACCTTGGAAGAAAACGAGTCCCATCTCCTTTTCGTACAGATAAAGACACTGAGGCTTGGAGGAGTTAAGCCATTTGCTCAGGGTCACACAGTTAGAAATGTCTGGGCTGAAGTAAATCTCCTGTCTTCCTGACTCCAAGCATTTACTCTAGTTCTCAATTTTCTTTTCTATAAAAAAAAAACAAAAACATGAGGTCAGAGGCTGAAAAAAACCTTTGAAATTTTATTGTTCTATGATTCTGTGACAGAAAATTACTCCCAAGATGACTTATTTGGATATTTAATATTGATGTCATTTGTTGAGAACCCAGTTGAAATAGGTAAATAAATACCACATCAGTGAGAAAAAAAGCATCACCACATCTACAGTCTATTAAAAATAAAGGAAAAATACTTAAAGAACACTGTCTAGTAATTCAGGGGCCATACTGTGATTACTAAGTGCCTGGTCATTTGGGTAGTATAAGTTCTTATTGTATATGAATGTATATTTTCATGTACACATGCACATATGGTTAAAAACTAGCTAAAATGGTTATTTTGAATCTTCATGTTAGAATCTCTCTTCTAACATGTACTCCAGTTGAGTGACCTTGAGTCCAATGTATACCACACTCCTGGTGTAGTATAATGGTGAAGTAAATTAATTTTCAACAATAGGTCATAGGCCAGTTAGAATGTTCCAAATGAGAAACCTAAGCTGGAATGAGACATGGGCTATGGGTAATGTAGGGGATGACATATGCTGGCGCTCATTCTTTATTTACAAAGCTCTAGCTTCTAGGAACTTGGCCTGAACGTAAACATATTATTCAGTTTGGGGGTCACCTAAATTTCCACTGTTCTACTATGTTTGAAATATCGTGGCTACACTTTCAATTTAGTTAAATTGAAAGCAATGATTGAGCATTTACAATGTTATTATACTAGTTCCTATGATAATTCAAAAGGACTATGTGACCTAGACTTTGTCCTGGAGAATCTGAAAAGATAATACAGCACACAGGAAACAAATACATAATGACAGAAGATGAGACATGAAAAAAAAGATGAAATTACATCTCAAAAATTTATGGCACAGTGAGTGTTACAGAGTCTAGAAGAAGAGACATTAGCAGGAATGATCAGGGAAAGTTTATGGAGAAAGAGAGACAATATAGGGAGACCAAAGAGAGGGTTATTACCAAATGTTTCCAAGTTAGGCAATTAGGTTTACCTATGAATTCTACACTAATTGTCTATATTAAGTGAAAATGATGATAAAGCATTCTATGTTAAGATTTCACTTATTGACATAAAGATAAAAAAAAACCAACTTTGGTTCTTAAATACAGAATGCCCTTGATTCTGAATCTAGTAAGCTTTGGTCTCAAGAACTTAGAAAAATGTAATCATTATAAAGGAAAGAAATCTCTGAGGCCAAAAGAATTAAGACAGCTGAAATTTTTTAAGATATTAAATGATGGTTTCTCACAAATGTTAAATTCTTTCTCTAGATGCTATTTTCTTATTTTGTAAAATTGTCTTCCATTACAGCTTTCAATCCTTAAACAGTTTAAGTGAAGGATTGTTTATCTATGCAGAACACAAAGGCAAAGACATAGACCAGGTAAAAGTAACATAAAGTGAATGCTCAGCACCTCCCTTCAGGGAAGAATAACTAGGTGGCACAGTGGATAGAACAACTTGCCTGAAAGTCAGGGAGACTTGAGTTCAAATCCAGCCTCAGATACTTGCTAGCTGTGTGATTTTAGGCAAGTCACTTAACCGTGTTTGCCTTAGTTTCCTCATCTATAAAATGAGCTGCGGAAGGAAATAGTGAACCACTCCAATATCTTTGTCAAAAAACCCCAAATGGAGTCACAGAGAGTCAGACTGAACAAACACATTCAGGGAATTTTTAACCTATTAGAAGAAGCAGAATTATCAGCTCACAGATTTAGAGATGATAGAAAACTTGGAAATTATCTAGTCTTAAACTGAATTTTATAGATGAGAAAAATGACGCTCTGAAAAATCAAGTGACCTACCTAGGCTTACATGGTGGCAGAGGCGGAATTCTAACTGGAATACTGTTTCCAGAGCCAACATTATTCACTGACATTCTTCCACTAGGGGAAACTAAACCTCATACTCTAACAAATACTTCAACTTGAAAAGTCCATGATTTTATCACTATGTCTACTTTATCCTTAGTGGATTCTTTTCATGAGTCACTTCAATCAAAATGGTGCATTACCTGGGTAACCAATTTTCTGGTACTGAGCATATCTAAACTCAAGCACCCTGCTTCTAAAGACAGTAGACATGGCATCCATTTTAAAGCCTTTCCTGCTTGGTAGGACCTGTCTGAGCTTCCATGATGATACTACCTACCATACTTGAAATAAACAATAGGGAACATGATCACTTCCAAGGACATACTTAAAGAATAGGATGGTAAGGGTCCTAAGGCTTGTCCAACCTACACAATATTAATAATTACTGGGAGAGAGAAAAATTACACAACTATAATAAACCTACAAAGTATTGCATAGTATTTCAAATTCCAGGCAAAAGTCCTTTCATCCCGCAGAAAACACGTGAGTCTCTGTTACAGAACTTGGACTCAGATCTTGCTGACTCCAGTGCTCTAGTCACTATGCCACTAAATGGATTTGCTTGGATTCTTCAATGAATATTTAGGGGGTTTATGTGTTATTAGGATAAATGTCTTCCTCTACCCTGAAATGGTACTACACAATTCATAATCTGTTAAGGCCTAGGTGCACACCTCAACTCAAAAGCCAGGAAACCTACAAGCAGATAATCTAAGTTGAATATACTCAACTAAGTAAAACAGCATGGCACCCTGAGGGAGACACAGTAGGTAGTATGTGCCAGTAATGTCAATTTGACCATCATTCTTGCTCAGATCTTGAAGAGATTGCCTAAGACCTTGAATCTAAATCTTGGAAATAGTAATGCTTTCAACACAGTGCCCTCAAGTTATCATCCGGAGAAGCGGTGATTGTAGAGAGACAGCCTGGCTCCTGTAGGTGCTACAGTCGCAGATAGTAAGGAATCAGAACAGAAGGTTCTGGCCGCCAAAGTCCTTGACAATGCCACATGGTTATGTCAGAAAATTATATGATTGCATCAGTGCAAA
This sequence comes from Bettongia penicillata ogilbyi, assembly GCA_023548195.1. Lineage (NCBI taxonomy): Eukaryota > Metazoa > Chordata > Mammalia > Diprotodontia > Potoroidae > Bettongia > Bettongia penicillata. Next base: position 39,718 of record JAJHZJ010000223.1, read on the forward strand.
TGACATCGAAGAAGATGCATCACGATTTGCTTTGCCCCTCAACCTAAGGACCACGAAACCTTCTATATGTGTTATCTCTTCTGTTAGAATGTGAGCTCTGTGAGAGCAGGGACTGTCTTCTTCTATTTGTATCCCCAGTACTTAGCACAGGGCTTTGTATGTATTAGGTGTGCAATCAATGCTTCTTTAAAACTCATTTTGTTCTCCAAAGAAATTTTATTATTTTATTTAGTTTTGTAAATATCCATTTGATAGTTTGCTTGGTATCACATAAAAACCCTAAGTTAATCAGATCACACTCTGTCCACATTTTAATTTTTATTTATTTTTTTCTTTTTCTTTTCTATTTAAAGGAGCCAACCCCTGACTACTTTTTAAAGAGTCCTATTCACTGAATGGGCATTACCTCACTTCAAGTGAGCACCTGAAAAAGCCTTAGCCTAAGTCTCCCCTTGCATCCTGGGTCATCTCCAGTCATCCTGATGAATATCTGGTCACTGGATCCAGATGACTCTGGAAGAGAAGTGAGGCTGGCGACCTTGCACAGACCTTCCTCACTCAAAACAAAGTCAAGTGCAAGTCATGTCATCATTTCTCTGATGTCATGGTCCTCTTTGAAAACAAAGGACAAACACAATACTCTCTTGACAAATTTCACCATTTGGTAAATATGAGTGCAGCACGTGACAGTCAATCTTGCTTTCACCTTATTATTGGCAGCCACGATTGTACAGATGCATGAATCAGTAGATAAATTCCATAGTCTGTTCACTAAAATACATATCATAACCTTTTTTTTCCTACATGAGAACATGACTCATCTGTTGATTTGTATGGTTGCTTTATATACTTCACTTGCTTTATGAGTGAGTTTTTGCTAGTGCTCTGTGGTATAACCGACATTTAATAAAATCTATATTTTGATTTTAAACTTCTAAGGATTTATTGCAAACAATGCTGACTAAAACAAAAAACTCCCACAACATCAAAGTGATAAAAAAAACAATCCCAACAACCCCAGAGATTCTAAAAATGTACAATGTTCAGTCTTGGGAGGCATTCTTCCCACTCTCCTCCATCTGACTGGTACAATTACCTATTTTTCACTTTGTGTTGATTTCTGTAGACCTAAAGCCTTTACCCTTAGGAGAGCAGAAACAGTGCCAGGTAGATGTAAGCTACCCTGCTACAGACTGGTGATGTCAAAGTAAAACATATACCATTTGGAAAAAAAAAAAAAAACATTTGGCGCAAGAACAAACAATGCATCTATATTACCCACAATCTATCTTTCCACAGGGCCACAGATTTTAATCGTTTATTTTTGTTTTTCTCCAGTTATATTCAGATCCTCCCCTTTCCTAAAAACGACCTACCTTCAATTTTTCTTAGCATAATGGTGCTAGCTGACACATAATGTTACCTACTGAAGTAAAGTATCCCCATCCTCTGCTGCTAATATAGATACATTTTACCATCCTTTGCAATGCCTAGTCACCTTTTATAGTTCTAAGGGGGATTTTGTGGTCTTTCAAGCAAAGAGAGTGTTGGTGAATTTTCTGTGAGGAAAGCCAATTCTTTCTCTGGGTAAGTGAAATAGGCAAAGTTTGTTTTTAGTGACTTTTTATTTTTCTTTTATTCAGACCCCTCCCTTCCTCCTCCTTCCTTCCCTCCCTCCTTCCTTCCTTCCTTCCTTTTTTTCCTCAAAGGAAATACCAGCTGACTGCAGATCTAAATAGCTTAAAAGGCTATGTATGTAGGTTTAGAAGACCTTGCCCATCATCAAAGATGATGTTTTTTTAGTCCCAGTAAAGGATTCTTAAATGTCAGGGCTTGCCAGATGTGGGAAGATGCTGCATTCCATTTTGGCCATATCCTAGAGTTAGCACCTGCCTCCATAAAGAAGGATAAAATGATCTTCCTGCCTGAGGTATGTTAAGTTTGTGTCAAGATCTCATGGGTACTGGCTTTCATTCACCTTATTTTCTAACTGATCCTTTGGGACCTTAAACTGTCTCCCCAGCCTTTTGCTCATTTCTTTTGCCTCATCTATGTTGTCCTGGTTTTTGAATATCTGCTCAAGCTTTTAATACTTTGCCTTGCTTATCTTTTAGTGTCTGTGTCCTTTTGGCTTCTAACAATGTGGCATTACTTCAGTGATTTACTCTGACCTATGAGATCTGTCTGCCTGCGAAGCCAAACCTAGCCCGATGTTTTCTACTGGATCTTCTCACCTCCCATCTGTGACCCACTATTGTCTTTTGGATTCAAGATGACAGTAAGTATTTGTCTTACAGAATAATCAATCCCATATTCTGTCTGGCAGTTCAAGGGAACTACTTGAGAAAGGTCTTGGGATATTTTGGGGGAAGATATGCAGTGCAACCTTTGAGACAGTGTGAGTCATTGTGAATGCTACAGCTCAGCTAAGGGCTTGACGTTTAGATAAAGAATTCTTTCCATTAAAAATAAGATGTTTATTAACCACAGAAATGTCTTAGCCAATGGAAGAATCTTTTGTGCTATATTGTAAGTGGTGATTTAATCTGTCATATGGCAGCCTCTCAACATGCCCTCATTACCCAACTCCCTCTAGGATATACAGTTACTCATCTCTCAGTGGCTATTCATGACAACACCAAATTCTTGCAAAGAGGTTATATGGAATTACATATCCTAGATACATATTTCTGTTGCTTTAAAATTGGCAAAATCCTGCAGAGGCACTTGGTAGCTGGACCTGGAATCAGGAAGACTTGAGTTCAAATCTAGCCTCAAACATTTACTAGCTGTCTGAATATCTTCACAGCTATTTGCTTCAATTTTATCAACTATGAAATGGGAATAAATGATAGAACCTGTATTGTGGAGCTGTTGTGAGGATCAATGAGATGATATTTGTAAAAAGCACTTAATATAGTACCTGGTAAAGGGTAGGCTATAAATACCTATTTCCAACCCTTCCTCTACTTCTTTAAGTAGAAAATTTCTCCAGGATAGATTAGGGCAAACAGGATTGTGAAAGGGCTATAAAACATGCTACATAAGAAGAGGTTAAAGGAATAGACTATGTTTAAGCTGGAAAAGAAGTTAGCAAAGGAAACATGACAATTATTTTTAAACATTTTAAAGGGCTACCATGTCACGTTGTCCATATTGTTCCAGAATACAAGACTAAGACCGAAGAGTCAGCTTTTGGCCCAACATCAGAGAGAATGAATAGATTTCTCTAAAAATGGAATAAGCTGCCCTGGGAGATTATGAATATCCTTCTCTGGAAGTGTCTAAGCAGAGTTTGGATTCCCATATGGTATACATGGCATGGGAGAGGTCCCTTTCAGGAAAATTCTGGGTCTGCAAAAAAGTGAGAAATTTAAAACAAACCCTACTAGAAGGACATGTGAAAAATGAGTTACTTTTCTCCAATAAAGGACACTCAAAAATATGTAGCTGTGTTTGATGTGTTCTGATCTCAAATCTTCCCCCCAGACCCATTAAACTTTGGTAGAGGTGGTAGATTTTTTTTCTAACATGAAATTTCCTAGGTGCATATGAACTTTGTAGCCTGAGTCAAATTACATTTCATCATCAATTCCTCTTAAATATTCTTTTCTTTTTTTGAATTTTGAGACCTAGATTCTCTCCCTCCTTCACATCCCTTCCCCACATATTTCCCTATTAACCACATCATAAAACAAAGTAAAAAAAAAGAGAATATAGCAAGTGAGAAAATTGTACTTCAATTTGCACTCAGAGTTCGTTAGTTTTCTCTCTGGAGGGGGACCACATCTTTTTATCATGAGTCATTTGAAAATGTCTTGGAAGATTACATTGACCAGAGCAGCCAACTATTTCACAGTTGATCACCATTACAATATCATCTTTACTGTGAGCATTGATTATTGGTTATAAATCCTGGTTCTTATCACTTTACTTTGTATCAGTTCATATAGATCTTGCTAGGTTTTTCTCAAATCAATCCCCTCCTCATTTCTTATAGCACACTAATATTCCATCACAATCTTATGCAAAACTTGGTCATCCACTCCCCAAATGATGATTCCCCATTCCTCAGTTTCCAATTCTTTGCCATCACAAAAATAACTGCTATAAATATTTTTGTACATATAGATTCTTTTCTTTTTTCTTTGATTTCTTTGGGATACATATCTAGCTGTGGTACTGCTTCATCAAAGGGTGTGCACAGTTTTATAGCTCTCTGAATATGGTTCCAAATTATTCTCCAGAATGACTGAACCAGTTCACTACTTCACCAACAGTTTGTTAATAAAGTTAATAAAAATATTTCCCTCATTCACTCCAGCATTTCATTTGTTATTTCTGATAGGTATGAGATAGTACCTCAGAGTTGTTTTAATTTGCCTTTCTCTTCTCAATAGTGATTTAGAGCATTTTTATACAATTTGATTTTATTTCTTCTGAAAACTGCCTCTTCACGTCTTTTATTCGTTTATCAATTACAGAATGGCTCTTATTTTTATAATCAATTTTTATTTTCATAAATAATTTTTATTTTTAAAAATATTTTTATTTTTCTAAATCTCTATAGATTTGAGAAATGAAGTCTTTATTAGAAAAAAATTTGCTGTAATTTTTTTTGATATTATTGCACTATTTTTGGTACTGTTTAGCAAAATGAAGTTTCATGGATTAACTCTTTTAATTGTCTATTTTTACTTTTGCTTTGTTTGAAATCACAATTACTACCCCTGTATTTTTTACTTCATTTAAAACAATTGATTCTGCTCCAGCCTTTTATCTTAATTCTGTATGTGTCTTTCTGTTTCAAGTATCTCTCTCTCTCTCTCTTTTTTTTTCTTTTCTTTTCTTTTTTTTTTTTTTTAGGTTGTTCAACTTTTATTTATTTATTTATTTATTTAGCTTTTTACATTCATTTTCACAAATTTTTGGGTTCCAAATTTTCTCCCCTTTTCTCCCCTCCCCCCCACCCCAGTACCCCAAGCAATCTAATTTTCCCTATCTCCAATCTGTCCTCTCTTCTGTCATCCCTCCCTTCCCTTGCCTCTATCTTCTCTTTTCTCCTGTAGGGCCAGATGACTTTCTATTCCTCATTAACTGTATGTCTTCTTTCCTAGTTGCAACAACAATACTAAACAATTGTTCCTAAAACTTTGAGTTCCAAATTCTCCCCATCCCTCCCTCCCCACCCATTCCCTTTGGTACGGCAGGCAATTCATTATAGGCCATATCTGTGTAGCTTTGCAAATGATCTTCCTGATATTCGTGTTGTGTAAGACTAACTGAATTGCCATCCCTCCTAACCTGCCCCTCATTGTTTCTCTTCTGTCCTTTGATCCTGTCCCTCCCCAAGTGTTGACTTTCAATTACTCCCTCCTCCCTTTGCCCTCCCTTCCATCATCCCCCCCCAATATCTCCTTCTCCCCTGCTTTCTTATACTGTAAGATAGGTTTTCATACCAAAATGAGTGTGCATTTCACTCCTTCGTTTAGTCAAATGTGATGAGGGTAAACTTTTGTTTGTTTGTTTGTTTGTTTTTTTCCTCAGCTCTCCTCTTTTTCCCTCCACTAAAAACATCTCCTACTTGCCTCTTAAATGACATATAGTTACCCCCTTCCATTTCCCCCTCTTTCCTCTCACTACATTTCTCTCTCACCATTTACCTTAATTTCTTTTAAGGTATGGTCCCATCCTATTCAGTTCAATCCGTGCTCTGTCTCTGCATGTGAATGCATGTGTGTATGTGTGTGCATGCGTGTACATGTGTATGTGTGGTCTCACCAACCACCCAGATACTGAAAAGTTTTAAGAGTTAGAAATATTGTCCTTCCTTGTATGAATGCAAACAGTTCATTTCTGGTAAGTCCCTTAATACTTCTCCTTGCTGTTTACTTTTGCATGCTTCCTCTCATTCTTGTGTTTGAAAGTCAAATTTTCTTTTCAGCTCTGGTCTTTTCATTAAGAATGATTGAAAGTCCTCTGTTTCATTGAAAGACCATATTTTCCCTTGAAGTATTATACTCAGTTTAGCTGGGTAGGTGATTCTTGGTTTCAGTCCTAGTTCCTTTGCCTTCTGGAATATCCTATTCCATGCCCTTCGATCCCTTAATGTAGAAGCTGCTAGATCTTGGGTTATCCTGATTGTATTTCCACAGTACTGGAATTGTTTCTTTCTAGCTGCTTGCAAGATTTTTTCCTTGAGCTGGGAGTTCTGGAATTTGGCCACAATGTTCCTAGGAGTTTCTCTTTTTGGATCTCTTTCAGGTGGTGATCGATGGATTCTTTCAATACTTATTTTGCCCTCTGGTCCTAGAATGTCAGGGCAGTTTTCCTTGATAATTTCATGGAAGATGATGTCTAGGCTCTTTTTTTGATCATGGCTTTCAGGTAGTCCCATAATTTTTAAGTTGTCTCTCCTTGATCTATTTTCCAGGTCAGTTGTTTTTCCCATGAGATATTTCACATTCTCTTCCATTTTATCGTTCTTTTGGTTTTGTTTGGTGATTTCTTGGTTTCTCATAAAGTCATTAGACTCCATCTGTTCTATTCTAATTTTGAGAGAACTATTAAATTCAGTGAGCTTTTGAGCCTCTTTTTCCATTTGGCTCATTCTGCTTTTGAATGCATTCTTCTCCTCATTGGCTTTTTGAACCTCTTTTGCCAATTGAGTGAGCCTATTTTTCAAGGTGTTAATTTCCTCAGCATTTTTCTGGGTCTCCTTTACCAAGATATTGACCTTTTTTTCATACTCTTCTTGCATCTTTGTCATTTCTCTTCCCAGTCTTTCCTCCACCTGTCTAACTTGCTTTTCAAAATGCTTTTTAAGCTCTTCCAAGGCCTGAGCCCACCCAACACCCCCCTGGGGTGTCTGGGGTACTGAGGCCCCGCCCTCCACATCTTTCCCTGATGGGAAAAATACGTTCTCGTCCTCCCCATCAGATCCGAAGGTCGGGATCATTTGCATTTGTTGGAAAAAACTCTCTAAAGTCTTATTTTTCTTCCCCTTTCTAGGCATTTTCCCAGCCAGTTACTTGACTTCTGAGATTCCTTTCCACCCCCGCCTGGATCCGCCCAGCTAGTGCTTGGCCTCTGAGATTCAAATGCGCTTTCCCGAGGCAAGCTTTAGTTCTGGCGCAGGGGTGGGGGCAGGGCCGCCTCCTAATCTTGGGCCCTCAGGGGCTTTCCGCAGAGACTTTCAGGAACGGAACGGAGCGGGTGGGGGCGGGGTGGGGGGCCCCGCCTGCTGTGCTCAGCTCCCTTGGGGGTTTTATTCAGAGGCGTTCAGCAGTAGAGCAGGGTGGGGGCAGGGCCGTCTCCCCTGCTCGGCTCCCTCAGGTTGGAAAGACCTTCAGTATTGAAGATCCTACCTGCTGCTGGGGGATTCCTGAGTCCCGGGCGCTGCGCCTCAGCCGCCCGCCCACGCCTCTGCCTCTGCCGCTTCCTGCCCCCGTCTCTGCTGCCGCCGCTTCCTCCCGAGGGGGCCCGAGTCACGGAGGCGCTCCGCTCCCCTCCCCTATAGCAGCTTTCTTTCTTACTGACCTGTAGCTTCTGTGGGCGGAGGGACTTTCCCGGCTGCCGGAGCTTCCCCCGGAGCTTTCCTCTCAGAAGTCTGCTCGGGTCAGCTTCTCTGGGTCGGCCAGGGGTGGGGGTGGGGTCCGCTTTCCGGAGTGCGAAGGACCCCGGGGATGGCTCTCCAGGGTTCAGTGGAACGGAAATCTCTTCCCCTATGTTTATGCACCCCCTGCAGAGATTCAGAATTTATGGGGATCTCCTTTTACCTCAATTCCATGGGTTGTGGGCTCGGAGCTCGTAAATGTGCGTCCTTCTACTCCGCCATCTTGGCTCCGCCCCTCTCTTTTTTTTTTTTTTACAACATATTGTTGTATTATGATCTCTAATCCATTCTGCTATTATATCCCATTTTATGGGTTAGCTCATCCTTTTCACATTCACAATCATGACTACTAACTCTGTCAGACCTAAATTGTCAGGCTAGAATTAGCACAGGTGGCAGAGAAGTGATTCATATTCTGTTACATCTTGGCCTCAGAAGCTGTACCAAGTACACAATCGTCTGTGAACAAAAAGTCATGTACCAACTTCCCTTCCTCTTTAGTCTTGGCTTGTAGCCTTTTCAAATTAAATAGTTTACCAACAGTGCAGAAGCTGATACTGATGTTGTTTTTCATCCTGACTGAAGGCATCTGACAACACTGCAGAAAATATCATGCTGAACAGCACAGGAGCAAGCACACAATCCTACTTCACTTTGTTGGTTACTGGGAGAGCATGAAAGTATGCTTCATGCAGAACCTGTGCAAGAAGGCCATCATGAAACTGGAATATAATGCTGATGAGCTTCTCCAGGTAAATCAATTTCACCATGATCTTTCACAGGTCCTCATAACTGACTATCAAAGGCCTTAATCAGGTTAAAAAATACTTATGCAGGTCCCTGCTCCCAGTATTTCTCCTGGAGTAGTAAAAGGCACCAAATACCATGTCCACCATTCTTCTGTCCTCTCTAAAGCCATACTGAGTCTTGGACAGGTAACTGTCTTTACATGATTAATGAACATCAAGAAAACAGAAGTCCTCCTCCAGCCAGAACCATTCAATCCCTATATGGAACAATGGGTCCCAGGAAATAGAAAAATTTTGAATGCTGTGGATAATTCTAGGGTTGTCCACATAGATACAAGGTTGATGTATGTATTGCCAGAGCTAGCTTAGCATTTGGGAGGCTACACAAAAAAATGGGGGAGAGAAGAGATATCAGGCTGTCTACTACATTGAAGATCTACAAAGACCTCGTGCTTATTACACTGTTGTATGACTAGAAAATCTAGATGGTGTAAGTACCACGTCCAAAAATTGAACTGCTTCCACTTGAATTGTCTCAGGAAGATCCTAAAGATTACCTGATGAGATAAGGTACCACGCACTGAGGTCTTCTCTGGAGCTGAACTGCCAAGCATTCAAACTCAACTGCAGAAAGCCTACCTTTGATAGGTTGGCTATTTTGTTTGAATGTCAAATGCATGCTTACCCAAAAGACTATTTATGGAGAATTTGCACAAAGTAAACACTCATATGGTAATGAGAAGAAGCAATATAAGCACTCATGGGAAATGCTGACATAGGACTGTCCAGTATGAGATGCTTAGATCAAAGAAGGGGGTGCAGTCCATGAACAAAGCAGAATCATAGGAGCAAAAAGGAAACATGATCGGTGCAAATTCAGAGCCATTTCCACTCTAAATGTTCTACCAGTCCACTTGTGCTTGATCTGTGGATGGACCTTCTAAACTCATATTGGACTGACTGGCCACAGCTGAATACACAGTACCCTGACTCCAACAATGTGACATCACTGGTATTTTTCAAAAATTAAGGGTAAACAACTATTTCCCTCCATCCAGTTTTCTTGTTTCTTATTCTCTCTCCCTTTTTATCCTATCTTTCCCAAAAAGTCTACTTTGCTTCTAATCACTGCCTCCATTAAAATTCACATTCCCTTTTATTATCCCTGTCCATATTTCTTATCTCCTTTTCCTCCTCTTTCCCTATTGGGTAAGATAGATTTCTATTCACAATTGAATGTGTAAATGTACCTTTCTCTTTGAACCAATGAGAGGTTCAAGTATTGCTCACCACTCCCTCATTTCCCCGTCTGTAAAAGCTCTTCCTTGCTTGTGTGCCTCTTCTATGGGAGAAAAATTTCCCCATCCTGCCTCTTCCTTTCCTCTTTGCCAAGTGCATCCCTTTGTCTCACCCCTCCTTTTTTTGAGACATCCAAAATTACATGTATCATTTTCTCATATAGGAATGCAAACAGTTTAAATTTATTGAATCATTTATCATTACTTTTTCATTTTTGTATATTTATGATTACCTTGAGTCTTCTCTTTGAATGTCACATTATTTTCAGTTCTTGTCTTTTCATTAGGAATGCTTGGAGGTCCTCTATTTTATTAGAAATTCATTTCCCTCCCTGAATGATGATACTTTGTTTTGTTGGATAGTGTATTCCTGGTTATAATCCTAGCACCCTTAGCCTCTAAATCTTGGGTTATTCTGACTGTGGATCCACAATATTTGAATTGTTTCTTTATGACTGATCGTATTTTCTCCTGGACCTGGGAGCTTTGGAATTTGGCTATAATATTCCTGGGAGTTTTCCTTTTGGGGTCTCTTTCAGGAGGTGATTGGTGGATTCTTTCCATTTCTATTTTACCCTCTGGATATAAGATATCAGGGCAGTTTCCCTGAATTTCTTAAATTCTAATGTCGAGACTCTTTTTAAAAAAGATCATGTCTTCTAAATAGTCCAAAAATTCTTAAATTATCTCTCCTTGATCTTTTTGTTTTCCAGGTCAGTTATTTTTCTGATAAGGAGTTTCATATTTCCTTCTATTTTTTTTCATTTTGACTTTATTTTTATTGTTTCTTGATTTCTCATGAAGTTATTAGTTTTCATTTGACCAATTCTAATTTTAAAGAATTATTTTTTTTCAGGGAGCTTTAGCAACTCTTTTTCTGTTGTCCAACTGTTCTTTTAAAGGAGTTCTTTCCTTCAGTGAATTTTTGGGTCTATTTTATCAACCTAAAGTATTTCTTTTTGTAATTTTCTTAAACCACTCTCATTCCTTTTCCTAATTTTTCAACTAACACTCTTATCTCTTTATTTACTTCTTCTAGAATTAATGTTGGACTTGTATTCAATTAGCATTTTTGAGATTTTGGTAGTAGCTGTTTTCACAGTGTTGTTTTATCAGTTTACATCTTGGTCGTCCCTGTCAACTGAACTGTAGTAACTTTTTATGGTTATTTCCTTATTTCTCCCTCTCTCCTTCTTTCCCTCCCTCCCTCCCTCCCTCCCTCCTTTCCTCCCTTCTTCCTTTCCTTCCTTTCTCATTTTTCCCAAGGGAGTCACTTTGAACTTTATGTTAAAGTTGGTCTCTGTTCACCTGAGGTTGGGGAGGCATCGTGTCAAGTTTTGGACTTTTTCATGCTGCTATTTTTAAAGCTTGTTCTTGGTGTCTGTAAGTTTTTAGGGCTTCAAAGGTGGTATTATCCTGGGAGAATATGTTCAGTGTTTTCCTGGTCTATGCTCTGGTCTTTAACCAGGAAGTTCCCTGGCTTTCCTGTAGCCATGAGTACAAGAGCTTCTTTTGGTCCTGGACCCTGCTCTCTTGCAGTCACGAGTACTAATGCTTCTCTCCACTGGAACAGTTAATTTGTGACCACATGTGCTTCTTTCTGACCTGTAACTGTGATTCAGAACTGCTTATTGGCAATAGGATTGCCAATCTCTGCAATCTCTTTCTGACCAATGGTCTAACATTATCACTAATGGTGAGCTGAGAGTTCCTGAAGCCCCTGTTGCTACTACTGAGGCTGTTTCCAAAGCCCACCTCCCATGCTCTGGGCCTTTGTCTACCCTGGTGTCACAGACCTCTGTCTCTGGACTTCTTAAGTCACGTTAGCCTGTATAAATTTTCCCCTCTGACCTGTCATTGGCTCTGTCATTTGATTTGCGGCTTATTTTATTTTTTTTAAATTAAATTTAATGTACTTAATTTGATTTAAACTTTATTTTAAACACATTTAGAGTGGAATGTTGGGAATTTCTCCAGAGTCCAAGCCTGTACTCTGTCATCTTCACTCCTCTCGATATTTTCTATCACGCTTTTACAGACATCGTTCACTCTTTTTTCTTGGAAAAGTTGGGGAAAAAGTAAAAAGTAACAATCGTATTTTTCTTATTGCTTAGGTTCATCAACATTCCCTGTCAAATTGTACTTATACAGCTATTATCAGACCGCCAAGAAACAGACAAATGTTCCATGCTCCAGCTCAACTGATCGAATCTCTGATTCTCAGATGTGCAATACTCTCCCCATTCTCTGCATTGGCTCAAACTATTCCCAAAAGTCTTCCATCTCTTTCTTCCATAGTTAATATTCCAGTGCAAAATTTTCCTGGTCTTGTTACTCTATAACGATCTTCCTCTTTTGGATGCTAAATAGTTTTTTTATACTAGTTGTAAGGCATTTATTGTAAGCTATTAAGAATATAAGTTCAATGAAGGCAAGTATGGCTTTTCATTTTTATCTTTGTATCCTATTACTAAACCAGGTGCTTTCCACATAGTAGGTGCGTAGTGAATTCGTTGAATAAATACTCATCTTCTTTTAGACAGTTTCATAAGCTATGTATGTCTCTAAGTTTCTAGCCTAACTACTTGCACAGAGTAGGCAGCTAATCCATTTTTAATAGCTGACTAAATGAAAAAAATGCTTATCTTGAAAAAGTTGCTACTTAAGTCATGTTTTTAAAAAATATACAAAAAAGATGTCTCGCTATAAACATGCAGAACCCCAAGTGAGTATGTTTTGACAAGATGAACTAGTCTCATCATCACAATGTAACAACAAAATATTAAAAACAAATATAGAGAACAAAATGTGCTTGATGATTAAGGTGGAGCTGTAGTATTATTGTGGCTTAGGATCTGATGAAAAACCTTGTCAATCTTACTCTTTGACCCTTTTCTAAGCAAAAGTAATTTCAAATTATTAGGGGAATTTGTACCTTTAAAAATTCATTGAAAAGCAAATCACTAGGAAAAATAAAAAGAACATGCTATTCCTTTTGGTGCAGTGAATCTAACTAAACGTAAGCTAGAACATGGAGATAGAATGTTTAGAACCCAAAGAAACAATGAAACCCTCAAAAAAATCTCACACAAAACAATTCCAACACAGGATGGAAAATCAGACCTTATTTCCCCCAAAATGCCATGGTCAGTACCTTTTGAATTCCCGCTGGAGACTCCAACACATTATTCTCTGTTCCATTACTTCGGTTAATCATTCGCCACATTTGGGAATACATACTGTCCCTCTCAAAAGGATTCATCCCCTTCATGCGAACATGCTCATAGACTGCAGAGTCCAAGACAGTGCCATAAGGAATTTCCGTTTGCCTCGAAAGATCCTGGAGAGACCTTTGTTGTTGGGAGAGAAGAGACATGGGACAAGTGAGACCATGTTTGCATGCAAGCCAAAATAGAGGACTGGCGGCAAGCTTACGCAACATATGTGAAAACACTTGTCAAGTTCCTTGGTTTGCTTGGTTTTGAAAAAAAAAAAAGGTGCAAGCTATGAGAACTGCTTTTACATTTGTAACTTTAAGGAGAAAGAGTACCATAAGCAATGATTTTAAACAATAATCACTTTTTTCCGAAGAGAAAGTTTTCTGGTTTCTACAACAAGCTAAATTAGATGATGGCTAGGTAAAAGCTTGAAGTAATTTATCCTTCTGATGCATTTTATCAGAGAGTACGCTAAAAGGTGAGAGTTGAAAAAATATAATCCTTTCAATATTGCTACAAAACACTATATGCAGGCCCCAGTTGGGATGATGAAGCTAACCCAGTAGAGAGCATTTTTTGCTATTTTGTTTCATATAAACAACATGTTTGAAGCTGAAGCATATACTTATTTCATAAAAGAGCTCAAAATCATGCTCTGGGGAAACATGGTAATATAATTTTCAGTCAACTGGAGCCTTTTGTTTTATTTTTTTTTTTGTTACTTCTAAGTGGTTTCTACATTATATTTGCTCTAGCAATTTTTTTAAAAGACAGTTTTACTCCATATGTACTTGTTATAGGTATAAGAAAGGAAAGGGGAGTAGAAATAAATATTTAGTTTTCTTGCTCTTAGAATTTAGTATAACAACACTTTGGAACAAACCATTCATTGTGTGGTAGATGTGAACCACTAGCCTCAGTTTACTTAAATTAGTACACAAATAATCAGGCAGTCAATCCAAGTGGCAGGCCCTAAGCTAAGTACGTACACACACACACACACACACACATACACACACACACAGCACCCATTTTTCATTGGATTGTTTAAGGTTTCTAAAAAATTATTATGCTGTGACAAACTATGAGAACACATTCCAACTTTACTAATACTGGTTAGTAGTATTTAAGCATTCAGCTCTAAGGGCTGACCTTTGTGCTTAAATGTAAATATTAGGTAACCAGTGAAAAAAGGGCAGGTTACAAACTCTTTTTATTTCCTGGGTATAAAAACAGCATACTCTTAAACTGTCTACCATTTTAAAAAAATATCATGATTTCCCCAAGATACAAATGATCCCTAGGCAGTGAAATTCATCTTGTGAATCCTCCTAATCTGTTCCTTGGAATTTCTTGATTAACGTGATTAATGATTTCCTGAGGCTTTCATTCCTTGCAGTCTGAACTGGGCTATGAACAGAGGGGGAGGAAGTAGTCTTATGGCTTACAAGTCATTATCATGGACAGTAATTCTTTTGATGCATGTTTAACAAATTTCAGGAACTTTGTGTTAGGAAAATCCTCTTGAGAAGCCTGATTTCTAATAACTTCCTCCCTCCCAGTAGAATAAGCTGTGATTTTTAAGGGCTTTGTGTGGTTACACAATTTTCTCTCTAATGGTTGTGGCTGAGTTGTTTTAGTCATGTCCAACTCTTTGTGACTCCATTTGGGGTTTTCTTGGCAAAGATACTGCAGTGGTTTGTCATTTTCTCCTCCAGTTCATTCTACAGATGAGGAAACTGAGGGAAACAAGGTTGAGTGACTTGCCAGGCTCACGGAGCTGGTAAGCATCTGAGGCCAGATTTGAACTCAGGAAGATGAGTCTTCCTGATTCCAAGTCCAGACCTCTATCCACAATAAATCCTGAAATGCACTGATGTCTGTTGGTATAGTTGCCACTTAAGCTATCTATTATATTTTAAAATAATTTCCCCAAGCTGAAAATAATCCCTAGGCAATGACATTTATCTGGTTAATACTCCTGACCTCTTCCTTGGAATTTCTAGATGGAAATGGCTTGTGATTTCCTGGCAGACTAATACCTCACAGTCTACACTGGGAAATGAAAAGAAGGCGAGGGAATTCTCTTATGGACTACCAGTCTTCATGATTTGAAGGGAAATGAGTTTTACCTAGATTCTCTAGTTGTGAAACTAATTTCATTATGTGTAAAACATAAACTAAAGAAACACTTCATATAAATACTGGAAAATAAAAAGAAGCAATAAAATAAGCTGGTCTTGGCTGGGGCACAAATCTATACAATTCTATGAGAGCAGGTGCTTCTAGGATAAGCCATAATTATCTTTGTTGTATCACTTCAATAAATTTTTTTTCCAAAGAGCAATTTATTGCATATTCTCTGTTATTTGGAGTGGTGAAAGAAAACATATCAAATATTAACATTCTAACATATTTCCTACTGTCTGAGTGAGAATACTGAAAAGTGAAAAGAAGAATCATTATTTTTTCAAAAATAATTCAAGGGCCATACACAGATCACACAGATAGCTATGTAGGATTCTGCTGGAACCAGACATATCAGGGTTGGAAGAAGCCACATTGGGGTACATTAGGATCTCTGCCAGTATAAGATCGGCCATTTGCTTTCTAGACATAATTCAGAAATTAACAAGCTGCATAATGACTATCCAGAAGGCTTTAATTTGGAGAAGCTAATATTGTGTATGTGTGTGTGCATGTGTGTGCTTTTTAAGAATATTTAATTATAAATGTATTTAATCATCGCTTGATCTAAATTTCACGTTATCAAAATTTTAATATGATGCTAGCTATTTTTCAGTTTTTTACCCTGTCTTCCTCAAACGTGACTTGAAGTCATGGTATGGAAACTGTGATATCAAAATCAATCTTCCGGGAAATGCCTGATATCATAAAATGTCAAATTTTGAGTTTATCTAAGGGTAAGAACACAAGGCAACATCAATGGTGAAGGCTAACCTTCCTCATAAAGATGTCAGAAATGCTAAAGCACAGGATCAGAGAAATTCAGAGGCAGATGCGACTTAAGAGAACATCTTACTCAACCTGATCTGGGCAAAAATTCCTTCTACTTTAGTCGTGAGAATTGTCAATCCATTTTGTTTTGCTCAAAGACCTCTAGGGAGAGGTAACACACTACATCCCATGCCAACCCACTTAATTGTTAGACAACTCTTAGGAAGTTTTTCATTATAAATTTAACAGTCCTGTAAGAATTTTATCAGATTTGCTCTAAGTGTGAATTTTAGCAGGAATGAGCTGAAGTCAAGGATAAAAAAAGTTTTTTTACATTCAAGCCATTTTGGAGGGTAAAAGGAAGATTCAGAAGGGATAGAATCATTGCTTAAGGTGAAGAAAATGATGACAATTGATGATGGAGAGAAGGGGGATCTAATTAACTTTTACTTAGTTCTGTTTTCTCCTCCTAGGAAAGTGGTCTTTGAACTGGAAAGGACAGAAGAAAGATGGCTAATACTTGTGCCTCAAGAAAATTAAATACACAGTATAAGAGTATCTATCTGCTCTAAGAGTAAAATGGATCTAATCTATGTGAACGACATCCTAGAAGACTGAAAGAACTGGTAGATATGTCTGCTTAGCTGTCATAGATAGTTGAAAGATCATAGAGAACAGGTTTGAAGAGAGAGACACAGAGAAGGATGGATATGCACATTTTCAAAAAAAAAAATAAAGACTGTTAGAGAATAAAGTGACAAGCTCTAGGCCAGTGCTCTTGAATTTGATTTGTGACAAGATTTTAAAACAAACTATTAAAGTGATGGTAATAAACATTTAAACAAATATGTGTTAATACCAAAGAGTCAACATGACTTCATCAAGGAATTATGAAGTCATGCTATTCTTATTTAAAAGCTGGAGAAGTAAGGGCTAGATAAAAAGAAGTTGTTTCATCATACCCAAAGAATAGCCATTAATAGCTTGATATTAATTTTGAAGAAGGTTTTCAGTGAAATTTCCCAAAGATGTACCAGTGGACTTACAATTTTCATCATTTTTTATATCCATGAATTGGGTAAAGGCATTGATGCATGCTTATCAAATCTGTAGGTAACACACAAAAAATAGTAAGAACAGTACACCCTCGAGGACCATGATTTCTGTCTTCGACTATAGAAGTGCTTTCATCTATGAGAGGGATTTACCTTGCTTTATTTAAGTCAAAAGGTTAGAGTAGTGGTGAGAAGTTGTAGAGAGAGCAATTCTGGCTAAATATAAATAGAAGATTCTTTACATTTAGAATTGCCCAAAAGTTTATCTGTAAAAATGGAGATTGTGATACTTGTAGTAGTTACCTCATAGGGATATTGCAAGGATCAAATGAGATAATGTTTGGTAAAAGTGGTTTGCAAACCTGTACCATTTACATGTCAATTTGTATTATTGTTATAAAAATGGAATAGACTTTCTCAGTAGGCAGGTAACCCATTAATGAATGATAACTTCTCAAGTAATATTCTAGTATGTCATTAATATTGCATATCATAGGTTTCTGGGTATGTGATTCATCCCTCAAGTAGACTACCAATGAGTAGGGAAACTAGATATTATTCTGAATTTCCATCTCCCTCACCACCCGACAGATCTCCATGTACAGTAGTTGCTTAACACAGTTAATAGATTAATGAACAAATGACTTTTGAATTATTTTCCAACTCTGTGATTCTGAAATGTGCTCTCAATAAAAATTACAGTCTGTTCAAATCATCATTTTTCCATTTTAACATACTAAAGACAAGCAAGAAAGCAAGAAAACCAGAATGACCAAAGCATAAGGAAGTTTATGTGAGTAGTTTATGGCCAGAGAGAGGAAGGCTTTAGAAATCTGAAACAGAAAGCAAGTCCAATCATTGCAGCTTGGTTGTTATTTTATCTCATAAGGTTTTAGAGTCTGATCACAAGTCCCTAAAATTAATACCATTGTAACTCAGGTTACAAACAAAAACAAAACAAAAAAGCCATTTCTGAAGGCTGATTACAAACCAATGAGAATCAATAGTACAGTGCCATGACTTAAATAAATATGACAGGAAAAAGAGGCTAAATCAGTGATATCTGGGCCCATCTTTACAACTTCTAATCTTAAAAAGCTACCCAGGGCACCAAGAGATTAATTATCTTATACAGTCTTTCAGTATATGTTAGAGGGAAGACTTCAACCTAAATCTCCTTGACTTGGAGGTCAATTCTATCCATCATTCCAAGTTGCTTCTCTACATAGCCCATATATAATATTGGGATGTTTTAGCAGGTCTATCATTCATTTTGAGAGTGTTCCCTTGACATATACAGTTATTTCTCCATGGGTAAGTCATTTAACCTCTCAACTCTCTAAGATTATGATTTTCAGAGAAGGTACTGAACTGCGAATCACTGACTTGGGAAATTTTGAGTCCTGCTTCTGACACATATTAGCTGTGTTACCAAGGACACCTTAAGTTTTCTGTGTCCCACACACCAATCTTTTAATTTAGTAAGTTACAAGAAAAGCTATATATCTGCATTAGTGGAGAAAATTCCCATATGAAGAGCTCTTTATATCAATGAAATCCAAGGTTGTCTCCTTCCCCAAATGATTAGAGTTACTAGAAAAATAAGTGAAATTAATAAAATCCTTTTAAAAATTATTATTTACAGTTGGTATTATGCAAAGGGCAGCTAGGTGGCATAATATCCTGGGCCTGGAGTCAGGAAGGCTTGAATTCAAATCCGGCCTGGGATAATTCACAATCTATGTGAGCCTAGTCAAGTCAATTAACTGTTTGCTAAAGTTTCTTCATCTGTAAAATAAGCTGGAGAAGGAAATGGCAAACTACTCCAGTATCTTTGCCAAGAAAACCCCAAATGGGCTTTTTGAAAATGCAAAAAACAAAACAAAGCAAAATCAGAAAGCAAAATAACATATGTTTGAACAAGAGAGCTTAAGCAAGGCAATTTAGCTCATGGTTATGATAGACCTTGAGCCAGTTATTCTGGAGATGAGCGTGGTCATGATGCCAAGAAGCAGTGCGGTTCCTGTGAGAGACACTTTTTCCAACAGTAAACCTCAAGTAGACAGTGAAGTCTACCACAAAGGAGAAAAGGTTGAAATAAAAATGTGAACTTGTAACTCTCACGGAGGTAGATTAAGCAACTCTGGTAACTATAAAAGTAAAATATTTCAGGTGGGGAAAGGAACCAAACAGCTCCTGAACCCAGGGTAGGCTATTTCTGTTAGAGACCACTTAGAATACAAAATCCAGGATGTACTTAGATAGCCAGGCCTTCAGCCCTCTAAAACTCTACTTCTGGGTAGTTGGGTCATGAGAAATACCAAGAAATATAGACATTCTACTCTTACTAGTAGAGAGTAGCACAAACAAGATACTAGTTGTAAACCTTTTAGCTTTATTTTATTTATATTTTATTTATATTTATATTTATATTATTTATATTTATTTACAGCTCTTAGCTGTATTGGTACATAGTAAGTCCTTAATAAATGCTTGTTGCTTCTCACACACTCCTGCACGGGTCAGTGGCTAGCTAGAGAGATCATGCTATGCTAATAATTAAAATTAGAGGGAATTTTCAAAATGGTTTTTTAAAATTTATTTACTTATTTTTAGTTCTCAACATTCATTTCCACAAGATTTTGAATTTCAAATTTTCTCTCCATTTTTCCCCTCCACCCACCCCAAAACACAATGCATTCTGATTACCCCTTCACCCAATCTATCCTCCCTTCTATCACACCCCTCCCTTTCCTTATCCCCATCTTCTATCTTTTCTTATAGAGTAGGATAGATTTCTATACACCGTTACCTGTATTTCTGATTTCTCAGTTACATGCAAAAACAATTCTCAATATTTGTTCCTAAAACTTTGAGCTTCAACTTCTCTTCCTTCCTTCATCTCCACCCATCCTGACTGAGAAGGCAAGAAATTCAATATGGGCTATATATGTGAGTTTTGCTAAAGACTTCCATAATAGCCATGTTGTGAAAGACCACTTATATTACCCTTCATCCTATTCTGCCCATTTATTCTATTGTCTCTTTTGATCTTATCCTTCCCCAAAAATGTTTACTTATTATTACCACCCTCTTCTCATTTGCACTCCCTTCTATCATCACCCCCACACCTCACTTATCTACTCCCCTACCTTCCTGTAGTGTAAAATAGATTTTCATACCAAATTGAGTGTGCCTGTTATTCCCTCCTTAAGCCAAACGTGATGAGAATAAGCTTAAATTTTTCCCTCTCACCTCCCCCTTTCCCCCTCCAATGAAAAAGCTTTTTCTTGTCTTTTTATGAGAGATAATTTGCCCCATTCCATTTCACCCTTTCTCTTCCCAATATATTCCTCTCTCACCCTTTAATTTTACTTTTTTAGCTATCATCCTTTCCTTCTCAACTCACTCTGTGCCCTCTCTCTCTCTCTCTCTCTTTCTCTCTCTCTCTCTCTGTCTCCCTCTCTATCTCTATCTATCTGGATAATCCCTCCAACTACCCAAATACTGAGAAAAGTTTCAAGAGTTACAAATATCATCTTTCCATGTAGGAATGTAAACAGTTCAACTTTAATAAGTCTCTTATGATTTCTCTTTCCTATTAAACTTTTCATGCTTCTCTTGATTCTTGTGTTTGAAAGTTAAATTTTCTATTCAGGTCTGATCTTTTCATCAAGAATGCTTGAAAATCCTCTATTTCATTGAATGACCATTTTTTCCCTTCAAGTATTATACTCAGTTTTGATGGGGAGGTGATTCTTGGTTTTAATCCAAGTTCCTTTGACTTCTGGAATATCATATTCCAAGTCCTTCGATCCCTTAATGTAGAAGCTGCCAGATTCTGTGTTAGCCTGATTGTATTTCCACAATACTTGAATTGTTTATTTCTGGCTGCTTGCAATATTTTCTCCTTGACCTGAGAATTCTGGAATTTGGCTACAATATTTCTAGGAGTTTCTCTTTTTGGATCTTTTTTAGGAGGTGATTGGTGGATTCTTTCAACATTTATTTTAGCCTCTGGTTCTAGAATGCCAAGGAAGTTTTTCTTGATAATTTCATGAAAGATGATATCTAGGCTCTTGTTTTGATCATGACTTTCAGGTAGTGCCAAAATTTTTAAATTGTCTCTCCTCGATCTATTTTCCAGGTCAGTTGTTTTTTCCAACATGATATTTCACATTGTCTTCTATTTTTTCATTCTTTTCATTTTGTTTTGTCATTTCTTGGTTTCTCATAAAGTCATTAGCTTCCATCTGCTCCATTCTAATTTTTAAAGAACTATTTTCTTCAGTGAGCTTTTGAATTTCCTTTTCCATTTGGCTAATTCTGTTTTTTAAAGCATTCTTCTCCTCTTTGGCTTTTTGGACCTCTTTTGCCATTTGAGTTAGTCTATTTTTAAGGGTGTTATTTTCTTCAGGGTTTTTTTTTGGATCTCCTTTAACAAGTTGTTGACTTGCTTTTCATGATTTTCTTTCATTGCTCTCATTCCTCCACCTCTCTTACTTGATTTTCAAAATCCTTTTGAGCTGTTCTATGACCTGAGACCATTGCATATCTATTTTCGAGGTTTTGGATGCAGAAGCCTTGACTTTTAGGTCTTCCTCTGATGGTATACATTATTCTTCCTCATCCAAAAAGAATGAAGAAAATGTTTGCTTACCAAGAAAGTAACCTTCTATTATCTTATTCTTTTTCCATTTTGGGGGCATTTTCCCAGTCAGTTAACTTGACTTTTGAGTTCTTAGTCAAGAGGAGAGTATACTCTGAGGACTTGTAAGTTCTCACTCCCTCCAAGGTGGCATAATCAAGGGAAAGGAGTTACTCTTCTCCTGACCTTCACTCTGGCCTGGGCGCAACTACAAGCACTCTTTTCTGTGAGTAGAATTTCCTTTCCAAAGCTTCAGCCAGCTCCACCACTCAGCTCTCCTCCTCACCTCAGGGCCACCACTCAGGGATGAGATTCAGATCAGTTGCTCAATTCCCACAGGGTCTTAAGGCCAGGGCTCCAACAATGGAAGATGCCACCACCTGGGGCCAGAGCTAGACTGCTGTGTTCCCTCCTCACCCAAGTGAAAGAGCTTTCTCACTGACTTTTGAAGCTGTTTTTGGAGTTTGTGAGTTGAGGAATCTGGGACCTGCTGCTGCTGCTGGTGGCACTTTGAAGCCCCCTCCATTCCTGTCCTTGCCAGGGTATGGCAAAGTCTGGGCTCCACTCTTTTGGGTATGTGATGAAACCGACCTTTCCTGTTGGCTTTCCAGGCTACCTTGGGCTGGAAATCTCTTTCATTCTGTCATTTTGTGGCTTCTGCTGCTCTAAAATTTGTTTAGAGACATTTTTTCCATGTATTTTATAGGCTGTGGGAGGAGAGCTTCTAGAGGTGTATCCTTCTACTCTACTATCTTGGCTGTGCCCCTCACTGAGAATTTTCATAATAAAAGGCATTCTTCTAACATGGCTTTATGACTAGTGTCATGTGGTGGTCAGGGAAATAATATAACTTTTCTTCATTTTAACTCACTCATTTTTCAGTCTTTTAAAACTCATTATCCCTGGTCGTTCTTATTCTGTCATTCAGTTATGTCTCACTCTTCATAACCCTGTAGCCCAAAAGCTCATGGATTTTTCTTGGGAAAGATGTTGGAGTAGTTTGATATTTCCTTCTTTACTTTGCAGGTAGGGTTAAGTGACTTGCCTAGGGTCACATAGCTAGTAACTGTGTGAGGTCAGATTTGAATTCTGGTTTTCCTGACTCCAGGCCACTATGCCACCTAGCTGCTAAATGAATAGCAAAAAAGACAAGCATTTCCATAGACAAAATAGTAAAGAAAGTGATTATCTATGTAGTTGTAAATCATTTTTGTATCCAGCTTGCTTTTCTTTTAAAGTATGTAATAAATTTAATGCTATTTTAAAAGCTGGCTTGCTTGCTTGTGTTTTCTACTGACTTTCCTTTTATTCTCTCTTTTTTTTAAAAAAATGCTCCAATGACCTTTTTTTTTCTTACTTTTCTTAATATTTTTCCTTTGGTAACTTTAGAGCCATTGGCAAGCCCTTCTCTCCTTCCCCTCCACCTCATTTTAAAGAAAGAAAATCAAAACCCTTTTTAGCATAAATGCATATTCAAGTGAAGCAAATCATCAATTTGTCATGCTCCAAAATGAATTATGTCATTCTCCTCATCACTTTTCTGTCAGGAGGTGGAAAGCCTGTTTTATCATCAATCTTGTAGAGTTCATAGCTTGTTAAGAGTTCTCAAGGCTTCCTTGTTGTTTCTTCTTTAAAATATTGGTATTGTTGCATAAATTGTTCTCTGGACAATAATATTCTGCATCAATTCATAAATATCTCATTAAGTTTAGCATCATTTCAAAGTATAATAATATTCCAATAAATTTATGAAACTTAATTTGCTCTGTCAATCCCTAGTTGATGTTTTATCACCTTAGTTTCTAGTTTTTTGTTGCTACAACCAGGCTCTAACATATATTTGTGGACATACACACACACACACACACACAGATATATTTTACGCATTATTCCTTTTCCTCTGCTTTGATCTATTTGAGTATATTTCTAGTCTTGTTAACACTGGGTTTAAATGATCATACATAGTTTAGTGACTATTTGGATATATTCTAAATTGCTTTTCAGAAAGGTTAAACAATTTCAAAACTCCACTAACACTGTACATGTATAATACTGTATCTATTTTCTGGCAGCCTACTCACAACTGTCATTGTCTCTCTCTTTTTTCAAATAATTCTACCGATGCATTGGGTATAAAGTTGAACCTCAGTAATTTTAATTTTCATTTTTTTAATCAGAGAATTTTAACTCTTAGTAGCTTATAATTCTTCCTTTGGGACTTGCTTGTTCATATTCTTTTTAAAATCATTTCCTTGTTCTTATGAATTTGAAGCAATTTCTTAAGTCTTAGATATTAGAATTTTATTAGAGAAATGATACTAAATATTTTCCCCCATTAGAAACTCCCTCTCTAATATTTTTTACATGTGTGTATATGTTTTTGTATGTGCAAAAACTTTTCAATTAAATGTAATCATAATTGTCTATTTCATCTTCTGTGATTCTCTTTATTTTGGTTTGGTTTGGAACTAATCCCTCATCTATCTAACTTTTTCCTTCCTTCCTCTCTCCTCTAATCTATTAGTGAAGTAAACTCTATCTAAATCATTTTGTCTCCTCCTAGTTTAAGCATGAAGACCACGATTGTATCAAAGAAGAAATCTAGTGAATAGTTTCTTTTCCTATTTTTGCAGATTATGTCATATTGGAATTTTCTGAATGTCTGCTAGAATTCACTTGCAAAAGCATACAGTTGGAGTTCTGTTAACCTTGGCATTTTGTATGTTTGTAAATACACCCTACTTATTCTTTACCAGTTTGATGTGCAAATTGCTTTAAATTTTGCTAATTCCTTTTTTGATTCTAAGAATATCTATTTTTGTCATTCTTTCTCAGTGAGACATTGCAGTCTTGGAACAAGTATTCTTACCTATGTCTAACTGGTGTTCTTGCTACTTCATATAAACTTTTGTTTTTTTTTCAAAATACGACTAAAAATTGAGAACAGCACATGCACAATATTTACAAATGCACATAAATCCTATTTAATTACCTATTGCCTTACTCAATGTGCTAAATAATCCCAATTCCTGGAACCCTTATTCATAGAACTAATGGTCCAATTATTTTAATGACTTCATTATATCTATATGTTGCCTCCTAAACACTTTGCCCAAAGTATGGGGCATTAAAATCAGGCATAGTATACTAATAATTATTTGAGTAATACTGAGTATACAAGGAGGCATCATGATTATGTCACTGTATTAGCAATGGCACCATATTTCCAAACCATACTTAACTATTGATCTTACAAAATCTGTTCAATCAAAATTTCTATTTATAGTTTGTTTTCTCTATGTGAATTATCCTGTATTTGTTGCTGTTGAGTCTCATCTGGTTGTATTTTATCTTCTCTAATTTAAAAGCTTAACCAATTCTAATATCAAAACTCAAATTAATAGTCTTTCTCATTCTATTTAGGGGAAATCACACTTTTAATATTCATTTTTCCCATTCCCATCAGAAATGAAAACATTGATTCATTTCTGGAACAGAACTTATTATTAGAAAACATTTCATTAGACATTTCTTCTAACATTTGCTTCAAACCATTGATAATTTTGATGCATATAGTCCTCAACAAATTATTATCATTAGTGTTATTGTCTGGACATGTAGAAAAGTTTTTTGTCTTTTTTTTTGTTGGGGAATGCCCTCTCACCAATGCACCTTATGTATAAAATCTAATCTCTGGGAATTTTCGGAGGCACTTACTCATTGTCATATAGTCCATGAATAAGACACAGAACTGTAACCTAATTCTTCCTAACTCCAAAGCCAGTGCACTGGCCAATGCATCATCCTAGTAAATCACCAACAAACATTTGTTTTAATTCACTGGACTTTTATTGCCTACTATTTGCAAAAAATACAAATTTCTAGAAGAATTAAGAGAAGAACATAGCTAATATTTATAATCATTATAAGATAAGTGCCCATGAGAGGGCTTAACCTGAGTAGAATGAGAAAGTGGAGATAAGAGACAGAAGTTAGAGGTGAGAGGAGGTTTCGAGAAAGGGTCTTGGAAAGGTAGAACATGAACTCAAAGGAAGGAAAGTAATTCAGTAGACACAAACATATTGGGGAAGACTTTTCAAGGTGTGGGGATCAGTAAGCACTAGGAAATTGAAGAAAGAAGGTATGACAAAACAGAGAGATGGAAAATAGTCCAATAGAGCTGGAACAACCTGAGTGAGAGTCTGATGAGGCTGAAATCAAACTATGTATGTGTGTGTTCATTCTTCTTTGCTGAAGAAGACCATGCCATCAGAGAAATGATGACATGGCTTGTACTTGACTTTGTTTTGAGTGAAGGAGCTGTGCAGGTCACCAGCCTCACTCCTCATCCAGAGCCATCTGAATCCAGTGATCAGATATTCATCAGGATGACTGGAGATGACCCAGGATGAGGCAATTGGGATTAAGTTACTTGCCCAAGGTCACACAGCAAGGGAGTGTCAAGTGTCTGAGGTGAGATTTGAACTCAGGTCCTCTTGACTCCTGCAGTGATGCTCTATCCACTGCACCACCTAGCTGCCCCTTGAGTGAAAGTGGAATTTGAATTCTACTCAAGTTTCTGGGAAGTAGCTTAGTGCAGTTGCTAAGAGCATTACACCTGCAATGTAGGGAGTTCTAGATTCTTCCTCAGACATTTATTAGCTGCATCTCTCTGGGCAGGTAGCAATTTTTCTCAGCCTCATTTTTTTTTTCATTCATGTCTGTAATGGTAATTTAAATGGGAAGATCTTTCCCATTCATTAATAGGTCCATGTGACCTGCCTGGGTCACACAGAAGTTTGCATCACATGGAGCCTGTGGTGGGAGGAGTTTGCTGAACAGGTGGAACAAGAAAGGCAGAGCTAGAGCGCACCTGAGAAAAAGCTAGTCATGAGTCTAGTCAGTGCTAGGAACGATGCAAGTAAGCAGGCAGCTGGCTGGTGTGAGTGAGAAGACTTTCTGTTTAAGGGAGCTGATTTGTGGGAAACCTAAGAGGGGGAATGCCTTGGGGATGGTGCTGTCTTCTGCATTGTTATTGTGTATAGATTTTTGTCACTATGATGGATTTGGCTTTCTGATGTCCGAATAAAAGTTTTGGTTCTGTGTTCCATGTGGAGAGTTCTTGGTAGTTCACGATTCAGAATTGAACTGGGATATTCATAGCCACCTTAGGTGTTGTAGGTTTGTTGTGAAGATCGGTGACATGTGTAAAGTGCTTATGAAAACTTAACATTTTATATAAATTTTGGTTTCTATTGAGTCTTGTTGGCATAGTGTATATACATACATCTGGCCTCAATTGAAGCCCAGAAGACATAGGTTCAAATCTTTCTTCTGAAATATATGGGTTGCATGATTCTGTCCAAGTCCCTTACCCTCTCAGTGCTAGGTAACTACAAGATTTTAAGCTGCAGAGAAGGTGCCATTTGCAGAGCGAGTTTCTGAGAGAGAGAGAGAGAGAGAGAGAGAGAGAGAGAGAGAGAGAGAGAGAGAGAGAGTGAGAGAGATCTTTATACAAATGAAATCAGAGTGATAATCCTTAATTTGTATCTTTTCATCATCATCATTATCATCATCATTCAGTAAGTAATAGAGAGTTACTGAAAGTTGATCATCGAAGTGCTTTGATCATATGTGTATATATATATATTTTTGCTTTGGAAAAATTATACTGGTGGTTATAGAAAAATAGATAATGGGAATGGAAGAAAGGAAAACAATTATGAGTCTATTATAATAGTTGATGTAAGAGATGATGATGACTTGAACAAAAGTGGTTGCAATGGGAAGGGGAAGATGGGGAATGTGAGGGATATTATGAAGGTAGAAGTTAAAAGGATTTGAATGATTGATGATTGACTGAATGTGAGTGTTTAGCAAGATGGAAGAGTCAAATACAACACTGAATGACTGGGAAAATGGGAAAATTAGGGAGGAGAAGGGGGGGTTGTAGCAAAGACATTGAGTTCAATTTTCAATACAAGATGACTTTTGGGAATTTTGGAAGGATAGAGATGAGAAGGGCAGAACCTCAGCATTGGCAGAGACCTCTGAGGTTTTTCAGAGAAGGAAGTACCCAAACAAAAATCCCCTCTGAAGTATAATATTTTCACTTGAGATCACCAATGGTGGGATCACTGAGATAGCCTTCCTTTATTGTTAGAAGGCTTTTCTTATTAGAAAGTTTTTCCTTACAGCAAGTGCAAATCTGTCTTTCTGCAATTTCCATCCATTGCTCATAGTTCTCCCCTCTGATGGTGAGCAGAATAAATCTCACCATGTATATACACATTAGCCTTTCAGCTACCACATCCAGCTCATTGGCACAATGGATAGAATACTGGATCTGGAATCAGGAAGACTCATCTTCCTGAGTTGAAATCTGACCTCAGACACTTACTAGCTGTGTGGCAAGTCACTTACTCCTGTTTGCCTCCATTTCCTCATCTGTAAAAGAGCTGTAGAAGGAAACGTCAAACTACTCCAATATCATTAACCAAGAAACCCCAAATGGGGTCACAGTCAGACTCAAGAAAAACAAG
Organism: Bettongia penicillata ogilbyi; assembly: GCA_023548195.1. Taxonomy (NCBI): domain Eukaryota; kingdom Metazoa; phylum Chordata; class Mammalia; order Diprotodontia; family Potoroidae; genus Bettongia; species Bettongia penicillata. The sequence continues at coordinate 67,801 of JAJHZJ010000223.1, forward strand.
TAAAAACAACAACAAAATAAATCGATTTAAATCTTTTCTCCAGGCTAAATACTGCTGATTCCTTCAAATGGTCCTCATCCTGGTCACCCTCCTTCAGAAACTAAGTTTCAGATTTCATGTCCTTTCTAAAATGTGGTTCCACTATGTAGCAAACTTAGTACCTCAGATGGGAGCCATTTTCATAGAGAACTTGTCCAAATAAGCAGGTGAAGCGATGATCTAAATTTAAGATAATAGAAGATATTTGGATGGCTTTTGAATCTTATCAATGGGTAGATCATCCTATGGAGCAAATCACAACCAAGTCATATGTTCTGAGCCTCTGCGTGACTCTTCTTCATGTTCTACCAAGACGTATGCAGAGAGTATTCACTCTATGATTGAGTGGCTTTCCTGAACATTTGTTGATACTAATGGATCTCAGAGGAACAAGTCATCTAACTGTTTTCTCTCACTTTTACTGTCCATCTGCTTCTCCTGTCACATATCTCTCTGATGATATTTTTTATGCCACCTACCCAGCTCAACATTTGTTGTCAGTATGTTAGCTGTTCCTTATCATCAGCATATGCCCCTTCCTTGTTTTGTGGATAATTAGAAATGTTAATCATTTATGGCATTCTTTGTCTCACATCACTGGAGGCCTATTGACATTAAAAATGGTGAAGGGTACCTACTTTTTTTTTCATGGAATGCCTTGAAGTCATATATTAAGACATTGCTTTATTCCCCTAAGGCAGTGTCTTTCTTTTCCTCCTAGTTGATTCTGGGTTCAGTCAGAAGTACAGTGTAGGAAGGTAGTTTTGTGTATAGGAAGGAAATTCAAGGGAGACCATCTCTGACACTTCTGAATTATGCGGTTATAGGCAAGTCATATTCTTCTGAGACTTCCCTAAGTCTCAATGTCTTCATCTTTAAAATGTGAGATGACAAAAAAGAGGTTTTGTGACAATCAAATGCAATATGTATATAAAGTCCTTTTTGTAAACCTTGAAGTACTGTATACATCTTAGCTGTAATTAACAGTAATGATAACAAGAGCTATCATTTATGTAGCACCCATTATATACCAAGTACTGGCTTTTAATTTATGCCAAGTTTTGGCTTTACAAATGTCATGTCATCTTATTTTCAGACCATCCCTGGAAGGTACATGCTATTATTATCTCCATTTTACAGTCGAGGAAACAGATGCAAAGACAGGTTAAGTGACTTGTCCAGGGTCAAACAGCTAGTAAGTTCCTGAGGCCAGATTTGATCTCAGGTCTTCCTGACCTCAGGAAGATTTATCCACATCACTACCTGGCTATGTATGTCAGAAAAATGAAGATCATTATTCCACTCTGTTCCAGTCAGGGAATATCTGTTCTCCTGTGTATTATGTTCTAGGAGAGATATTGGCAAAAGTTGGAGTTGGTATAGAGTAAGGTAACCAGGAAGGGTCATCTGAAAGAATAATATGAATTTGTTAAATACCTTTAAAAAGTTGTACACAATAGATTTACAATTTCATTTAAAATCATTTTTCTGTTCTTGTATATGGGGATATTTATGTTTGTCAAGTTTGGCATAATAAACTTTTCTTTTTAGAAAGGAAATTCATTTTGGCAGTTGTACAGAGAGTAGATTGGGATAGAAACTTGAAATGGGCAGACCAATTAGAAGGTGCTGATGAGGCTCTGAACTATGGCATTGGCTGTGTGAATGAAGAGAAGGGGTTGTATATTTGGGGAGAGAAATAAGATTTGCGAGTAGTTGAATATGTAGTGTGAGTGAAAGTGAGGAGTGAGAGTTGACACAGACTACAAAACTGGATGACTGGGAGGATGGTAGCGCTCTCAGTAGGAATAGTGAGTTTGGAAAAAGGGGAGGGTTTGGGCAAAGTATAATGAGTTCTATTTTGAACATGTTAAGTTTGAGATTTCTGTGAGACATACTATTCAAAATGTCCAGTAGGCAGTTGGTAGTGTGGAAATGTAGCTTGGGATAGAGGTTAAGGTTGAATATGTAGATCTGTGAATCATTTGCATAGATAACTGAGTCCATGAGAAATGGAAAGATCACTTAATGAGAGAGTATAAGGAAAAGAGAAGAGAGAACAGATCCTTAGGGGACATCCTAAGTGTTAAGTAGGTATAACATGGATGAAGATCTAGTGGAGACTGAGGATTGGTTAGATGGAGAACAACCAGGGGAGAGAACCTCAAATATCCAGAGAGAGTATTCTAGAGGAAAAGGTAGTCAATTGTGAAATGTTGTAGAAAGTTTGAGGATTGAGAAAAGGTCATTTGACTTGGTAAGTAAGGACAATGATGAAAAATACGATATATTAGTTGGAAGAATTGAAATATGTAGCCTGTACTAGGCAAAACAGGAATCAGTAAGGTGCCATGGAGAGGGTAACTGGGTTTGGCGTCTACTGATGCAGGTTTGAATCTTACTCTACTACTTGATGTCTGAGTCATACTGAGAAGTCTTATGACCTCTCAGTGCTTATGTTTTCTCATCTGTAAAATTAGGAGGTTGACGTAGATGATCTTTAAGGTCACTTCCAGTTATGAAATCCTATGTTGCTATGACCATTGAGATTATATATTTGAGAAGTTGTCATGTAGAAAATGGTTCTGTTTGCCTGGGGAAGACAGATTCAGAATGAGTGAGTGTAAGTTTCAGGGAGGTTTATTTCATCAGTACCAGGAAAAATTTCCTAATGATGATCTTTGTGTATAAATGGATCAGATTGCCTTAGAGGGTATGGAATGAGTTCCTTGTTAAAAAGAGATCTTCAAGAAGTGACTGGATAGACATAATTATCAGGAGTCCTGTGGAAGATATTAATAATTCAGAGAGTAGTTTAGACCACATAATTACTAAAGTTCCATTGTTTGCTTAGTCGATACAGTACTGGACTTGGAGTCAGAATATCCTGGGTTTAAATATGATCATGCTGCTAGCTGTGTGACCTTAGACAGGTCCTTTAACTGCTCAGAGCCTCATTTTCCTCATCTCTAACATGCGAATAATAATAGCACTTACCTCAAAGAGCTGTATTGGGGATCGGATGAGTTAATGTACATCAAGTTCTTTGCAAACCTTAAAATCATCCACAAATGATTTGTTCTGGGACATGGTAGTAATTTTTTAATGTGTCTTCTACAGACTTACATAGAGCAATTAAAGGAGCTTGGGATTTGACATCAGAAGACTTGGGTTTAAATTCTAACTCAGTTACTTACTACCTGTATAACACTGAGTACCTTAAGTAAATTCATTGACCACAGATTCCTCCTTTGTAAAATGAAGGAGTCAAACTTGTTGATCTCTTCAAGCTCAAAGTTTTATGATTTTATCAACACAAAGTTTCAATCACATTATCAGATTCTTCATAAAGATCATTTTGTAACATGTGATAGAAGTTTTCAGTATTAAAGTAAATGCACATCTCTTCATCTGAGAGAACTCATTTTTTTTTAATATCTGAACAGGACATGCAGGTTTTAATAATTATGTTAAAGGAAAAGCCTTAAAAGAGAAATAGATAACATAGATCAACAAGGCAGTTTCAAGTAAAATATTTCTAATAATATGTGATCTCTATCAAAACAAATTGGTCAGAACAAATTACTGTGGGGTCTGCCTACATATTTTTATTTGATTTTCCAATAAATTTATTGTTATGTACATCTTAGGGATGGGGGTAATAAGCATTTATATAGTACTTACTATATGCCAAGGACTGTTATACTTGGCATAAAAAGTACTTTATTTTACAAGTATTTAATTTGATCTTCCCATCAGTCTTGCAAAGTAGGTGCTATTATTATCACCATTTTATAGTTGAAGAAACTGAGGCAAACATAGATTAAGTGATTTACCTGGGGTCACACAACTTGTACATTCCTGGGGTCAGATTTGAATTCATATCTTTGTGAATCTAGGTTCATTGCATCACAAACCATTTTTAAGCACTTTTTTTTCAGAGCTATATATCTGTGAATTTCTCCAATAAACATTTCCAGAACATTTCATTGAAGTTGTCATATAATGCCAAATAGGGAGGCCTACCATATTTTACAGTTAGCAACTTCTAAGTGATACAATATGTTTATTCTAGTTAGCAGAAGTTAGATTTTGTTCCCACTCATTCTTTTCCAGGTAAAGAAATTCCTTTGCTGTAATCTACAAATATACCACTTTTCATCAGTAAATCTCCTGTTTTTGATAACTTCCCTATAGATCAGAAAGCATAAAACCTTTGAGAACAAGCAGTGCATTGAGATAGCAAAGCAGAGTGTGTTTTCCCCACTCGTGTATTCCCTAAACAGCTTGGCTTTCTTCCAACTTCTTCAGTCAGATAAGGCTTGAAATACAGGGGTGAGAATAATTGTGTATGTGTATACTGGAGTGTGGGAGTGAAAAATAAATCCATTTAAAAATTAAACAGCTGAGGCAGAGCCAGAACATACTGGCAACAACTCAGCTCAACTTTCCCCAAATTCCCCTCCAAACAATTTAAAATAAACACCTCAAATCAAATTCTGGAATAGCAGGATCAACAAAAGGTTAGAGAGAGGCATTTTTCCAAGACAACTCAGGAGGTTGGCAGGAAAGGTTTGTGGCACCAGTGTCATGATCAGACCACAGAGCAGCGCACTCTGCAGGAACATCACCAGTTGGCCTTGGAGGCAGCTGCAACAGTGGGAGCAGCAGCTTCAGGAACATTCACTCAGAGATGGCAAGGGTCAGACAATTTGTCAGAAAGATTATAGGGGATACCATGCTGGCAGTGGATATAGGACCCTGTTGCATTACTCATACTTAGTTGTGGGTTTCAGTAGCCCTTATGACTGCAGGAGAACCAAGGCCCTCCTCACAGTTCCAGGGCCATGAGGAGGGCTAGCACTTGCAGTTATAGGAATACAAGGTCCCTTTCTAGTAAAGGTCAAAGCACAGGTGAGGTGTGCAGTGACCACATCTCTTCTTGGCATATAACATTTGAGAAGCACTCAAATTTGCAGACCCCAAGAACTGTCTCTGCAAATAGCAGAATGGAAACCCTGAAGCTTGAGACAGTGCCCTCTCCACATCAGGGGCAGAGTCCACTTTAGTATTGAGTTAAATTCAAGACATAAGATGGAAAAATGAGCAAATAACAGGAACAAAAAAAGAACTTGACTATAAAAAGCTACTACGGTGATAGGGAAGAACAAGACACAAACTCAAAAGAAGGCAATGGTGTTAAGAGAGCTATAAGCCAAGGATCAGAGAAAAAAATCTGAACTAGACACAAGCCCAATAAGAATTTATGGAAAAAGCTAAAAAAGGATTTTAAAAATCTAATGAGAGGTAAAGGGAAAAATGAAAGTGAAACAAGAAAATTATGAAAGTTAAATGAAGCAGAAAAATATTAAATAAAATAACACCTTAAAACCAGAACTGGACAGATGATAAAAGAGACACAAAATCCATTGAAGAGATGAATTCTTTGAAAAATAGAATGGGCCAAACAAAAAATGAGGTACAAAAGTTCACTGAAGAAGATAATTCCTTAAAAATTAGCATTGGGTGCATGAGACATTCAGAAACAATAAAACAAAGAATGAAAAACTACGTAAAAATGTAAAATATCTTATTGGAAAAGCAACTGACCTGGAAAATAGATCAAATATATACATGCATGCATATATATACACACACACAGACGCACACACACACATATGTATGTATACAAAATAGTTTTCACACAAAGTCAGATCTAAAAAATTTGAAAAATGTCCGTTGGTTATGGGTAGACTGAACTAATATAATAAAAATGGCAATTCTACCTAAATTAAATTACTTATTCAGTGCCACACCAATCAAACTACCAAAAATTATTTTATAGAGCTAGAAAAATCAATGACAAAATTCATCTGATAGGACAAGAAATACAAGGGAAGGTGGTCTAGCCGAACCCTACCTTAAATTGTATTATTAAGCAGCAATTATCAAAACTACTTGGTACTGCCTAAGAAATAAAATGTGGATCAGAGGAATAGGTTGGTATGTAAGACACAACAGTCAGTGGCTATAGTAATCTACTATTTGATAAATCCAAAGACTCCAGCTTCTGGGATAAAAACTCACTATTTAACAAAAACTGCTCAGAAAACTGGAAGATAATATGTAGAAACTAGGCATAGGCCAACATCTTACACCCTATACAAAGATAAAGTCAAAATGAATGCATGTTTTAGATATAAAGACTGATACTATAAGTAAAGTAGGAGAGCAAGAAATAGTTTACCTGTCAGATCTATGGAGAAGGGAAGAATTTATGACCATACAAAAGATGGAAAACATTATGATATACAAAATGGATGATTTTGATTACACTAAATTGAAACATTTTTGCACAAATAAAGCCAATGCCACCAAGATTAAGAGGGAAGCAGAAGGTAGGAAACAACTTTTAGAGCTAGTGTCTCTGATAAAGACCTCATTTCTAAAATACATAAAGAACTGAGTCAAATTTATAAGAATACAAGTCATTCCTCTATTGATAAATGACCAAAGAGTATGAACAGGAAGTTTTTAGAGGAACACATTAAAACTATTTATCATCAGGGGAAAAATGCTCTAAATCAGTATTGATTAGAGATATGCAAATCAAAACAACTCTGAGATATATCACACCTATCAGACTGGCTACCATGACAAAACAGGAAAATGATAAATGTTGGAGAAGATGTGGAAAAATTGGAACACTAACACACCACTGGTCGAGTTGTGAACTGAACCAACCATTTTGGAGAGCAACTTGAAACTATGTCCAAAGGGCAACAAAACTGTACATACACTTTGATCCAACACTATCACTTCTGAGTCTGTATCCCAAAGAGATTACAAAAAAGAGAAAAAGACCAACATGTACAAAAATATTTATAGCAACCTTTTTCATGGTGGCAAAATATTGGAAGTGGAGGGCATGCCCATCAATTGGGAAATGACTGAACAAGATGTGGTATAAGGATGTAATGGAATGATGAATGGGCAGATTTCAGAAAATCCTGGAAAGACAAACTGATGCAAAGTGAAATGAGACAGAATGAGGAAAACATTATCATAGTATCAGTAACATTGTGTGATGAATGACAATGAAGGATTCAGCTCTTCTCAGCAACACAATGATCTGAGACAAATACAAAGATCTCATGAAGGAAAATGTGTTCCATATCAAGATAAAGAACTCATGAACTCTCAATGAAGATTAAAGCATATTTTTTCACTTACTTCTTTCTCTCTCTCTTTTTGATGTTTCTTTTTTTACAACTGTGACTAATATTGAAGTATTTTTTACATGATAGCACATGTATAAACTATATCAAACTGTCTAACATTTCAGCAGAGGGGAGGATTAGGGAAGGGGAGAACAATTTGGAACTCATAATCTCGTAAAAATGAATGCTAAAAGTTTTCTTGACTTGTAACTGGGGAAAATGGTATTAAAAAAAGAAACTCAAAGTAGTGATTATCATTATGATCTGGTGTGTTTTAAGAAACAGAGTGGGGGATCAATGGAACAGATTGAGTTTACAATACAAAGCAACAAATGGCAAGTTATCTAGTGTTTGACAAACACAAAGATCCCAATTTTGGGGACAAGAGCTCATTAACTGACAAAAACTGTTGGGAAAACTGGAAAGCAGTTTGGCAGAAATGAGGTATAAACCAGCATCTCATAGTTTATATCAAGATAAGGTCAACGTGGGAATATGATTTGGACATAAAGGAAGATACTATAAAATAAATTGGGAGAACATGAAATAGTTTACCTGTCAAATCTATTGATAAGGGAAGAATTTATGACTGAACAAGAGATAGGAAACATTACATAATGTAAAATGGAACATTTTGATTATGTAAAGTGAAAAAAATTTTCACAAAAACAAATCCAATACAACCAAGACTAGAAGGAAAGCAGAAAATTGGGAAAAATTCTACAGTGAGTTTCTTTGATTTTCAAGTACTAATTTGTCAAATATATAGAGAACTAAGTCAAATTCACAAGAACGAATCCTCCCCTAACTGACAAATTGTCAAAGGATGTAAGCAGGCTGCTTCCTGATGAAGGAATCAAAGCTATTTATAGTCATATGAAAAAATGCTCTAAATCCCTATCATTTAGAGAAATACAAAGTAAAACAACTTTGAGGTACCACCTCACACCTATCAGATTGTTTAATGTGACAGAAAAGGAAAACAACAAATTTTGGAGGGACATAGGAAACTTGGGACACAAATGCTCTGTTGGTGGAGCTGTGAACTGATCCAATCATTTTGGAGAGCTATTTGAAACTATAAAACTGAGAGAGGAAGGAAAGGAAAGGGCTAAAGCTGAGGAGAGGAAAAGAGAAGAGAAATAGAGGAATTTCTATTTGTGAGAATTTAATAGTTTTTAGGTTTAGAGGGGGCAAGTAGCATGCTTGATGAAAAACAAGTGGGGAGAGAGCAGAGGATTTGATTCTTTTAGATTTGGATTTGATTCAGCATGTCCAAAAGTGATCATTTTTAGAGTTGAAGGAAGTTATTGTGTTGTCAAAGTTTTAGATTTAGTGAATTCAGGGTAAACAGAGCATCTCGCATTGCATAACTATTCCTAGTAGCCACAAATAAGATAGAAGGAAATTTTTCATTAAACTTTCACTGGAGGGTGGTTTTGAAAATCCAACAAACTTCTGTGAATTATTTTTCAACAGAAAATGCAAAATTTTAATTTTATGTATATCTAACTAGAAAGGCATTTATAGAACATAAATCTTAACAGTATTAGGTGCTTCAACAAATAGATCATTTTAACACTTAACAATGCAGAACAAGGAGAAGTTGCTCTTTTCACTCATGCGCAACATATGTTACACCTAATCTTAAGCTATTCTGTATTAGAATTCACCAAAAAGGCAATACCTAATCAGAAGTGGGTGATGAGGAAACGTGAAGTCTTTAAGTAACAGATAATCAAACTTCACTTTTCCATTCCTGGCAACCTTCTAGAAAATATTACTAAAGGGATGAATATTTAGTAAGGGGAGTGATCATTAATAGCCAACAAAGCTTCATTGAAAACAACTTATTCTAGAATAACCATTTCCCACTGCCTTGCCTTCCCTTTGATTGGAGGATTAGAAGAAATTGGTCTACACAACATAGCTGTATATCAGCAAGCATTTGATAACATTTTAGATGACATCTTTGTAGACAAGATTGAGTAACGGGTACTAAATGATAGTACAATTAGGCACAGCCATAACTAGTTGAATGGTCAGAATTTCCAGAGTCGTCTCCTCATAACTAAATTTATGTCAACATGAAAGCCTATTTCCAGTGGAATGTGCCAGGGAAATTTTCTGGGCTAAGTGCTACTCAACATTTTCATAATTGTCTTGGATGAATGCATAGATGGAACGCCTATCAAAACTGCAGATGACACAAAGCTACAGCACATTCAATAAACATTTAAAATGTGTCATTTGAGTGTCAGGCACTGTGCTAGTCTCTGATGATACAAAGATGAAAACAAAGTACATTTTGTTGTCAAGGAGCTGTCATCCTATTGGAAAGAAATAACATGTACGCATAGATGTAAACAGAAAATAATATACAAAATAAAAACAAGGTGTTGTGGAGGAGGCAGCAAAAGTTGGAGGTACATCAACATCACCAATATTATGTAGGAGTTAGCTTTGATCTTACAATCAAAAGAAGTTCTGGGCTCTAAGAGAGAGCCTATGCAAAGGCATATAAATGAAAGATGAAATGTCATGTATGAAGAATGTGTATGATGGACAGGGACATAGAATGTAGTGTGTGAAAGGGAAGCATTGTGTAGCAAATCTAGAGAAGTAGGCTCAAGTAAGATCATGCCCAGAATTACGAAAACAAGAGCTTATATTTTATTCTAGGAGGAACAGGGAACCCACTGGAGTGGTTTCTTAAAAAAAATTTTGGTTTATTTTAAGGAGGGGAGTGATGTGATCACACTTGCGCTTTTGAAATAGCACATGCACTTTCATTTTAATGGCAACTATCTAGAGGGTGAATTGGAAAAGGGATTATTCAGATGCAGGAAGCTCAATTAAGATGCTATTGCAATTGTCTAATCAAAGCTGATGAGGGATAGAGCTAGTTAATTGCCAAGTTAGTAGAGAGAAGAGTGAGAGATGTTATGAGGGCAGAATAGACAAGATTTGTCAACTAATTATAGATATGAGGTGAGAGAGTTTCTTCAGCAGATTTGTGTAACTCTTTTACCCTTAAGCCAATTCTGTTTTTTAATGTTAATGTAAGTATAATGGTAGGTGTAATGTTAATGTAAGTTTAATGGTGGTGGGGGGGGAAGAGTTAAAGATCTTCCCCACTCATTTTAGGCCACAATACCTATTATTAATTTCTATTGAAGCGCTGGGTTAGAGGGTCCTACCTCTGAATCTGAAAAGTATATACGTTCTCTAAGGTGAGTATTTTTTTATTATATTATATTTATTTATATAATATTTATTATTTATTTGTATATATTTTAATTTATATATTAATTTTTATTTAATTTATGTAATTTAATATATATGCTATATTTTAATATTTTTTACATGTATAATATATAAATATTTTAATATATTTTATATATAAATTTATATAATTTAAAAATCATATAATATTTATTACATTATATAATATATATATTTTACTTTGGGGTTTACTCATTGGAAGTGCGTGTCTAGAGAGACTCTGGGTAGCTGCTAAGGAGCCCCCCAGCTTTGAAAACCCAGATGTTGGTGCTTCTCTCTCTGGTAACTATATACGTATGTAATGGTGAGACAGTTCTATCTGTCTGTTGATCTACGATGTGTGTATTGTTTATGCTCAGACAGTTGGAAACCTTGTCTGTTGGTCCTTATTTCTCTGAAGTTCAGGGTGCTCACTTTTTCCCTGAACTAAGTGAATGATACCTGTGCTTGATTAAAGTGGTTTGTTGACTCCTCAAAAATTCCTTTGATTTTAAAGAAGCAGATCTAAGAATCTGCCCAGCAGACCCTCCTGTGTATGCCAGTGTCCTTCCTGTAGTTACAGGAGACACTGTGTCAAACTTCAGGCTTTTTTGTTCCACTATTTTCAGAATTAATTCTGGAGATGTGCAAGTTTTCCAAGGTGGTGAGATCTGGGAGAGCTGTGGTCACTGCTATTTTGGTCTATAATTGATCTTTACAAAAGAAGAACCATTTCTGTTCTTCAATCACAGGCACTAATGATTCTCTTTTACTTGAGACTGTGGCCAGGATCCCTGCTCCCTGTGATCAATCACATGTATTCTTCTCTGACCTGGAATGGGACCCAGATATGCATATGGGCAATAGATTTGTGAGTCAGCTCTAACTGCACCCAGTGCCAGCAAAGGATCTATAGTCAGTTGTCTGACCCCTTACTCTCTCTGGGCTGAGAGACTCCAAAGTTTCTGCTGCTGTTACTGTTGTGGCTCCCTCCAAGATCCACTCCTGGTGTTGCCATCACATGCATTTTGGACTGGCTCCTGTGCCAGTGTCTCAGACCTTTCTCACCAATTTTCTAAGTTGTCTAAGCCTGGAACACTATATCATCCATATATTTTGTTGGCTATGTCACTCCAAAATTTGATTTGAATTGGTATTTTAAAAGTTATTTGGAGATGAATATTGGGAGAGGTCAGTTGGTTTGCTGTCTCTTGTCTGTCATCCTCAGGGCCCAGCTCTTTCTACCTGTTCTTAAAGCTGTTACTGTCCGTTATCTCTTTTGCACTTACAGCCAGTGGAAAGAGATTCTTTTTCCTTCCTTCCCTTACCAGTAGCCATATTTCTTATGAACTCGTGGTAAAGAGAAAGAAGGCATGCTTGCCTGGGCAAGCTTGAGACTAAGTCCCAAATCTCTACCTACCCCTTCTACTTTGTGTTTCTTCTAAGCACAGATCACTGGATAGAATTCCTGAGAAATATATGTTCCCAATACTGATGGCTATCTTATGAAGCTTAAAGGTAAAAGTTTCCTGAGTTAGTTTGCCTTCACAAGAGGAAGTGCTTCCTCCAACTCTATCAATTCCTGGAGGATAAGATTATAACTACTTCTAGCAAGATGCTGCAGACTTCTTTAGATTTTGTGTGCTGCTCAGACAAGTAGATTGGAGGAGAAAGTGAATTGTCTTTCCTTCCCAGGAGAGTACAATGGGTGTAATGGGTTATTGCTTCATATTTTAAGTATTTTTCAACTTCAGCTTATGAAATGTTTGTATCTGAGCAATTCTTTTGTAGTAAAGGAAATAAATAGAGTTGTTATTGAGAATTGGGTCAGTTATTTCATTGGTACAGGGAGCTCCTAAGTGAAGAAATTTGATTTACCCATGCAGGTTGGCACTTTCACTACAATTCAAGATCCTAGTCAGTCATTCAAACAAGCATTTATTAAGGACCTTCTATGTGGAAGGCATTATCTAAGTGCTGGGGATACAAAGAATGGCAAAAGACAGTCCCTACTCTCAGGGTATTCACTTCCTACTAGGGGAAATAACATGCAAGCAATTATATAAAAATGAGTTACATATAGGGAAAATAGGAAATAATCAAAGGATGGAAGGTACCAGAATTAAGAAAAAATAGGAAAGATTTCCTGTAGAAGATGTGATTTTAGTATGGAATTGAAAGAAGTCATGGAAGCCAGGAAGTGGAAATGAGAATGGAGAGCATTCTACACATAGAGGACAGACAGAGCAAATGTCTGGTGTTGAGAGACAGAGTGTTTTATTAGGAGAACAATAAAGGGACCAGGGTCACTGTTCTGAATAGTACGTGGTAGGCATGTAAGACGACTGGAAGAGTAGGATCAGGGGCTAGACTATGAAGGACTTTGAATGCCAAAAACAAAATTTTATATTTGATCCTGAAAGTGATAAGGAACCACTAAAGTTTAGTAAGTGGTGACACAGTCAGACTTTATGCTTTAGGAAAACACTTTGGCAGCTGAATGAAAGACAGATTGGAGTAGGGAGAGACTTGTGGCAGACTGACTAACAGGTTATTTCAACAGGTGAGAGGAAATGAGGGTCTTTACTAGGTTGGTAGTAGTATTAGTGGATAGAAGGAGGTATGCGTTAGAGATGTTTAAAAGGTAAAATTGACAGCACTGGTGATAGACCAGATATGGTGGGATGAGATACTGAGTAGTCAAAGATGACACCCCGACTGTGCAAACTGAGGGGTTGGGAGTTAGAAGTTGATAGTTAGAAGAAAGTTTGGAAGTAGAGGGAATTTAGGGGAAAGTTATGGGTTCTATTTTGAATATTTTGAGTTTAAGATGTCTACTGGACATTGATTCAGTTTGAGGAGTCTGAATAGCAGGCAGAGATGTTAAATTTGAGGTCAGTAGAGATTTCGGGGCAAGATAGATCTGAGAATCATAATCATAGAGATGATATTTAAGTTCATGGAAGTTGATGAAATCTACAAATGAAGTAGTTTAAAAGGAGAAAATAAGAAGGCTCAGGTCAGAGCCCTGTGGGGCACCAAGAGTTAATGGATGAGTGGGATCTGGGGAGTGATCTGGATGAGAATATAGCTATGGAGAGGGAGGAATGATTAGATACACAAGAAGAGACCTAGCTAAGAATAGCGTCCTGATAACCAAGAAAGAATAGACTACAAGTAGAAGAGGGTGGTTGACAGGGTTAAAGGCTGCAGAGAGGTCAAGAATTGGGTTTGGTAATTAAAAATCATTATTAACTTTGGTGAGAGTAATTTTGTTTGAGTGATGAAATCAGAGGTCAGATCATAGAGCATTAATAGGAGAGTGAGAAGAGAAGTAGAGCCATGTATGATAAATAGCCTTCTCAAGCACAAAAGGCAGAAGAACTATGGAATGATAGCAGGGAAGGAAGGATCAAGTGAGAGGATTTTATTGTTGTAGCTTTTTTGTTTTATATTTTTAGATTGAGGGAGATGTGGACACATTTATAGGCAGCATAGGAACAGCCAGCAGACAAGGAGAGATTAAAGATAAATGAGAGAATGGGGATGTTAGAGCAGGCAATCTGCTAGAGGAGACTGGATGGAATGGGAGATTTTCCTTATAAGGAGTAGGGCTACCTTTTCATGTGAAACCTGACTGAAGAAGACAGACAGAAAGTGATGGAAAGCATTTGTATGATTTGAGATGAAAAGGGGAGAAGGGCAAGCTCTTAGCAGAATGGTCTCAAACTTTTCAGCAAAACGTTTGGTGAAATTCTTAGCTGAGATAGTACTGTGGGAGGCTTAAAAAGGGAAAAGAATGCTTGGAAGAGCCATTGTGGAATAGTAAGTTGATTAGGGAAGTAAGTAGTACAGCAGTAAGGGTCTTGTCTATGTTACATAACATACATTTTTAGTGGACCTAGTCAGAAGAGTTGGATGATTTTCTCTACACTTATTCAGAAGTATGTGTGTAGGAGTAAAGGCAGTGGATTCTGGGTGTGATTCAAGACTAAAACTTGGAGCATCACCATTAATGATATAATGAAGGGAAAAGGGACTAAAGAGAAGAGGGTAGTATATAGTTGACCAAGAGGTCAAGTTGGAGAAAGCAGAAGAATGTGGCCAGTATAGAGGCAATTACCTGGGACAGAACTGGGATATTAAAGGATTAAAATCACAGTTTGAATGAAGATCAGAGTTTCATACAGAAAGTCAGAAGGAGAGGTATAAAAATTCATGCCATAGGATTACAGGATTTTGAAAGTTGAAAGGAGCTTTACCTTTCAGTCCAACCCATACTTGAAAGAAATCTCCACTATAACATATCTCACAGATGTTCACTTGTGAGGCTTTTTAACACAGGATGAGCTTAAAAAGCTCCACTGAGGAGCACTTTTAACACTTCTCGAGCCAATCCATTTCACTTCTGGATAATGTTGAAAGAGAAAGTACAGGAGTTCCAGAAACTTATGTACTTCTGCTTCATTGACTGAACTGAAGTCTTTGACTGTGTGGATCACAACCAAATTGGTCAAGTCCTAAAAAAGGGATGGGAGTACCAGATCATCTCACCTGTTTCCTGAGGAACCAAGCAGGCCAAGAAGCAATACTTAGAACAAAACATGGAACAACTGATTGGTCTAAGGTTAGAAAAGGAGTATGACAAGGCTATACATTGTCACCTTATTAATTTAACTTTTAGGCAGAGTACATAACAAGAAATGCTAGGCTAGATGAATCAAAAGCTGGAATTAAGGTCAGGTATGTAGATGGTATCAATGTGATGACAGAAAGTAAACCAGAATTAAGAAGCTTCTTGATAAGAATAAAAGAGAGAATTGTAAAAGCTGACTTAAAGTTTGGCATAAAAACAAAAAAAAATAAAGATTGTGACAAATGGCCTTCATTTTCTGGCAAACAGAGGGAGAAGAAAGAATGCATTGTCAGATTTTATATTTTTGGGTTCAAAGGTCACGCAGATGGTGACTGCAGCCATGAAATTAAAATATGCTTGCTCCTTAGAGGGAAAACTATGAAAAATCTGGACAGCATACTAAAGAGCAGAGACATTACCTTGCAAGCAAAAGTTCATATAGTCAAAGCTATGGTTTTTTCCAGTAGCAATGTATGACTGTGAAAATTGAACTATAAGGAAAGCTGAGTCCTGCAGAGTCAATGCTTTGAATTGTGGTGCTGGAGAAAACTTTTGAGAGTCCTTTGGGCAGCAAGGAGATCAAATTAGCCAGTACTTAAAGAAATTAATTCAGGCTTTTCACTGGAAGGTGGAAAACTGAAGCGGAAGCTTAAATACTTTAATCACACAATGAGAAGATGGGACTCATTAGTAAAGACCCTGATGTTGAAAAAAGATTGAGGTCAAGAGGAAAAGGGAATGGTAGTGGTGGAGATGGATAGATAGTGTCATGGAAACAGTGGACATGAACTTGGATAGACTTCAAGAACTGCTGGAGGATAGAAGGGCCTGGTGTGCTACGATCCATGGGTTCGCGAACACTCAGACACAACTGAACGGTAACAACCCAAACCTATCCTTGACATATTTTCTATGTCACCTGTCGAAGTCACTCAACCACACATTACCCCAGTTTCTGATAAGTGTCAAAAAAAGTGATCACTAGATCATAGAGCTTAAAGGGATCTGAGGTCATTTATGACTTCTCGCTGTATAGACAAGAAAATTCTTTCCTGAGAGGAAAGGTGACTTGCCTAATGTTATTCAGGTTATGCATATCAGAGGTAGTTTTTTAACCTAAGATCAGTGATCTTTCTACTGTATCATGATACCTCAATGGAATTATATGTCTGAGCAAAAGCAAATCAACACATACATAATACAAAACAACATAAACCCTGTCATAAAGTTTGTACAAGTGAACACAGTACAACAAAATATATAGTGGTGGGTTGAAATCTATCTGAATACAGACTAAGCTTATTTACATAAATAGGGTGCTCAACAGCAATGGTACTTCTAAGTCTAAAGATATTAATGTATGCAATTGGTCGAGTGTGAACTTTATTAAGATAATGGTTACTGTGAATAATACTGAAAAAATTGGCTTTGTTTGAAACTGTCTGTGACCTATACCAGAGCAAAAGGAATTTCACCAGCATCTGTCTGGTAGAGATCCATTTTAGCAATATCCCCTACGGGGTGGCTGCCACTAGGGAAAATGCTGCTCCATTTTCACATGTATTAGAATGCAACTAGCCACATGTTGTCTTTTAGTGAGAGCAAAGAAGCAAAATTGTGACCAGGGGGACTTGGGGCACCTATATGTTTCCTTCAGGAATTGATCAGAATAATGGAAACACCTTCTCCAGCTGTACCAATCTGTTACGTGACATTACATCACGGAGCAGCATGCACTATGTTGAGCTATTGCATCATGAAAGGAAATGGAAATTAAGTTCCTGTTTTTCTTTTTTTTGTTTCCCACCTCCACCCCATGGTTGAATACCACCCTGGTTAGGGATGAGGGTGAGGGTGTGAAAGAACTTTTGAGTTTTTGACAAATGGAGAATTAGGCTCGAGTGATTTTGAGCATAGAGTGTAATTCTGTTACAATTATTCAAATTCCTACAAAGAAACAGATTTGACTTCTCCTTCCAAACCATGCAGAATTTATGTCAATCATCCAGCCAAAGAAGGTCATTTTTCTCTCCCTAGATGACATATCCTATTTTTGTATTCCTTGCCATTTCTGCTCAGTAAAAGTTATTCTGGGAATGGAGTACGGTAGGTACTAATATATCAACTTCACAGAAAATGCTAGCTAGAAAGAGTAGGCATTGTCACATCCTTCCAATAGGAGAGAGAAGTGAACTAAATAGGTTAAAGAGATTAAGACATGTGTCCCTGCTTTCATTTGGAGAAGAATTTTGTAAGACAAATTGATCTTTGAAACTCTCAAGGCTGTTTCCTGGAAGTATTTTTGGCAATGGTGTTTTGAAACAGTTGAAATATAAACATTTGTTTGTTTCGTATGGGAACAGGGATCTTTCCCCCAGCCCTTTCTCTGATCTATTTTCGCTCTGCCAAATTGGTCTGTACATAAGATTAGGAAGAATGGCGTTTATCACATCCCCTGGTGACTTGTAAAAATGTCAGCTGGCACAGAGGGAAATAGAGAAGAAAAAAGTAACTTTGAGAGATCCAAAGGATGGCAAAGTATTTTCTGAATCAGGATTCTAATCTTTCCACTGCTGTATTCTTTATTTTCAATTAACCAACTTTGAGATATCCAGAATCAGATAGGAATATGAGGCTATCTTATTCTATCAAATAAGAGTTAAACGAATGTCTGTTGATTTGAAAAAAATACTTGGGAGTAAATTGTTTATTTATAGATTAGGACATCTAACTGCTTTTCCTGAGGAGAGTTTTTGGTTGGGGTCAAGATGTGCTAGTAATTTTAAAATATATTAGTAATATATCAGTTTCTGTCAAGGATTTCTGAATCATATATATACATACATGTCTTCATTGTGACGTGGAGATGGGATTTCAATGTGTCATGAATCTGGTCAAGGTATTCTTTTGTAGATTACTTAACATTGGTGTTTTAAATTGATGGCATAGACCAGAACAAGAAGAAAGTTAGCATTATTCAGGATTATCACCACTACCTTATAAACTACTTGATATGTGCTTTGACTTGAGGATGAGTAATTAGCATAGTATTCTCATAGGAATGATAGCCCACTATCAATTATAATCTATGTTCCCGCACTAAGTTGTCAATTTACTCATAGGCAATTGGAGAAGATGAAAAACACTTCATTCCTTTTTAGAAGTAACTAACTCTGCTTCTATTTTTATAATAATTTGCAATAAATGAATAGCTTAGTGGTTATTTGTTGACCTTTACATTATATTTTTAAAGGAGCTATGTTTGTCTGCCAAGGTAACTTGAATCCCTAATGGGTTCAAATTATTTTGATTTTGAGCTACAGCAGTAATTAGTGGCACAGTACTGGGCTTCTTTGAAAGCATAGTGATATTCGGTGAAGGAACACATTGTCATTGGAAGTAGAAAACCAGATTCTTAAAAAAATCTCCTCTTGATATACTTAGCTTGAAGTTGATATGGCCTTTAGTAATGTGCCAAATGTGGTGCTTTTTGTATGGTCTTTCTGAACATAGCTCTGTTCTAGTTCTCAGCAATTTTTGTGAATTTGAAAATATGTTCTCCTCTAGCAGTCAGAGTAACTCTTTAAACCAGTTTCAAACTTCTATTTGAATCTTCTCAATATTTTTCTCAAGAATTGAATTGTTCAGGGAGTATGAAAATCCCTGTTTCAAAATAGCTTAACATTTACATTTTTAAAAATGAATGAGACATAACATAACATTTTAGTTCAGAGTGGGTTCTCTATTTTGTCTTTAAACTATTCAAAAGTTTATATTATTAAGACCATAATAAAAAAATAAAAAATACAGTTAAGAAAGACAAAAAGATAATCTGATCTAAGATGTCATGCCCAACATCTTTTCTCTCAGAGAAATTTATATACGTAGACACTATCCATCCTTGCCAAGTTTCTATGAAGATGGCATACTCATCCCTTTGATCCTATCCCTAGTAGATTCTTGGACATGGAGTCAGGAAGACTTGAGTTCAAACTTGATCTTAGACACTTGCAAACTTTGCCTTTCTAGGCAAGTTAACCTTGCAACCTCAATTTTCTCATCTATAAAATGGAGATAATAATAGCAACTACCTCCTAGTGTTGTTTTAAAGATCTGATGAGAATATTTGTAAAGTACTTTGCAAAACTCAAGATGTTACATTAAGACTATTATTATATTTTTGATTTATGAATAAGTATTTCCATAACACAGTAGAATAAAAATGATGACCACCACCACCACCACGATCATCATCATTGCCATACTCATCATCTACCAGCATCATTCGTGTCTACTTACTGGATGGTGCTTTCAATTCGTGTGATGGTGAGGAAAGCTGCCAGGTTGGCCGTGTATGACGAGATGACAATTAATGCGAACAGCCACCAAGCTCCCATCATCATTCGAGTGGCCAGGGTTGTGTAAGGGACTTCACCACCTGCTGGTCAGAAAAAGACAGTTTAGCACGTTAATCCATTGAAAAAGCAATGCATAGTGAGAGAGTTCTTAAAATGTCCAGAATACTCTAAGAACAAAGCATTTTAGGGTCAATGATGCCTGCATCATTAATGCCAATATAGTTATCAAAAACTACATAACAGAAGACACAGAAATCTTCATCACTTACTGTGCTTGTAGACTGGATTCTCTGCTTTCATATGAGGGTGCTGCGAGCTTAGTTAAGAAACCTTTAAATTACCTTGTTATAGTATGCTTCTGGTGATTATTTCCCCTCAGAGATTTATAAAGATCACTATGTTTTTAGCATAAGAAGTTAAAAATATTTTTTCTTTCTAGAGATATGCTGATCAGGAGTTAAGTGGTTCTGATGATTTATGAAATCATGCCATGCATATTTATATGTCTTCCTGCCCAGGTAAGTGTAGTTAAAAGAGCTGGACTGCACAAAAAACTTAATAGTCCATCAGCCAATATTTATTGCCTACTATTTCTCTGAATTTTAAATGTAGTTTGAGCACAACCTGATCAACACCTCTTTAGCATATTACATCTATATAACATGATTTAGAGTTGTAATAGACCTTAGAGATCATGTTATAGGTATAAATACAGTAAGAGTAGCTTAATCACTAATTTTAACAATAGCTTTTTGTAAAACTATGGAAAGACATTTTTGACATCCTGCCCTCCCCACCACCCTGTCAATGCATTCACTTTTCAAAAGAAAAGAGCAAGAGGAAGGTGAAAATTATTTAAAAACCTATGTGACTTTTTTGAGGGAAATTAATTAAATAAATATATAGTAAAAATATCTGTATATCTCCAACTAAAGACTGAATGCTAATAAGGTAATCAACAAGGGAAGAACAATTTGAAAAAATCATGAATTATTCTTCTGGTTAATTTTCTATTTTCAAGGATAATTATTAATTTGATTAAAATAAGGATCAGATTTTTACCATCAATAAGAGAATGCATTTTATGTAAAGTCAAGAAGTATATAAAGTAGGTCATGCCAAAAAATTGGTTTACTGAAACAAAAATTAAGAAACACCCATAACTAATAGGGTGAGTCATGCCAATTTCACAACTTAATGGAATTAAGGTATTAGGCTTATAAACAGTTGGGAGACTACTGGATTTGGGAGTAGAGGATCAGGATGTGAATCATGATTCTGCTATTTAATGTCCTACATTAAAAATTTGTTGGTCTCTCTGGGTCTCATTTTTCTGATTGGCAAACTGTGGAATTGGGATGACTTGGTTTTTAAGGTCTCTTCAAATCCAATCCTAGAATTATTTGAGTTTGGGAAACATCTACAGAGATTTTTATTGTTGCATTAAAAAGGGCTGAAGTTACACAGGAGAAGCTTACTAAATCACATAAACTTAAAAATATTTACTGTATATTTTATCCTATTCATAAATACAGGTTATAGAAATAGAATATCTTATCCTAAGGCGAGATCATGGAAAATGTGGTAGAACTGCCTTGGCCAAACTACTATCTGAGACTTAACAGTCTTAGGATACTTAGTTTTGTTATTACAATTCCTTTTCTTTCTTGTTACTTAGCACTACACATTCTGAGAAAGGCATCTGATTTCTGTAAGGCTTTAGAATGTACGTTCCTTGCTCTCCACTCAAAAAGCCTCATCACTTCTCACCTAGACTACCGAAACAGCCTTCTCATTTGTTTGTCCACCACAATCCATCTTACTCTAAGTTGCCAAAGTGATTCTCCTGAAGTAAAGGTCTGCTCATGTTACTCTTTTCTCTAAAATCATTAAACTCCAATGGCTTCCTATTACCTCCAGGAACAAATATAAAATGTTCTGTCTCTTTATAACCTCTACAGACTTTTCACCTTTCACTATCCTTAACAAACTTTTTGTAATTTAGAACCATGATTGTATTCACAGAAATCCTGAAGAAAAATTTTACTATCATTATTTTAACATTTGAAAGAACTCCAGCTCTGAGATGTTGTGACTTGCCCTGTTTTACACAACTCAGGCCAGTTTTCTTTCTACTGCAATATCAACCACATTAATTAACTCATACATCCAACAAATACTCATTAGACAAAATGTAAACAATTGAAAGAAGAGAATTCTTAAGAGAAAGGCAGATTTTGAGGGTGACTAAAAAGATGTTGCTAGGATATACAATTTGAAAAAGGACAGAGACGCAACTTGACAGTCAGGTAGAATTTTATTTGTCCAAAGTCTTGTAATGAATGAAAAAGTTTTGATTGAAAATATGGGTAAAGGAAAGAAACTTCCTCATATAATTGCCAAGGCATATATATATACATATATATATGTATATATATATATATATATATATATATATATATATATACATATATATGTAATCTTCCTCATATAATTGTCAAGATGTATACATATATATGTACACACACACACACACACACACACACATATACATATATATATATCCTCATATAATTGTTCAGATACCACAGACAGAAGAAAATACACCACAAGAAGTAGAGTTGAGCAGAAAGGGCCAGTAATTCACAGGATCATATAATTTAAAAGACACTCAGAAATAAAATTTTAGATGTTTATATTTAAATGTACAAAGTATGGGTCATAAGCAAGGGTAAGTAGAATGCCTCATCCATGTAGGTAAATTCAAAGTAACTCTCATTAGACATCATGGGATGACTGGAATAGCATTTTAAAAGGGTACGTCTTTGCTCAAAGGTACAGAATAATTAACGAGGTGGTTGAATACAATTTTAACATTAAGATTTACTCATGAGGAAATTCAGGAATCAGAGCAGAGAATTATGGTGGAAAATATTTGGGTTTAGAGAACAGAGGCAGCAACAAAAATAACTCGTTGGTGGAGGAGTTCAATCTTCATCTCCAGCCCAAATCCTGCTCTTCTTACTCTTAGGAATCTTAGTTGACATGTTGATTTCTTCGCACTTTCTGGACTTCCCTGCTTTGCACCCACCTCAGATGTTTTGAACTACTATTTAACTCTAACTTTGCCATACCTGGGTTGGTAATACCTGTGATTTTTCTATGACAAACCTCTCTTAAACTGTAGGTGATGGGAATTTGTCGTTCTTCCACCTCTACCCATGCTTTGTTCCTCTTAAAAATTTTCTCCATCCTCATGACAAATTCTCATTCCAGCCCTCTCTTTCCCAGGTTATCCCTGTTTCTCTCCTCTGACTTCAATAGTTTCCTTTAAAAATTCTAACACTTTAGTTAACTTCATCCTCAGATTCCTTGTCCCATTGTCCTGACATCTCTCATTCCTTTCCCAGCTTGAATTGCTCATATTAGTCTTACTTTCCACTTCTTTTATAAATACTGTTGGAAGAAATTAAATAACCTTGGTAAGTAGAGAAACTAAAGTTTTATGCTACTCAACTGGACTCTCCATAGCAATCATTTTACTCTTCCCAGGTTGATTAAACTCTTTGAACCCCTTATGATGACTGTTCTAAATCTTTTCTTTTTAAAATTATCAACATTATCTACCCTTCCTTTTTTCTCAACAGATCTCACTGAAAAAAAAAAAATTTGTTCCCCAACTGATAAATGGTCAAAGGATATGAACAGGCAGTTTCCAGAGGAAGAAATTAAAGATATCTGTAATCATATGAAAAAATGCTCTAAATCACTTTTGACTAGAGAGATGAAAATCAAAACAACTCTGAGGTACCACATCACACCTATCAGATTGGCTAACATGACAGAAAAGGAAGATGATAAATGTTGGAGAAGATGTGGGAGAGATGGAACACTAATGCATTGTTGGTGGAGCTGTGAGATCATCCAACCATTCTGGAGGGCAATTTGGAACTATGCCCAAAGGATTACAAAAATGTGCTTACCCTTTGACCCAGTAATACCACTTCTAGGATTGTATCCCCAAGAGATCATAAAAATAAGAAAAGGTACCACATGTACAGAAATATTTATGGCAGCCAAAAACTGGAAATCAAGGCGATGTCCATCAGTTGGGGAATGGCTGAATAAATTATGGTATAGGAATGTAATAGAATACTATTGCCCTATAAGAAATGATGAACAGGAAGACTTCAGAGAGGCCTAGAAAGACATATATGATGTGATGCTGAGGAAAAGGAGCAGAACCAGGAGAACTTTGTGCACACAGTGTGCGAGAGTTTTTTCTGGTAGACTTGGAACTTCATTGCAGTGCAAGGACTTAAAAAAATTCCCAGTGGTCTTTTGGAGCAAAATGCCTTCCACTCCAGAGAAAGAACTATGAAATTCAGTCACAGAATGCAGCAGATCATTTTCTTTTGTACTATGTTTTGGTTTGTTATATGATTTCTCCCATTCATTTTAATTCTTGTACACAACATGACTATAGTGAAAATGTATTTAATGGTAATGTATGTGTAGAACCTACATAAAATTGTATGCTGTCTCAGGGAGGGAGGGGGCAGGTAGGGAGGGAGGGAAGGGAAAAAAATATCAATTATACGGTAGTGATTGTAGAACACTGAAAATAAATAAAATTAATTAAAAAAAATTGAGGTCAAACCATCATAAGCTTTATCTCTTCCTCAATTCCACATTTCTAATGTCCCCATCTTCTTCCTGCCCCTCTCGAATTCTTTCCTCTTATGTTCCAGCTGCAGAGAATAAACTAGTTTCTCCTTGACAATGCCAATCCCTTTCTAGTGACCATGATCCAATTCTCTATTGGATCCTCTGGAATCCTTTTGTTTTGATCATCCCCGCCTCTGTCTGTTGTTCACATCCTGCTTCATTACTTCTCTATTGCCCACAAAGATACTCAATCCTTTAAAAAACAACAGCAACCAAAAGTTTACTTGATGTCACCAAACCAAAAAAAGTTATCTCCAATCATTGCCTCCATTTTCTCACCTCAACTCACTTTTCAGTCCCTTGCTGGTTTCTGATCCCAAGTTGAAAGACCACTCTCTTCAAGTTCACCAATGAGGCACTGGGTCAGAGGGTCATGCCCTCTGGCTCTAAAAAGTGTAAAAATACTCTTAGGGTTAGGTTTTACTTTGAGGCTTACTGACTGGAAGTGTTTCTTTGACTACAGAGAGATTCTGGGAAGCTGTTAAGGAGCTCCCCAGCTAAAACTGAGAAGTTGATTCTTTCTTCTCTGGTAACTGTGTATGTATGTATATAATGGTCAGATGTATATATGGTCAGACAGTTTGGAAGCACTGTCTGTTGATTTATTTTTGATTTCTCTGAAATTTTGATTTTGACTTTCTCTGATACCTGTGCTTGATTAAAGTGATTGTCAACCCCTTGAGAGTTGCTTTCCTTTTATGATTGCAGATCTAAGAACCTGTTGTAGTAGGCCCCTCATGTTGGGGTGCTTACTGATACAATTACATTTGTAAAGAAGATGGAGAGACTGATTGAAAGACTAAGTGAAGAAGAATAGTAATAAATTAGTGGATGTTAACTTGGAACAATAAAGATTCCTATTTACAGTTGGTAATAGGGGTAATTAGAATGCTGGGTATCTTGGGGTGGGGGGAGGGGAAAGATGGGGAGAAAATTTGGATCTCAAAATTTTGTGGAAATGAATGTTGAAAACTTAAAACAGATAAGTAAATTAAAAAAAAAGAAATGGAAAAGGGTACCATATGTACAAAAATATTTATAGCATCTGTCTTTGTGGTGGCAAAAAACTGGAAATCAAGGTGATACCCATCAATTGGGGAATGGCTCAACAAGTTGTGGTATATGAATGTAATGGAATACTATTGTGCTATGAGAAAAGATGAACAGGAAGACTTCAGAGGGGCCTGGAAAGACTTATATGAGCTGATGCTGAGTGAAAGGAGCAGAACCAGGAGAACTTTGTATACAGCAACAACCACAATGTGCAAGGAGTTTTTCTGGCAGACTTAGTACTTCCTTGACATGTTTGCACTTAAAAAATTTCCACTTGACTCTTGAGGCAAAATGCCTTCCACATCCAGAGAAAGAACTATGGAATTGGATAGCAGATAGAAATAGACCATTTTCTTTTGTATTATGTTTTGTTTTGTTTTATAGTTTCTCACATTCATTTTAATTCTTCTATGCAACATGCATTTAATAGAAATGTATGTGTAGAACCTGTATAAGATTATACTCTACCTCAGGGAGAGAGTGGGGATGGAGAGGGGAATGAGGGGGAGGGAATGGAAAAAAAATCTAAGCTATGTGGAAATGATTGTGGAACACTGAAAACAAATAAAATATTTAAATTAAAAGAAAAAAGAAAGAAAAAAATAAAGGAGACCCAGAGAAATGCTAAAGAAAATAACACCTTTAAAAACAGACTAACTTAAATGACAAAAGAGGTCCAAAAAGCCAATGAGGAGAAGCAGAAGTGGCCAAATGGAAAAGGAGGTTCAAAAGCTCACTGAATAAAATAGTTCTTTAAAAGTAAGAATGGAACAGATGGAAGCTAATGACTTTATGAGAATCCAAGCTATTACAAAACAAAACAAAAAGAATGAAAAAATAGAAGACAATGTATAACAGCTCAATTGACCTGGGAAAAGAGATTCAGGAGAGATAACTTAAAAATGATTGGTCTACCTGAAAACCATGGTCAAAAAAAGAGCCTAGACATTTTCCAATAAGTTCTTAAGGAAAATTACCTGGATATTCTGGAACCAAAGGGTAAAATAGAAGTGGAAGAAATTCATTGATCACCTCCTGAAAGAGATCCCAAAAGGAAAACTCCTTGGAATAGGCTACTCCAGGTAGCCAAATTACAGAGTTCCCAGGTCAAGGAGAAACAATTAGAAGCAGCCAGAGAGAAACAATTCAAGTTTTGTGGAAATACACTAAGGACAACACAGGATTTAGCAGCTTCTACACTAAGGGATTGAAGGGCTTGGAATATGATATTCCAGAGGTCAAAGGAGATAGAATTAAATCCAAGAATCACCTAATTAGCAAAACTGAGTATAATACTTCAGGGGAAAAAGTGAAATTTCAATGAAACAGGGGACTGCTAAGCATTTGGTTTGAAAAAACCAGAACTGAATAGAAAATCTGACTTTCAGATACAAGAATCAAGAGAAACATGAAAAGTTAAACAGGAAAGAGGAGCCTTAAGGAACTCATTAAAGTTGAACTGCTTATATTCCTACATGGAAAAATATTGTTAGTAACTCATGAGACCTTTTTCAGTATTAGGGTAGTTAGAGGGAAATATGTATATATATACACACATATATAGACACACACATACACATATATGTATGTGTATATGTGTATATATATATATATGTAGGTGGGTATGAATATGTATGCCTTTATTGTATATGTGTGGATATGTATGTGTACATGGGTGTAAATACATATTTATGTATGTGTATACATATACATTCATACATACATACATAGAAGGCACAGAGTGAGCTGAATATGAGAGGAAATTACCTAAAAATATAAAATTTACTGTTGAATATAATGTACTAGAGTTAGAGAAAGGGAAAGGTAGGATGTAGCAAATCATCTCACACACAGGAGGGAAAGAGAACTTTTACAATGGATGGGAAGAGGGGGAAGATGAAAGGAAATAATTAAGCCTTACTCATCCCAAATAATAGGATTTGGCTTAAGGGGAGAATAACACACACTCAATTACATATGGAAATCTATTTTACTCTGTGAGAAGGCAAGGGGTAAGTGGATAGGAGAGCAACAATAACAGAGGACAGCAAATTGGGGAAAGGGTTAATCAGAAGTAAATACTATTGTGGGAGGACAGGTCAATTAATCGAGAGCCGGATAGTGTAGAGAACCCTGAGGGGTTTGAATGAGTCCCTTATCAAGAGTTCCCCTCATCCAAAGGAGAGTAGCTGATGTGAGAGGTTAAGTGATATATTGTTCTCCAGTGCATGTGCTTGAACTCAGGTGTTGAAGTTCCAGGGATCAGGGCCCCTGCTATACAGGATAACATTCCAATAAAGAGGCCTTGAGGCCTCTCTTTCTACTTATCACAATCTGTTCTGTATCATGCCTCAATTGCTACCCCTATGGTTTTTTACTATTTAAGCACCCTGACCCCCTAATTTATTGGCTCAGCCTGTTCAGACTGCTGTGTCCTGCCTGTCTTTTCTTCCTTGCTCTGTGAGCCCCGTAACTGCCCTGGACCTGCTGGACCAAGCTGGCCACAGCAGGATAGGACAAAAGAAGATGTGGTTAGTCTTTTAGAACATAACTATTATAGAAGTACTTTGCATTGTTACACGTGTATGACCCATACGGAATTGCTTGTTTTCTCAATCAGGGTGAGTGTGGAGGGACAGAGAGAATATGGAACTCAAAACTTTAAGAATAAATGTTAAAAATTGTTTTAGCATGCAAATGGAAATTAAGATATACAGGCAATGGAGTATAGAAATCTATTTTGCCTTACAGGAAAATAGAAGGGAAAGGGGATGGAAGAAGGGTGGGTAATAGAAGGGAGGACAGACTGGAGGAAAGGGTGGATGGGGTACATGCTGTCCTGGCATGGGGAGAGATGGGGAGAAATTTTGAATTCAAATTCTTGTGGAAGTGAATATTGAGAACTGAAAAATAAATTATATATTAAAAAAAGAACTCATCTAACTTCTGGTAAATAAATGAAATTTTTACAGTATGGAGGGTGTATATTTGTGCTACAGGCACATATTTATGCCACCTCTGTTCAATTTGCAGGCTACCTTTACTATTAGAAGTGAGGGGCAATGGTCTTAAGAAAAGTATTTCTTTTGCATTTATCAAGAAGAACAAAATATTTCTGAAAAGAAAATAATTGTAAGATTTCAATGGGAAAAAAATTAGAAAAAGGATGTGAAGTGGTAGAAGAGAATATTTACATATGTTGGGACTTAAAGGTAGAAGAATAACTCATCAAGAAGAAAGAGTACTCAGTAGCTACGAAGAAAGTATGAGAAGTGAAGACAAGACAGTGGAGGAGAAGTAAGAATAATTAAGGTCCCCTTCCACCACAAACTCCAAACACATTTGAAAAATGTACCAGACTGAGTTCTCATTGGGAAATCCAAGAGGACAATTGCAATCATTTTTTTCAGCCCATATTGACTTAGGGAGACAAATAGAGAGGTCTGTAAACATTGGGGACAGTGTGTAGACAGGAAATATCATTTGGATTATTCTAGGTCAGGGAAAGGCCATGCACCAGGATAAGATAGAAGTTGCAAATTCAGCAAAGAAGGAACTAAATTTGTGCAGTGCTGAAATAGATGCAAACTGCCAGCTTGGTTGCTCACCACACAGTTCCACTTAATAGATTCAGAGCAGACTCAGGAAGGGACCTGTGCCTGGGGGTGGTATTCCAGGTTGAGGAGTAGTCATGGCCCCTATGGCATTAAGAACAAGAAGTAAACTTAGGAAAAAGCAGCAAGTGTATGCCTCAAATCTCAGGGGCAGAGAGAGATATGTCTCAATTATACTTTCCAGTTTAATTTTAAGTCTATATTGAAATAACTACAACAGGAATCACAAACCAAAGGGGAATCTGTAGTTCTGTCATTCTGAACCATGCTATGTAGCTGAAAGTGGCTGATACTAGTCACAGTCTACTGGAATTCCAATTTAATAAAATGGCGGGTGTACCTAGGAGCACAGAAATTGGACTTTGTCCTAAATCAGGCCAATTTGAGAGCACTGTAAGTTTTCAGATTCTCAGCATGAGCTACCTTGAGATCCTAGAAAAATACAATGATTAATATCCCAAGAAAACATGATGTTCGCCTTGGACATTATCTCTATAGACACACAGAGTCCAGTCTTGACATAAATCATGAAGGTAGGATAAAAAAATGAGCATACCAAGGAAACAAACAAAGAAGAATCCTAGCACAAAAAAACTAATACAGTGACAAAGATGATTAAAACACAAAGCCAAATGAAAAAAGGTTCCAAATCATCAATAAATAAAGCCACAAAGAAAAACACAAATTGGGTGCAAGTACAATTAGAATTCCTGGAGGAGATGAAGAAAGCAAAATGTTTTATAAATGAAATGCAAGTTCTAAAGGGAAATAAATGAAATGGGAATGAGAATTGTGAAAGCAAGAATTGGAAAGGGAATTAACAGATTGGCACTAGAATTATAAAACCTTGCCTAAGTAGCAAACTACCTGAAAATTAGAATACATCAAATAGAAGATAAGAACTCCATTACAAAATAAGAAATATTAAATAAAGTCAAAAGGCAAAAAAAAGAAAATTTTCAGCATCTCATAAAAAAACAAAGCAAAACTGATCTCCAAAATAGATCAAGGAGAAATACTTTAGAGTAACTGAAAGCCATAATTAAATAAAATGATACTAGATATTACATTTAAAAAGTCTTAAAATAAATCTGCCCGTAGTATCAGAGAGAAAAGCAGAAACAGAAAGCCTGCACCAATCACCTCCTAAAAAATTAAAAATGAAAACTCCCTGGAACATCAGAGTTAAAATTGAGTTACCACGTCAAAGAAAAACAATGCAGGCAGCAGGAAAGAAGACGTTCCAATATTGAGGAGTCAGTCAGAATGATTCATGATTTAGCAGCTACCAGTATAAAGGAGAGAGCAGCTGGTGGCACGGTGGATAAATTGCCAGGTCTGTAGTTGGGAAGACTCATCTTTCTGAGTTCAAATCAGACACTTATTAGCTATGTGCTCCTGGGCAAGTCACTTAACCCTGTTTGCCTCAATTTCCTCCTCTGTAAAATGAGCTGCACAAGGAAATGGCAAATCACTCTAGTATCTTTGCCAAGAGAATCCCAAATGGGGTCAGTAAGACTCAGATGTTATTAGAAAATAACTGAAAAAACAACAACAGATGTGAACAGATGTTGCCTATGATGAGAGGTTTTAATCTTGTCCTTCTCTGAAAAAAATATGGATCCATAGTAACTCACTCACAGCTATAATCTAGATTTCAGTAGTTTAGACAAACTATTGTTTAAAGAGAAATGTAGTTTTAATCTAACCAAAAGGTTTTCAGAGATTTTTGTGATGGTGATGAGGATGATATTTATAAGAAGAAAATTTTCATTTGAAAAAGTCTACTTGATCTTTTCCAGATACTGGGGACAATATAAAAGAGAAGCAATCTTGCTTGTCAGGTGATTCAAAAGATCATACCCAACTCATACTATTTTCGAAACTTTACTCTAGTTTCTCATTTACATCTTCAAAGTGAGAAAGTTTCCAATTATTTATACACTTTCATTTTTCAAAGTTTAATATCAGTTCACTCTTTAATGAATTAGAACTTATATTATCCCATCCTAATAAAAAAAAGAGTTCTTTCTAACATGACTGATTCTTCTGATGAAATCAGGGAAGGTGATATTTCAGCTTTGGGACTTCTTGAAGATAAAAATGAACTTTGTAATTGCTGAAGATAGAGCTTCAGATTATCACAAATAGTTGATGAATTTTTTTAATTGCACTCACTATAATGGACAATTTCCAATTTAAATGGCTTTGAAGCCCTTCAATCAAAAAGGAAAGTATAATAAAATTAAAATAGCAGCTAGACATATCAAATGAACCTAAATGGCTGATTGTTCTTTTAACTTCCAGGTGCCAATCTCTTCAGCTCAGATGTGAATTAAATTGACTTACATTTTAAGCTCATGAAAATCTCCACAACTGATCATAACTATGACATTTTTTTTTGATCTGGCCCCCCAAATATTCTGCTCCTCACCTATCTGTCTGTTCAGGTGCTTTCTCTCCTAAGGGAAGCCTTTCTTGATCCCCTCACTGCTAAACTCCAGTGCTTTTTCCATATTGGAATTGCTTTCTATTTTCTTATTATCAACCTCACTTTCCCAAGCCAAGCTCTAGTAGACTATAAAATTCTTTGAGGGCAAAGATTTATTTAGATTTTTTCTTTGTATCTCTAGTATTTAGTCAAGTGCCTGGCTAAGTATATATGTCTGATGCATTGAAATGAATTTTCTAAAAATACTTATTCTCAGGAAAGAAACAGATGAGTAAAAGTCCATTATCCATCTTAAATTTTTAGCCAGTTAGATAGAGTTGCAATATTCATCTTATGCTTATTGCTTCTAAAGGGGGCAGATAAATGAATTATGGGAATATAAATGTTCTTCAGTAAAATATCAAGGATATACTGCTTAGAGATACTTGCAATATTTACACTGACTCCTTACCTCAAAACTCTGGATAACTTTCACAATCAACATAAGACACATTTTCTCTGTTATCAAATATGTATTTATTGTTGGAATCTTGATTTCATCAGTGAGAACTCTTGATATGTAAAGTCTTTCCATTGATGCAGATCAGCATCTTATCTGCAAATCATAGATGCCTGGGGCACTGAGAGACTATTTAATACTGTTAGTATAAGTGTAGGTAGAACTTGAATACAAATAATCCTGACTCCAAATTTGACTTTCTATCCACTATATCACTGTTCATCAGCCTTGAAAAGTTTGTCATAAACCCTATGTCTGGATGTCCCCTCTCACTTAATTCATTTCCATTGGAAATGAGAAAGAAACCAACCTCATCTACTAATGAATTCAATCAAACATTTTACTATGTGTAGGGTACATTTCTTTCAATGAAAAATATACCCTAAATTTTCTCAAAGTCATCTGGTTAATCCACACCATATTAATAAGCCTTTTCAAAGTACTAATTAAAATTCTCTCTTTAGGATTGCTTTGGAAGAGTTAATTCATCCTAAGTGGGTGAATTTACATTTTAGAGGTTAAGAAATGTTGAAATTAGAAGCTCCATTTCCTCTTTTTTTTTTAAACAAATGTCTTATTTATGAGGCTCTAAATGTTTGAAAATGTGTGGTTCAGCTGGAAGTCTTGGTAATGCAAAAGCTGTTTGCAAAGATTTCCATTAATCAAGGGAACTACATCTTAAGTGATCAATAGTTAATGAGAGCTACTGAAGCTCCCAGCACAGTGGGTCAGCTAACATATCTTTTTGTAACTTTTTGACATTTAGGGGTGAAAACATTTGAATTGCTTCATCCATTTTGCTGCCTCCTTTCCCTAATGCCACTCAAAAGATTCTTGTAAATTTTAATGACTTTAAAATAACCATTTCCCTCTCAACCGTAGTTTAGTTGACAGCTAAATCATAACATTCTCTTAAAGAACTAATCCAGACTTCTTATTCCCCCAAGACTAAACCTCATCCCTCTCTCTTGCAATCCTAAAAATCATTATGTTAACAGTAGGCTACTTATTAGGGATTTACTAGGAGTTGGCAGACTCTGAATTCATCTTACATGTGCTACATTCAACCTATTTTCAAGTTAAAGGATCAAACAAATTTCATATTGTACCTCTTAGTTTAATTAGGGTGTCTCAGTCTTAAAAACTAGTTGCTAGCCACTTAGATGTGGTAAGGAAAATAATGTGGAACATCAGGAAGATGATGACCTTTCCTCTTTTGTTTAGCTTTGCTTCTGGGTGAAATTAATTTGTGTGAAAAAAATCACAGGGGATCACGGAAGGCTGAGAAAAAGGGAGTCTAAATGTCTAGTCCTAGGCAATTACCTGGAATGGCAGCACTTGAGATGATTATGTGCAGATTGGAAATCAGTTATAAAAACTTCTAATTTTGAATCAGACATAGGTTCAGTTAGCAAGGAATGTTGTTAATTATAGTGAGCAGGAATCTGGTTGAAAGTCAGATTAAAAACCTATGGGTACTTCTCAGCTGACTGATTTTTCTGTATTCTGCAAGACCTTGGGTTCAAGAGGCAAAGATTATCCTTCAAGAGGGAAAAATACAAGAGCCCAACTGTGTCTATATGAAGGAAAGCATTCTGATAATGGCGATGTGGGAGACTAGCCTCCCTAAAAAAGAACCTCTGGAGCACAAACTAAAGGAGAGACAGTAGTTTCATCATATGGAGAATAGCACCTCAGAGAGCATAAAGAGTAAGAAACTATAGTCAGAGAGAAGCTCCCCAACCATTTCTTGAGTAAGTCTTTGAGATCACTAAGCAGGTGCCAGTGGCCCACAGCCATCAGTGACAGTTAATCTCCCTAGGCCTCAGTTTTCTCATCCATCAAATGAATGAAGAGACATATACCTTAGAATCCCTTCAAATCTAAGACCACAATCATGTTAAATGATTAGACGACAATGAAGCACTACCCAGTAGAGACGGAATGCCACATGAATCCAGTGAGGGGTTGGGGGGCTTGTGGAAACATCATGATAAAATCACTAGAAGACATTGGCAGCTCAGTATGAGATACAGTTAGAAGTATGAGTTTTGTAGTCATCTGTGCACTTTCAGACGCACATATGTACACATCTCTATATATATTCTCTAGACAAGCTTCATAGTGACACATACATTTGTGAGGTAGTTTGCTCAAGTTATGAGGGAAATATTGTATTATTATCCCTTTTCATACTTTGCCATGCTATTTCACCAAATGTTTTACTTTGAATTAATTGCACTATTCCAGTAGCAATTGAAAGGTAAAATAAGCCATGGTCTTAAGTGTATGTAGCCTCACAGAGTATTTTGAACCAGGGATAGCTTTTCTGGGTCACAATGAATGAGAGAGTAGTATCCTAAGTATTATATTTACCTTTGATGATAGTAAATTTCCTACATTATAAGATGCAAATTGTGTTAGAACAAAATCTAAATCTCTCCACCCCATCAGATCTCTAATGCTAGGAGTTCTCAAGAGTCTAAGGACTCCCAGGGAAATATGGGCACATTTTAGGATCATCTCTGAACTTGAAGGTGAAAAAAATTTATGGCTTTTTTTTTTTTTACTAACTTTTAACTTAGTTTTAGTATTTCCTTTAATTATTTAAAAGATCACCCTTGTTCCAGAGGCTTCACCAGAGTGCTAAAATTGTCCACCACAAAAAAAAAAAAAAAAAAATCAAGAACTCTTACGTTCACCCTTGCAGTAACTGTCCAAGGTTCTGAAAGAGCTTTTTCTTGCAATTTTTTTTCCTATTTCTACTCCTTAAAACACTTGTGATTTTAATAATTAACTTGTATAAGGGGAAAAATTAAACACAACCAATCAGTGTGCTGAGGACATTTAGAAAGTATTTAAATGGTTTGGTTCAGAAAAGCAATATGATTTATACTCTCTTACTCTTCATACAGGTCTGTCAGCATTTCTCATCTCTTCCATCTCTAACTACATATTTTTATTTGCTAGCTCAATTTGTTGTATGTTTGTGGGATTTTGTTATTCTTGTCAATATTTCAGCAGTGGAAAAAGTGCTAAAGAAAAATCTAATTGCTCAATAAGAAGGAAAAAATGCCTCAGTAAATGGTTTGGAAAGGGAGCAAAATACTACCCATATTTTCCAAATGTCATTTCCCATAACGTTTAAACAAATGCCTTTTCTGTATTCCCACCTGTTTTCTCTGTTGTCACTTCTCAGTCGCTTCCAAATCATGCTGCCTACATTCTGTTCATCCTTTTGTCTCACTTTTCTTCCTCCCACTACAATGTGGACTCTTTCTGGGGCAACCTGAGTTGTTAGATTAGCTTCTGCCTTTATTATTGTCAGTTGTTTTGTGGTGTGTGACTCTACCCTACAGGGCATACACTCCTGGAGGAGGGGTTTCTTGGCAAAGATGCTGGAGTGGTTTTACATTTCCTTCTCCCATGAATTAAGACAAAGAGAGGTTGAGTGACTTGTTCAAGGTCACGCAGCTGGTAAAGTGTCTGAGCCTGGATTTGAACTCAGGTCTTCCTGAATCCAGGCCTAGTGTTCTATCCACTAAGTCATCTAGTTGCCTCCAGCTTTTCTCCTATCTTGCACTAAGTTTGGATTCCACAGCACTTCCTGGTCATTTTCAAACCATGACACCTAAATTGCAGCCACTCTGTACATTCTCTTCCCTCAAGAATCTGGTTTTTACACACAACACCTTGGCTCAAATACTGTGTTTCACCACATAATCATCATCACCACATATTTGTTGCACACTGTTTTTTCAGTTCAAAAGCTGACTTATAACCTTTCATCATGTAATCATCACATGGTATAATTCTGTTCATCATGCTACTTAGAAGGTAAACAGAGCAGCAATGCGTTCACCAGTGGCATATGGAAATGTATCTATCTCTTGTGCATTGTGAGCCATGAGCCTAGAATTCTCAGCATATATGCATTGTTAGTATATTTCTGAAAGCTGACGTGTGTGTGTGTGTGTGTGTGTGTGTGTGTGTGTGTGTGTTTATAGCACTGCAGCACTAATCGTAAGAGCCATGGGTACATAGAGAGTTGGTGGCCAGGCAAAGCTCTCATGAGTAAATCATGTGATATGGTAAGACTTGTGTCTTCCCAATTTTAATGTATACTCACAAGTATTCTATGCACCATAACCTTGTGCCAAAGACAGTTTGGTAAATGATTTTTAAGCAACATTGACACAATGGTGGGGGAAGGGGGAGCACCTACTTTTTTGCAAAAAAAATTAACATAATATCTATGATAATTATGTGGTGAAATACTAGGTAGATGAGCTTCATCTTTAATTTTCTCAAAACCAGAACTCCATACAACTTCCAGGTCATTTCTAGTACAATGCTCAATAAATGGTATTTTTATGACCCATTTATTCATTGTCCACTGCTCTGAAGGCTGTGTGTGTGTTTGTCCTTCGTTGCCGAAGAAGACCATACCATCAGAGAAATAACGGCATGACTCGCACTTGACTTTGTTTTGAGTGAGGGAGGGCTGTGCAGGGCACCAGCCTCACTTCTCCTCCAGAGACATCTGGATCCAGTGACCAGATATTCACCAGGATGACTGGAGATGGCCCAGGATGAGGCAATTGGGATTAAGTGACTTGCCCAAGGTCACACAGCTAGTGAGTGTCATCTGAGGTGAGATTTGACCTCGGGTCCTCCTGACTCATGCACTGGTGCTCTATCCACTGCACCACCTAGCTTCTCCTCTGTAGACTGATACACAAATGGAATGAAAGCATGGAAAGGTTGCAGAAGATGACTGACTAGAAGTTTGTCAAATAACTGGAAGTAGAAATTCAGTTGAAATGAAGCCTGCCATTCTAGAGTGAAAAATTGGTTTTTAATGTTTTAAAATAATTACAGTTGTGTCCAAGTCACTATATAAAACCATGATATGAAATTCTAGTGCCATTATCAACTTCGTTTTTCACATATTCAATCAATCAGTAAGTCCAAGGAAAATTTGCAGCCATTTTGCAGGGCAAAAGCAGGAATTGTCAGTAAGAATCAAATGTGGAATGGATCTTTTAGTAAAATTTTTAATTATCCTTGATACTTCTGAGACTAGTCTCATTGCCTAAAAGTATCATTTGTTCCATGAGGCCAGATGATGGCAATACATTTTCAATCAGCTTGGGCAGGTGGAAATAAATCTGAGACTGATTAGTGGAGAGGAATAAGTTTCAGAAAGGAAAAGGAAAAATTATTTTTGAATTGTTCTTTTTTATTTAAAAATAAGTTTTGATGTATTATATCTTTCACATCACCATAGTTTCCTCTAGCATTCTTCTTCCCCCTTTCCCAGAGAGACATCCTATGTAACGAATAGTATTTTCAAGATAAAAAGTATTGCTGTTGCTATGTACTATTGTACATATTCTCCTGGTTGAGTTCATTTCACTTTGTATCAGTTCATATAAGATTTTCCAGATTTTTTTGAGAGTATCATGCTCACTATTTCTTAGACTATAATAGTATTCCACATAACCATTTATTACAATTTGTTCAGTCATTCCCCATTGATGGGAATCCTCTTGATTTTCAATTCTTTGCCACCACAAAAGAGCTGCTATTAATATTTTTCAACATATATGTCATTTTCCTTTTAAAAAATCTCTTTGTGATACAGAACTAGTAGTGATATTGCTGGATCAAAGGGCATGTATGGTTTTATAACACTTTGGGTAGAGTTAAAATCCTTCTGGCTCAGATATAGCAGTTTTGATTTCATTGTCTACTTCTGAATTTGTGTTTTGACCTTCCCTGTCACCATAGCAATTCTCCCTGATTGGGTTCATTTTTGTCGTTGCTTGCTCATTTCCCCAGACTATTTTTTGATTTTTAACTTTATGTTATGGTTGGATTCTGCTTCTAGGGCAGAGGGGACCTTATCCCAAACTTCAGGTTTTTTATGCATCTATTTTCAGAGCTGATTCTGGGAGTCTCTAAGTTTCTAGTTCTTCCAAAGTGGTATGGTCTACAGGTTCGGTCACTTCTCTCCTGACATCAAATTCTGACCAGCATCTGGGCTCTCCTGAAGCTGGAAGCTCTGATGTACTAATATTCCTTCTCAGCCTGAGGCTGCAAGTCAGGACTGTAACCCTTATTGGTGTATGGGCAATGTAACAGAGTTCTGCACCTGATGCCAGTAAAAGGATGATTTAATCTCCATCTGACCAGTTGTCTGACCCCCTTGCTCTCTGTGTTTTGAGCTCCAGAATCCAGTGTTGCTGACTTAGTTTCCTCCAAGGCTGGTTGCTGACTTGTTAAGGTATAGACTGCAGCTATCTTGGTAGTGGGATTGCCTACATTTGACTGGCTTGCACTCAGTCCTTTGTGATAGATCTTCTTGACTGACCTTCTAAGACTCATGGTTGGGGCCTCACATGGGGCCTCAAGGCCACATGTGACCCTTTAGGTCCTCAAGTGTGAACTTTTGATTAAATCTAAACTTTACAAAGATTAAGTGATCACACTTGAGGACATAGAGGACCATGTGTAGCTTTGAGGACACAGGTCCCCCACCCCTGTAAGTTGTCTTGGGCTGGAAAATTATTTCACTCTATCCTTTCATGGGTTCTGCCAGTTCGTAATTCATTTTGAGACATTTACTTAGTAGACTTTTAAAAAAAAATCATAAATTAATATTATATTTTGCCTAAGGTTTATCCAGTCTATTGAGATAATAATCATGCAATTTTGGATGTCAAAAATTATGTTATTATTTTGATGTAACATATTATTGTTGTTTTAAAATAATATATTAATTGTTTTCCTAATTTTAAGGCATTCTTGCACCTTTGCCACAAATTCAACTTTGTCTTAATGAGTGACTTCTTGGATAAATTGTAGAATGTAAAGATTTTATTAATTAAAAAAACCCTGTTATTTAATTATCCAATGTTTCCTTTTGTGCTTTATCTTTCTTTGGTGTGGATTTTATTACTATGTTTTTCTCATAAAATGAATCTGATAGTGTGTTTTTTCTCAGTTTTTGAGAATAATTTGTTTAACATAGGTACTAATTTTTTTTTTAGTGTTTCAATTATCTTATTAATCCATCAGGGCCAGAAGTTTTTTTCCCCTTTCTTTTGTCATTTCCTTTACATTTATATCCTTTTCTGAGATAGGGCTATTTAAAATCTCTGTTTGTCTTCCTCTTCTTACGAGCATGTTTTATTATAGAAAATAAACCTTGATTTCTTTTGTGTTCTCAGTTCCATTAGCATATAACTGTACAATAGACTCTGATTATTCTCTTTATTTCTTTTAGTTTTGTTGTGATTTCACTTTGATCATTTGCTATTTTTATTTGATTTACTGCCTTCTTTAATTAGATTGCTAAATATTTATTCATTTTATTGATCTTTTCTTAAAATCAACTTTTAGCTTTATTTATCATTTCTATAGGTTTTTTTTTGTTTCCAGTTTCTTTCTCCTCTAGCTTGTAATATCTCTTCTCTTATGCTTATTTTACATCTGCTTATTTGTTGACCCTCTATTTCTATGCATGTTATATAAACTCATTGAGGGCAGAGGATGCTTCATTTTTGTTGTATTCCTAGAACTTTGCATAGTTCCTGGTACGTAGCATGCGCTTAATAGATGCCCCTTATTGAAAAGAATTGGGTTTGGGTTTGATTAATCAGAATTAGGTACTTTTGAGCTCAGTCAGGAGGAAACAGGGGAAATATGATTCATGCTTTCAATTGAGAACTATGCCCAGAGAAAAAGACCACAAACCTTAAACATCTGGCTTGTAGCTTTTTCTTTCATACTCCTCCGAGTTTGCCTATAACCTCAAAAATGTAACATTCTTCTCTTTTATTTCCCCTTTTACTGTACAATCAATGTAGCCAATGATGTCAGAGTTTAATAAGTTGATGGTGGTCATTGGCTTCAAAGTCAGGTGAACCAGTAATATCTGAGGACAGGTTGCAGCTCATACTTTCTAAAGTGGCAGTTAAAAAAAATAACATTCAACGGATAGGCTTAGCTACTGATGGAAATCTTTCATACAGTTACTACTACAATTTGGATGTAATTTAGAATGATAATCAGAAAGAATTAATACTGTTTCCTGAGCACTCATGTAATGGATAATTTGGATGTAATTGATAAAAATTGAGATATTTCCTCTATGTCACCAGGAAGCAAGCAGCCTAAAACATAACTAATAAGAAAACAAGGTGAAACCTTGGAAACTATGAAATGTTATAGGGTAGGTGTTGTACAGGTCACAAAAAGTAGAGTAGTTAGTAACCAGTAAGGTGATCTGAATTAGTAGGTGAAGATTTGGACTTGTGGGCAGAAAGTCAAAGGTTTTAATTCCACTTCATACACTAGTTGTATATCCCTAGGAAAATAACTTTCTTGAATCTTAATTTCCTCATCTGTAAAGTGGTCATGGGCTTATTGTATTAATCAGATAATACTGCATGTAAAGCTCTTCACTAACTTTTAAGAACAATTGGAAGGAAGGAATTAAAAAAGCACTCATTAAGTGCTTACTGTATATAAAACATATATAACTACTAGACCTTCTCCAGGTACTCTCCAGTAATTTTGATGAGACTAAGATCATCCGTTTTCTTAGCAAAGTGGGGCAATCCATCTTTAGCTGTAATTAAATCTATCTACTAAGTCAGAAGGATTGCAGTCTGTTGGTGGATGGAAGAGCCATGTGGATGAAATATTAGATAAAGTACCGAATAGTATATATTGCTTTCTTTGCTGATATAAAAGGTCTACCTGGAAAATCAAGTCAGAAGTTTGCTTGGCTGTGGATGAATTGGAATTAAACAAGTTAGGTGTTCATAATGGATATCTGTCATGATATGGGACACTAACATTTCTCCATTGAAAGGATATCTTGGTCTAAATAACTGAGATCTAGAATCATAGCTCCTCCCTTTCTTCCCACCCAAACACAAGACAAATACTGGTAAATTCCTACTCTTCCATTGATTTTTTAGAGAAGACTCAATGGGAAGAAGACCACTGTCTGCAAGTATTTGAAGGGTTGAAATATCTGAACGTACATGGAAGGTACGTAAGAGAGTAAAGTCTGTTCTGTTCGAGTCCTGATGATAGAACCAGATACAACAGGAAAAGTTGTAGATTTAGAACTGACTGCAGGCTCACACTTTAAGAGTGATGATATTTTGATAGCGATGATGACATATTAGAAGGAAGTTTTTAGCAGAGTACCACAGAGATTTATACCTGCTCCTTTGCTATTTACCATTCTTTCAATCAGGAGCAGTATGAATAAAGAGTTATTATTGGAGGAAAGAAAACCTGGTTCAAATCCCACTTTTGACACATGCTGTTTGTACAATACTTGCCTGTACAATACTCGATCCCTTAGTTTTTTAACTTACTCTTCAAAATTATAAGTTGCAGAAACGTTGCTACTAGGAATTGTATCCTTCTTGGGAGGGAGGGAGTTTCTTTTTTGGGAATTCTTTACGCTATTAAAATAACAGGTCCTTTTTCTATCCCTATTAATAACTAAGATAAAGGTATAATTGGCATTGCTTATCAAGTTTTCAGATTTTCTTATTATGATCATGACCCTGGGCAAGTTACTCAGTCACCTGAGAATCAAAAGTCTTTCAGTGCCCCAGGGGACACTCTAATACTATATACACTGAAGATTAAGTGCCAATCTGCATTAGTAGAGGAGGGTCTCTTCTTTGGGAGTTCCCTATTACAAATAGCAGATCTGGTTTAAAAAATCCAGGTAACTAAAACCAAAGCAATGAGTGACAGTCAGCATTTAAACAAATATTTTGATAGGCCAGAACATTGAGTTGACTCTAATTAGATGAAATCTAACAGGGATAAAAATAATCTTTTATGTAGCCTAAAAAAAAATTAAGTTCACAAATTCAAGATAGAGAATGTGTTGTTAGCTACACTGTAGTATTTCAGAACCAGAACTGATGGCATTAGTTGTTTTTGCCTATTTTATAATCAGCTCCTAATAAATGTTTTTTGACTGACTGGCTGTGAGTTCGGTATGCATCAACAGTGTGACATAGCAGCTAAGAAAATTAATGGAATCTTAGATTAACAGTGAGAATGTCCAAAAGTGCCATAGTTTGCCTAAGGAGGTAGTAGGTTTAAATGACCACTTGATCTTGTAGAGGGGATTCCTGCTCAGTGATATTTTGTAATAAATGGTCAAAAATTCCCCTTATAATTTTGAGATTTGGTGATTCTTCTATTCCTTCTCAGTTGTTTCTAGTCAGTCAGTAAACATTTTTAAAGGCCTGCTGTATGCCAGATACTGAACTAAATGTTCAGGGTACAAAGAAAAGCAAAAGAAAATCTCAAAGGAGCTCATAATCTAATTGGAGAGAAAACAAATGAAGAACTATGGCCTAACAATCTATATACTGGAAAAAGAAGAAACAATCAACAGAAGGAAGGCACTAGTATTGAGTAATGTGGAAAGGCTTCCAGTAGTCATAGGTAGATTTTTAGCTGAGACCTAAAAGAAGTAAAGGGAGTCAGAGATGAGGAGGGAAAGAGTTCCAGACATAGGAGACGGCTAGTGAAAATTCCTGAGTCAGCAGATGTAGTATCTTGTTTGAGGAACATCAAAGAGGCTAGTGTCACTGGATGAAAAAGTATATGGGGGAGTATAGGGAGGCTGGAAAGGAAGTGAGGTGGTAGGATATGAAGGGCTTTTAAAGCCAAACACTGGATTTTGTATTTGATCCTAGAGTGTTACTGATTCACTGAACCTTTTTTGAATAAGGAGGGAATGACAGGGTTGGATTCACACTTTAGAAAAATGACTGTGGCTGCTGAGCAAAGATTTGAGACAGTCAGACCAACCAGTAGTCTATTGCATGACAGCAGGAGGGTCCTTTACCAAGGTGGTAGCAGTATAATAAGAAAGAAGAGTGCATATTTGAAAGATGTTATAAAGCTGAAATCAACAGGCAGATTATATTTGGGGTGGGGAGAGAGATAGCAAGGAGTTAAGGATGACAATTAGATCATGAGTATGGGATATTGGGAAGATCACAGAAGTCTT
This sequence comes from Bettongia penicillata ogilbyi, assembly GCA_023548195.1. Classification (NCBI taxonomy): domain Eukaryota; kingdom Metazoa; phylum Chordata; class Mammalia; order Diprotodontia; family Potoroidae; genus Bettongia; species Bettongia penicillata. Next base: position 110,732 of record JAJHZJ010000223.1, read on the forward strand.
GAGAGTTAAAGGAAAGTTAGAGAGCTGGGAGGATTTGGGGGAAAATGATTTCAGTTTTAGAAATATTGAGTTTAAGATGATTACAGTACATTCTTTCTGAGATGTCTAAGAGACAGTTGGAGATATGAGACTGGAAGTTAGCAGAGAAGTTAAGGCCAGGTAAGTAGATCTGAGAATCAAAAGTTTAGAGATAAGTGAATCCATGCAAGCTGATGAGATCAACAAGTGAACTAGTATAGAAGGAGAAAAGAAAAAGTCATAGCAGATGAAGATCCAGCAAAAGACAATGAGAAGGACCAATCAGGCAGGAGGTGAACAAGAAGAGAGCTGTGTTCTGAAAACCTAGAGAGAAGTATCAAGGCAAAGTCGGTAGTTAACAATGCCAAAGACTGTGAAGAGGTTAAAATGGGTGAGGACTGAGAAAAAGCCATTGGATTTAGAAATTAAGAGATCTTTCATATCTTTGGAGAGAGCAGCTTCCATTGAATGCTTAAAGTTGGAAACCACATTACAAGTAGTTTAGAAGGGACTGAGTGGAGAGAAAGTAGAAACACTTATTGTACATGACCTTCTCAAAGACTTTAGCTGCTAGGGACAGGGGAGATGTGAGGCCTTGGTTAGCAGGGAGAGAAGGACCAAGTGAGGGGTTCCGAAAATGGGGGAGACATGAGAATGTTTGTAGGCTGTAGAGAAGTTGCCAGTGGACAAGGAGACATTGGAGCCAAGTGAAAGTGGGGATGATTGAAGGGAAAATCTACTGCAGGAGATGGGTCGGAATGGGATCACTTGTGCATATAAAGATTTTGACTTTGGCAAGGAAAAATGCTACCTTGCCAAGTGAGATGGGTAATGGAGGAGAGAGTGGCAGAAGGCATCTGGGTGTAAGGAGATAGGGAAAAGAGGGAGCTCTTGGAGAATGGCCTCAAGTTCCATAAAATGGAAGCAGAGCATGAGTCACTAAGTTCTAGCTCTGGACACATGCTTTTCATGGATCCTCTAGTTGTTCCTGGTAATAGTGCTAATGTCCACTCACACTGTTATTTACAGCTCTCATTACCATCTATCTGACCTACTGTTATAATTTTCTAACAAGTCTTCCTGTTGCTAATCAATCTGGTTGCATAATATCCTTCATATTGTTGCCATACCACTCTATCTGAGGCATAGAAGCATAGAATGGCTCATGGTGCCCAATCTTAGGTCAACCTACCTTTTCAAGTTTATACTGCTGCATTCTTCTCCATCCACTCTATGTTGTAACCATCTCAGACTACTCTATCTCTCCAACCCACCTTACATTTTCCTACCTCACTGTTAACTGAAACTGGAATTTCCTCCATCCTTTCCATTGGCTGAACTATTATCCATCCTTTATATCCCAACTTAAAGGCTACTTCCTTTCCGAAGACTTTGCTGTTCATCTCTTTAAGCAACAGACCTCCCACTAACATTTTTTTTTTTTGCAACTTGACTGCACTTAACCACTACACTATTATACTTAACGGTATATTATTGCATACAATAGTGATTTGAGTATGGGTCCTATACCATGAGCTCTGTGATGGTAAAGTCACTGTGTTCACTTCACAACTTGGTACTCTGCTAGTTTTCCAAAATTTTTATACATTGCTACTTTTCATGTACCATGAAATCCAGGCATATTGAGTTAACATAATAAACCAAGTCAATATTATACTATCCTCTAACTCTTGTCTTCTTAATCAATCAACCATGCCAAATCTCAAACCTGGAATTATTCTCACCATCTACATCATTCATTCTTATTCACATACTATTGAACAGACCTAAAGGAAATCACTATGCCATACTGACTGGTTTTACTACAAATTTATTTTATCTAATCTCAACTGGGTCCTTACCTTAACAAGGCAACCGTTTGATGGTTTCCTAATTAATTCATTATCCTATTCTCCTTAGCAACAGATCCAGACTTTCTTTTCTCTCCTCAAGCCTTGTATGACATGCCTTCCCTTCCCCATCCCTCTTAGCTGAGGATCTTGCTATGTACTTGACTAAAAAAAATGAGACTGCTTGCCAATATCCCCTTCTCCACATGCTACATCACTGGAATATACTTCCCCACTATCTCCTCCTCTCTTTCCTCAGATTAAGACATGGTCTTTCTCTTTGTAAAAGCTAATCCCTCTAACATGAACCCCCAATTCCATTCACTCATCTCTCCAGCTGTTTTACTTCACTCTAATCCTCATTCCCTCATCTCCAATTTCTCTTATAAACTGTTTTCCTGACACTCACCAACACACTAATGTTTCTAATATGTTGACAAGTCTTATCCTTTCTAGCCATATAGCACCTCTTACATACATCCCCTTCTCTCCGCTCATACAGCCATTTGTATTTAGAATCTCATTACCTTTCTCCTGGACTACTGAACCAACCTTCTGATTAACCACCCTGCCTCTATGTGCTCCAATCCATCTGACACTCAGAAAAATCTGATTTTTTTTTAAAGAGTAGGTTTACCTATGACTATTCCTACTTAAACTCCAACTTCCAGGATTTAAAAAAAAATTCCATCTTATCTTTTCAGTCTTCTTACACTTTAATTCCTTCTACCTATTCTTCAGTGGAGTTGCACTAGCTTGTTTGCAGAGGAAATACTTCTCCTTTCTTCAAGTCTTTATACTGGCTGCTTTCCATCTCTGGAATGCTCTCCCTCCTTACCTTTGCTCCCTAACTTCTGTGGTTTCCTTCAAAATTAAACTTAATTCTCACTTTCTGAAGGAAGCCTTTCGTCATCTCCTAGCTGATAGTACCTTTGCCTCTGAGATCACCTTCGATTCTCATTCTCTCTCATTCATTCTCTTTCTCTTCTTCTCTCCCTCTCTCCCTGTAATTAACCTCGATCTCTTTCTCTCTCCCTCTCCAGTCAAATCTCTGTCTGTCTGTCTATCTATCTATCTATCTATCTATCTATCTATCTATCTATCTATCTATCTACCTATCATCCATTCATGCATCCATCCATCCATCTATCTATCCATCCATCCACCTCTCTATCTATCTCTCTATCCAATTAATCACCTATTTTGTTTTTTGTTTCATTTTACATGTTTTTATCTCCTCTTAGAATGTGAACTTTTTGAGGACAGGAATCATTTTTTGCATTTCTACATAACCCCAGTGCTTAGCACATTGCCTGACAGAGTAAGTGCTTAACAAAAGTTTTTTGACTTTCTGGTTCAAGGATAACTTTCTACCTGAGGCCCTTCTTGATCCCCTCCAACTGTTACTTCACTTTCTCCTAAAACTCCCCTATATTCATCTTGTTAACATGCATATATTTATATATGTCCAAATTGCCTGCCTCATTACAAAATTGAAGCAGAGACTTTTTAACTTCTGTCTTTGCATTCCCAATGATTAGAATCACCATTGCCTGTCACATAGTAGGTGTGTAATAAATTGCTGTTGGTGATGAAAACTTCTAGTTTCTAATAGGGTGATCCTTTATTATCAAATCACATTAAAACTTGTCTAGTTCTCTTCTGGCATGTGTTGACTGTGTATCTTAGTGCCCTCACTACTTAAGTCTATAAGTTGCAGAGAAGGTACTGATCTGTATTGGCAAATGGATTTTCCTCACTGGTCACTTCTCTATATGAGCAAAATCTCAAGTCTGGTTCCTATCTCTTGAATAAAGTCCAACATTGCTGTTCCAACATAATCTCTGGAATGTCAGCTGTCAGTAGCTTAAGATGTTATTTGTTTATGGAACAAATGTTTGCTATGCACTGGAATTTCATTCTTTGAAGATCAGCAAAATAATTCTGTATCTTCTCTTTATGAAGACACTGAGCACATACACGTGAGGGTCCAAATAATGTTCTTTTAAAAGGGATCACTGAACTCAGGTTTTATTTTTTTAAACAACCAAATTTCAGAGAATTCCTAATCTTAGTATGCCATCTGAATTTAAATTTTTACTTTAACAAATACCTTTTTGCAAGGTTAATGCAAAATGGGACAATCACTTAGAGGTTTTAGGGGACTGGATCTGTCATTTCATTTGGTATGGGGAATTTCTGGTGGAAAAAAAATCTCCTTTACCAATGAAGAACTGCTAGCACTCCACAACTCATAATTTACAGTGAAGCTTGAGACCCAGAGAAGGTTGGTGTTGAGAACAAACAGGGTGCATTAGAAGCAGAGTTTGAGTGTAACTCTTGCTGACTCTGAGGCAGGTTTTGAATCAATGATGTTCTGTTCTAGCTGGCATTCCACGCTACTTCCCCATTTAGAGGTACAGACAAGGGAATGAAGATTGCAAGGAAAGTCTTGATCAGAATGATAAAGCTCCTTCCTTGTTTTTCTTCTTTTTCCTAGAAATGTTTCTCTAGCTAAATCTACTTAACTGCTTTGTTTGGCAAATGGTAAATTATTCTTTTTATCTCCAAGTCTTTCACATCTCCTGAAAAAGAGAGAGGCTGCCTACATATAGTGAACTGTTACATAAAAAGATACAACTGGAAACTGAGGTAAGTAGGATTACAATAGATATAGGGGATATTATCCCCTATAGATAGAGGATATTATCCGTAAAGAATGAATTAGAGGAGTGATTACTCTAATAATAAACATTCCGCAATAGCGTTTTAAGGTTTGCAAAGCACACTACAAACATATTACTTGCTCTTTACAACATCCATGAAAGGCAGTGCTATTGTTATCCTCATTTTAAAGAAAAGGGAATTGAGGAAAACTGAAGTTAAGTGACAGCTAGTAATTACCTGAAGTAGAATTTGGATGCAGATATTTAAAGCTCCAATCAAGAGTTCTATCCACTGTTCTTTCTAGCTATCTCTAAATAACTAATTACTTAATATTAATCATTATCATATAGTTAAATTCCTATAGAGTATTCTGAAATTGTTTTGTCTCCTATTCTTCAGATCATATGTCTCTGAATATATATTGATTCTAAAGAGATCATAGAGCCAGTAACACTTTCTAAAAGGAAAATTCTTTGGCATCCAATAACCACAAATAATGAAATAAGCAACTTTTAACTGAGTGCTAATCTTTGCAGTATAGAAATACTACATTCAAGAAATCTTTTGGAATTCATCTCCCCATGTTTCCCTTAGTGTTTAAGAATGAATTAATTCAAGCAGTTTAGGTGGTGCTTCCATGTATGTTTTCTGAGAAAGAAAAAAAGAAAGTAAAGATGACGTACTAATCTGATAGATTTCTAGGTTGATTTAAAAATTTTAGTTTTCTTCTATTTTTATGGGTAGAAGACATTTTCAATTCATTATTAGTTCATCACAAAAGGCATACCTTTCCTTTTCCAACTGGAAAAGAAAAACCCTGCTACTGCATTTTGGATGACAGGAATAATCGCCTGAATTTCTTGGGTTTATTTCATGCATTTTTACATTTTTAAAAATTTTTGCCAGTGTTGATCTGTATTGTGGAACAAATGTTGTTCTGCCTATGTTCTAAGTGCTCTTTTCCCCCCAAATCATCATTGTCACTTTTTAAATTGCTTTTCCCTTCCTTCCTCGTCACTTCCCTTGATTTTCGTTTATGGTATTCAAATACTGTTCTTTTTACTCTGGATACTTAAGGCAAAACAATGCCCTCTATAGAGAGGGTTTTGGTTATCATGCAGTAATTGTGTGGAGCCACAATCATTGAAAGGCTGAATGTACTTCCATGTGGCATTAGGTGATGGTTATTGTTCTGTGGTAAAAAAAATCAATCATATTTCAAATTAGAAAGTTATTGTTATAGAATAATGTTGCAGCTTCTTTCTATTATGAAATAACTATGAAAATAGCTCTCACATGTCTTTCCCCTCAAAATTCATTTTATATTTTATTTTTAATATGTCTGTCAACCCTCTGTATTCATTGCTAGCCTTTAAAAAAAAAGAAACTGGAAAAAACTTGAATTAATAATTAAAATTTTCTTCTTTGGGGTTAAAAATATTCCAGAGTCTTTTTGTGCTGCCAGTCTCTTTCTCTCTCTCAAAGTAGCTTTAAAATATCAAGATTCCAACCATTTCTCTCAGAAATATCTATAATCATTTGACTAACTCAACTTGATTAAAATATAGATGAAATTAAATTTAACTGTGCAAACTATTGCTGCAAATCACTAAAAAGTCAACTCAAAACAGCATTGATGTTTTACTTCACTCCAAAAACTGGCAAAAATGACAAATATGGCAATGCTCAATGTTGGCAAGATTATAGAAAGGCAGGCACATTAATACGCTCTTGGTGGAACTTTGAATCCAACTACTTAACAAAGCAATTCAGAACTATGCTAAGAAAATAACTAAAATGTCCATACCTTTTGACATAAATGACATTGAAATCATATATCTAAAGGAAGTCAAATTTAGAAAAAAATGTTTCATATACACAGAACACTTAAAGTAGTCACCCTTTTTTTATAGTCATAAAGAACTAGAAGCAAACTAAATGCCAATCTATTGGGAAATAGTTAAACAGGTAGTAATAATTTCCATGACATCCCAGGAATGTAATAAAACTCTTGAACTGTAAGTAAAGAGGAATATGTGGGGTGGAGTAAAATTGGCAGAGTAAAAGCAGGAACTTGCCTGAGCTCTCCCAAATTCTGCTCCAAACAATGTCAAAATAAAGCTACAAAATGAATTGTGGAACAGCAAAATAACACCAAGGTGGGGTAAACAAATTTCTAGCCCAAGACAACTTAGAACATTAGCAGGAAAACTGTCTCACTGGGTAATGGCATAGCACAGGGTAGCGCATGCCCCTCATCTTTTTTTCACTAATTCATCTTAGATTTACTTTCAGCACCCTCTCCCACCAAAAAAAAAAAAATAAAGTTAAAAGTTAAAAGAAATAAGTTGGAAAAATGAACAAAAGCCAATCAAACAAAAAAAGAACCTGATCATAGAAATTTACTACAATATGTTGTTTACACCACACACACACACACAGACACACACACACACACACACACAGAGTAAAGGTAAGGTGCTACAGCAGAGTTTATAATGCTTCAGCTGAAGTGAAAAAAAAGCAGAGGTAACAATAATGTTCTCAGACAAAGCAAAAGGAAACATAGATCTAATTTAAATACATAAGCAGGAAAACAACATTTAAAAAAACTACCAGAGACAATAAAGTAATATTAATACTAAACATATATGTCCCAAATGGTATAGTACCCAATTTGTTTTCAAAGGAAAAGTTAAATGAATCACAGAAGGAAGCAAATATTAAATTATACTATTAAGGGACCTCAGAGTTCCCTTCTCAGAACTATATAAATCCTAAAAAGCAACAGCAACAACAACCAAAAACAAGTCATTAAAGAGATGAATGGAATTGTAGAAAAGTTAGATATGATAGACCCCTGTCCTAAACTGAATGGGAATAGAAATATATATTTTTCTCAACAACACTTTACACTTACACACAAAAAGATGTCCATATATTGGGGTATAAAACCCCACAACCAAATTCAGAAAAGCAGAAATATTAAAGACATCCATTTCCAGATTATAATAAAATAAAAATTGCATTCTACAAAGGGCCATGGAAACATAGATTAAAAATTAATTGGAAACTAAATAATCTAACGCTAAAAAATGAGTGGGCCAAAGAACAAATCATAAAAATAATCAATAATCTCATTAAAGAGAATGATGACAAAGAGAAAACATATAAAAATTTATGTGATGTAACCAGAGCAGTACTTAAGAGAAAATTTATATCTCCAAAAACTTATATCAATAAAATAAAAAGCAGATCAATCCATTGAGCATCAATTTAAAGAAAAATAAAACAAAAGAACAAATTAAAATCCCAAAGGAGAGATTATTAAAATTGAAAGTAAGAAAACAATTGAAATCATAAATAAAACTAGGAGCTGGTGATATATACATACATACACATATACACACATATGTATATGTATACACACACAAATGGTTAATTATTTTTTTAAAAAGGAGAAGAAAATCAAATTGCCTGCATCAAAAAATAAAAAAGGGTAAAATTGTCACTAAATGAAGAGGAAATTAAAGGAATTATTAGTAGCTTTTTGGCCCAATTATATGCCAATAAGTCATATAATTTAAGCAAAATGGATGAATATTTATAAAAAATATAAATTGCCCACTTAACAGAAGAGGGAATATAATACTTCAATAAACCCACATTAGAAAAAGAAATGGAACAAGCCATCAATGAATTCTTTAAGGAAAAATTCCTAGAGCCAGATGGGATCACATGTGAATTTTACCAAATATTTAACAAACAATTAATGCTAATACTATATGAACTATTTTGAGAAATAGACAAAAAATGAGTCCTACCAAATTCTTTTTATGACACAAATATGGTACAGATATTTAAACTGAAAAGATCAAATACAGAAAGAAGGCTAAAGACCAATTTTTCTAATTAAACAATTTTAAATAACAATATAAGTGAAGAGATTACAGCAATATGTCACAAAGATCACACATTATGACCAGCTGGAATTTATACTAGGAATACAGAGTTGGTTTAATATTAGGAAAGCTATTAGCATAATTGACCATGTCAATAACAAGAAAAAAATCTCAGATGCAGAAAAAAGATTTAAAAAACAAACACAGAACACTCTTTGCAATTGATGTAATAAGAATAAATGGAGATTTCCTTAAAATGATAAGAAGTATCAATGCCATTAGGAAGCAGAATTTGTAATGGAGATAAGCTAGAAGCCTTCCCAATAAGATCAGGGGTAAAGCAAGGATGTCCATTACCACCACTATTATCCAATATTGTACTAGAAATACTAGCTATAGCAATAAAAGATGAAAAGGAAATGAAAATAAATAGACTAGGCAATGAGGAAATAAAACTATCACTTATTGAAGATGACACGATGGTATATTTGAATCCTGTAGAATATACTAAAAGACTATTTGAAATAATTAAAAACTTCCCCAAATGAGTAGGTAAAAAGAAACCCACATAAAGCATCAGGATTTCTAAATATTACCAACAAATTTCAACAGCAAGAGATAGAAAGATAAATTCCATTTAAAATAACTGCAGATAATCTAAAATACTTGGGAGAACACCTACCAGGACAAACCTAGGATCTGAATGAACGCAATTAAAAAACTCTTTTCATATAAACAAAGGCAGAACTAAATAAACAGAGAAATATTAATTGCTAATGGATTGGCTGAGTCAATACAATAAAATGATAATTATGCCCAAGTTGATTTGCTATACCAATCAATCTACCAAAGAATTATTTTATAGAGCAATTAAAAATAACAAAATTCATCTGGAAGAAGAAAAGGTCAAGGATATCAAGGGAATCAAAGGGGAAAAAACAACATGAAGGAAAGTGACACAGCAGCACCAGATTTCAAATAAGTTGCAAAGTGGAAATCATGAAAATAATCTGGCTGGTGGCTAAGAGGTAGTGGTGGATCAGTGAAATAGATCAACTACACAATACACAGTAGGAAATGACCATAGGAAACTGTGTTTGATAAATACAAAGATCCAAATTTTGGGGACAAGAACTCACATTTTGACAAAAACTGCTGGGAAAATGATGTAGCAGTTTAGCAGAAACTAGGTACAGACCAATATTTCATAGAAAATACAAAGATGAGGTCAAAATGGGTACATGATTTAGACACAAAGGGTGATGTCATAAGCAAATTAGGGGAGCATGGAATAGTATATCTGTTAGATCTAAGGCTAAGTGAAAAAAATACTCCAAAATAAGAGATAGAAAGCATTACAAGATATTAAATGGATAATTTTGGTTACATTAAATTAAAAAAAGGTTTTGCTCAAGCAAAACCAGTGCTAATAAGATTAGAAGGAAAGCAGAAAATTGGGTGAAAAATTTACAGCAAGTTTCTTTGATAAAGGCTGCATTTCTCAGATATATAGAGATCTGTGCTAAATTTATAAGAATATAAATTATTCCTTAGTTGATAAATGGTCAAATGATATGAATAGATAGCTTTAAGATAAAGAAATCAAAGCTATTTATAATAAATGTATAATATTTATAAAAAATGTTCTAAATCACAACTTATTAGAGAAATGAAAATTAAAACAACTTTGAGGCACCACTCCATAGCTATCAAATTGACTAGCATGACAGAAAAGGAAAATGGCAAATGTTGGAGAGAAGGTGAGAAATTGAGACACTAAAGCATTGAGAGAATTGTGAACTGATACTGTTATTGTGGAGAACAATTTTGAGCCATGTTGAAAAAGATAGAAAATTGTGCAGACCTTTTGACCCAGTAGTAATACTATTAGGCCTGTATCCCAAAGAAATTTTTCCAAAAGGAAAAGAAGTTATGTATACAAAAACTATTTATAATATTTCATTTTTGTTTTTGGTTTTTTTTTTGGTGGCAAGGAATTGGAAAATGAGGGGCTATCCATCAATTGGGGAATGGTTGAACAAATTATGGTATATGATTGTGATGGAATACTGTTATCTTATAAGGAATAATTAAAAGGATGATTTCAGAAAAACTTGGAAAGACTTATATGAACTGATAAAAAAATGAAGTGAGCAGAACCAGGAGAATATTGTGCACAGTAACAGCAACAGCATATGATGAGCAGCTATGAATGACTTAGCTATGCTTCACAATACAATGATCTCAGACAATATTTAATGATTTATGACAAAAAATTCTATCCCCCTCACAGAAAAAACTGATGGGTCTGAATGCAGATAAAAGCATTTTTAACTTTATTTTTTCTTTTACATCTGTTTCCTTTCACATCATTGCACATGCATAACCAATATTAAATTGCTCACCCTCTCAATGAGAAGGGGGAAAGGAGGGAGGCATACGGAAGGAATTTGGAAGCAAAAATTAAAAAAAAACCCCAAAAGTTAAAAAATTTTACATGTAGTTGGAAAAAACATATTTTAAAATGTGATCTCTTTTAGTCTTTATAACAGCTCTGTGACTTAGATGCTTAAAAATGAGTATAATAGCACCTCCCATAAGTTGTTATGAGGATAAAATGAGAAAATATTTGTAAAATTCTTTGATAAATTCTTATGATGATAAAATGAAAAAATATTTGTAAAATCCTTTGATAACCTTAAAGCAATATATAAATTCTACTGTTATTATAAGAGATGGCTCTGAGTGTAGGAGAAGAGATATACTTGGAAATGAAGGCAAATACAAAAAAGTTATAAAATTTATGTATTTATATGTAATGCAATCAAGATAGCTAGTACAGTGGATAGAGTGCCGGACCTCGAATAAGGAAGATAGGCATTCAAATTTTATCTGAGATCCTTGCTAGTTGTGTGAACCTGATCAAGTCACTTAATCACTATCCGCCTCATTTTCCTCAATGTATTAGTAAGCAACCCAACATACACAGGGGAGCCTGCTATCACAGTTTCTTAGATCTGCATTCATAAAAGGAAAGGTGGCTTTTGAGGTGTTAACAATCACTTTAATCAAGCACATGTTTCATTCCTTCAATCAAACACATATATCATTCACCTAGTTTAGGGGAGTCAGCACCCTGAACTTCAAAGAAAATACAGAGAAATCAAAGATCAACAGACATGGCTTCCTCTACCTGACTATAATCAATGCATACAACACAATTCAACCAACAGGTCCAACTGTCTGACCACTATTATTGGAGAGGGAAGCACCAGCATCTAGGTTTTCAAAACAAAAGGCTCCTTAGTGACTTCCAAGAGTCCTTGTCTGGCCAAACAAATGCTTCCAAAAACTAAGCCCCAAAACAAAACCACACCTCAGAATCTTTATACACTTTTCAGAGCCAGAGGGCAGCACTTCCCTTTCCCCTCATTAACAAAAGTGTGGACCTTCCTAAAGGCCCAACAATGGAAAGATTCTCTTTAATTGCATTCAAATGGAGGCATCATACTTCTTGATTATACTGAAAGAAAAACAGCATAAGATCTTATATTCAAGAATATGAAAAGAATAATATAGCATCTACCTCCCAAGGTTGTTGTATCAAATGAGATATTCATAAAATTCTTTGCAAACTTAAAGTGTTGTATAAGTGTTATTAGTAATATCGATATTACATTTGTTTTGTTATTATATTGATACATTTTACATGGGACATATATATATTATATAATATAAAATACTATTATGAAATAAGATATATACCATACAAATGCATATCACATATTTGTTCTATGTTGCTGTTGTTACATAATAAAGAAGAGAAAAAATTTTAAGTATAAATATGGATAACTCATCTCTTTAGGCAGTGTTGGATTAGCAAACTCTGTAGTTAGGTCTGGAAGCCTGGCTATTCAGATTTTCCACATTTTGTTTACAAAAAGTCATTCTTCTTCAAAACATTGTCTCTCCTCTGCTACCATGAAGTTCTATGAAGTTTTTCACTTAATTGTTACATATGTTCCTAAACTTTTTTTTCTTTAATTTTATATTTCTAGTGTTTGTCAAAACATTAAATCTATGGGAAGGAGTCTGCCAACTCAAAGAAAATAATGAGGGAAAAGTAAGAATTAGAGGGAAATAGAAGTTGTAGACTCAAATATTATGAAGAAGTTATCATCAACACTATTTGAGGTTGGTTAAGTAAGTATTAATTAAAGAAAAGGAAATCAGTAGAACAGATTAGGTAAGCAAGAATCTGAAATAAAAATCAATTTCAATAACCCACTGTTCAATAAATCCAAGAAAATAAACAACTTATGAATGAACTTCCTATTTGACTTGAGAGTTGAGAAAACTGAAGAGCAGTTTGGCCAAGCATACATTCCCATATTTATCATTAATCTCTCACTTCTGTCCTTTATATACCCCTTCTTCTATTTCTAGAATATGTTATTTCCTTACCTCAGTCTCTTAGAATTGCTAGCTATTCTCAAAGCCTATCTTCACCCCTTCCTTCCATCATTTATTGGATCTCTTTTAATAGAAACTATATAGTAAATATCTTATATTTATTTTGATGTGTACATATTATTGTATCTTTGCAGTACATTGTAAATCCCTTGAAGCAGATGTTTTGATTTTCCCTTTGTAAACACATCATTTAGTATAGTGCCTGGTGATGTGGTCTAGAGGTGATGGGAATCCCAAAATTCAAGGGCAAAATGCATGGGTCTGCCTCGAAAGAATTTGGGAAGTCAAGCCTTCTTTCAGTCACTGGTTGGGGTGTTTAAGATTTTAAGTATCTACCCAATTTAATGGGGAAAAGATGGACCCTTTCATACAGAAAGACCATTGCAAGATCTGGATGTAATCTAGGAGTGGCCAATAGACTAAGGTGACCTGGAGGTGACAGAATTGAAGGATGGGTTGGATCAGAGGTAACAGAGAATGAAGGGTTAGGTGGGGAGGCCACAGTGAAAGGACAGTTGAAAGGAATATTGGGATTTGCAGTACCTCAGATGAATGTCAGAAGTCTGAGTTCAGGGGCTGGGTTGTGTGGAAAAGTTTTGAAATCTTTTAGGTGTCTGAGTCCCATCCTCATTGCCTGGTACATTGCAGATGCTTAATAAGTATGTGTTCACTGACTGAATAAATGAACTAGGGTAATAGAATGAATGAATGAATTAGTATAAACAGATGACAAGAATGAAAAAAATACTCTGCATAAACAATTAACGAGGTCAGGAATTGCATCCTATGCAAAGACTTCAGAAATATAAACAAGGAAAAAAGAAAGTAAAAATGCTTTGCATACTTTCAATTCTATTAGTATTTACTAAGGGTTGCAGTCAGTCACTAGGTATTTATTATTTACAATATGTCAGATACAAGGCTAATCACTGAGTATAGAAATAACAGAAAAAAGGGATAGTAACTACCCTCAAGGAGTTTATATACAAATGGGCAGAGACAACCCATAAAAGAGAAGCAGAAAAGCTAGGTGAATTTGGTAGGGGTGGCTGGACCAGTTCAGAAATTTATAGGTAGAGTCAGGAGAGAAGTAAGGGAGTAAACATGGCTGGTATAAACATTTTCTCTAAAGGGAAGCCCAGGGGGAAAGTCATCAATCAGAAGAAAGGATTGCAGAAGGGAGAGAATGATGTTTTGAAATAATAATAAGCAAGTTTGACCCTGTGCAGTATTACACTTTACTATTATATACTATAATACACGTTTTGGTTCTGTTAAATGTTTTTTTCCCCTGAATCTTTGGTACTTTCTTTGTAGGGGAAAGGAGGAAAATATGTTCAGTAATGAATGTGATATAATGTGATGTAAAAAGGAGTTCAAAAATAAACAAAAAGACCCTATTTATTTAGACAGAAATCTAAAAAGACAATCTCCATATTTCCTGAATCTAGTTTTTCATTTACAACTTTACATGACTCTGCAATGTTCTGGAATAAGAACAGGCTGGTATTAGAATCAGAATGTTTTAACTGTGGATCACGTAGTCCAGTACTCTCTTTTTACAGACAAGAAAATTAATCCCCTGGGAGGTGGAATCAGTTGCCCAGAATCATATAGTGAATTTGGATTTTATCTGACCCTTTAGTCTAGAACTACCAGTGCAGTCCATTATAACTATGTTGAGTTACATGTTCTATAATGATTTCTGCTTATATTTCAATTTTAAAATATTAATGAAAATGTCAAAAACAAAAATTTGCCAATTAAAAAAATCATGGTCTAATGAATGGGATAGAAGATTATTGGACGTTCTTAAAATTTGGAACAGTAATTAATACCATCTAAAATATCACAAAGGGAGGAGTGTGACAGGGTAGAAAAAGATATAGTTTCAAAGTCAGAGGACCTGGGTTCAAATTCTAGCCCTTTCATTTACTATTTCCATGACTGATAACTAAAGATTTTATTATTCCTCTTACAGAATGGTTTTTGGAATCATAATACTCTGAGATACAGTACCTACAGAGGACAGGACTTAAGAAACCTACTATTGAACAACCATTCTATGTGGCTCTGTGGAAAGATACAAAAGAGATGAATAATACAGTCCCTGAACTGAATGAATGAACTTAAAATCTAACAACATATTTTGGGGTAGGAGTCTCCAGAAGATAGTGAGTAATATCATTATGTACCTGTTCTACCAAGGTAATTATTCTAAGAATTCTTCACTTCAGAGTTCTTTAGTTAAATTTGTTTAAATACTACTACCTATAGAAGCTTATCAAATATTGACTGCCCAAGATACCCACCAACTTGCCTCTGTGTGTGTGTGTGTGTGTGTGTGTGTGTGTGTGTGTGTGTGTGAGAGAGAGAGAGAGAGAGAGAGAGAGAGAGAGAGAGAGAGAGAGAGAGAGAGAGGGAGAGAGGGAGAGACAGGGAGAGAGTTTGTATGACTAGGTAGGCATTGTGTCTGTGTGTGTGTGTATGTGTGTGTATGTATTGTGACATTTAAAAAGTCTGAGAGATATAACTTCGGGTAATTAATCATTCTATTAATAATGCCAGTATATTAACAGGGCATTTTCAAATGTCAAAGATGAGTCATGGTGGTGGGCTCGTAGCTTATATACCCTTGGAAAAGTGGGTATTCCTGGCAATCAACTCTGACTGGTTAACAATAAATGAGAGAGAATGAATATTACACAGAGAGGTGGATGCAGTCTAATGAGGGTCTGGGGATGTAGCTTTGATTATGTCACTTACTTCTAAAATGCCCGACGTTGGGTGATCTAATTAAAGAATTTATTCCCCATCCATACCTACGTGGAGCACAATGGGCTTCCCTACATTAGAGTAAGTTAAGGTTGGGTGAGACTTGAACAAGATTGAGGAGAAAGTTAATTCAATCTCATTATCAACAATTACCTTCAGAGACTGAACATATCAAAGGCTTCAGAAAAATAAAATCTTGATCCTAATTCAATAATTGATTATTAATATGTAATGGAAATAATCTTTTTTCACAGTACACACACACACAAGCACACATATACACATATGCATGCACACACACACTCACTCACACAGACACAGTGAGTTAATGAATGTAATCCACAAACATGGAGATCCAGCATATCTAACCTCTCTTGAGCTAATATTCCAATTTTCTGCATGACTACTAATGATAATAATATAGTGTTCATCATAAAACTAATTCTAATAACATCTAAACAGTCCTTATATGTACCTGATTAAAATATTAGTATAGCATATTACCAATGTAATTACTAAAATGATATACTTTTTCATACTAAGTTTCAATTACCTGTACCCTTGTACCACCTATCCTGACTTCTTTTCTAAGTTACTTCTTGAAAGTAGGATAATCAAGGAAGAAAATCAAGATATACTGAAAAAAACACCATCAAACTACCTAATTTAACCACTTTACACTTCTTAGCATGAGAACATCTGGTCTTAAAAGAAAGAAAAACAACTTTTTTTTTTGAGATTTCATTTCATATGATGGTAAAATCAGGGGAATGAATCCAGTTCCTTCATTGAATTTCGGAGTTCTGACACAATGAGTATTGTCATTCCAAGCATCATATGCTGGAATATACCTATGGATATTTTATCTCTAGTATAATTAGAACAGTTGAGAAATTCTTGATTTACCTTTTGGTGATAATTTCATCATTTAGATATCAGAAGCAGCAATAAGGAGCATTAATATTCTGGACCTGATTCTTTCTAAAAATGAAAAAATGTTTGTAAAATAGGAATGATAGGACATTTGGATACAAGGATCATAGAAATTTAGGGTTCACATCATATGTAGATGGACATTTCAGACTTAATCATCTATAATTTGGAAAATCATATGTCAATTATATGATTATGTTAGAGATCAATTATGTTAAAGAAAGGATATGTAGAATTCTAATAAAATCTACAGGGTTTTTTTTAGATAAACAGTTTTCTAGTTATCTCTCCTCTCTTGTACTTATAGGAAGTGATTTTGGAACATAAGTCTAGGGGAGAGGCAGAATCTGATGAAGTATTAGTGTACTGACCGCACCAGTGTGATGACCAATCAGTATTCCAGAGGACTATGATGAAACATGTTACTTGCTTTATAATAGCGAATCGAAGGATTCCCAATACAGAATGAGACAATTTTGGGGTTGGGGAAGGACTTGGCTATTGTAGAAAATTGTTTTTATACATGTTTGTTATAGATTTTGTTTTTCTTGTGTTCCCTATTGGGGTAGTGATATTTGGGGAAGAAGGTACGGACTCAGATCTGGACTGGTTGAAAGAAATGAAACCCTTTTAAAATGGAAGCAGGGGCTAATATTTCTGAGATAAGTGCAGAGAAGCTAGACACAGAGACTAAAGAAGGAATAAATAACTATGAAGTCACAAATTAAAAGAGTAAGAGTCTAAAATAGACAGAAGGAGAAGAGAAACAATGAAGAAACTGAGGGAAAGAAACACTTCTTTAGAAAAAGGTCCAGAGTATGAAATGTTAAAAAATAAAAAATGCTGAAAGACAAGCTAAGAGAAGATTTTACTGAACTTCTTAACTGAGAAAATAAAATAACTAAGAAGAAACAGATTAAATAATTAGATAAAAGGGAAAAAATAAAAGAGAATTAATAAGTATATTTTGGAAGGGATCTTAAGGAGAGAGGAAACATTTTGGTGGGAACATGGATGCCTTAAAAGATTATACCCAAATAAGGGAGAGGCATAATACTATGTTTACAGAAGAAGAATGAAAAGGAAATCCTGACAAAAACCATTAGAAATAAATTTTGGAAAATGTAACTCTAATATTAATAAATTTAAATGTGGATGAATTAAACAATACAACAAAGAAAAAAAGAGTGATAGACTAGATGAGAATATAAAACCCTACAGCCTGAAATATAATTAAAAATAATAAAATACACAGAATAAAAATGAGGGGCTAGGGCAAAATTTATTATGCCTCATGTGATACAAAAAAATGAAAGCTGTAATCATACTGCCAGGCAAAACAAAAATAAACATTCACATCATAAAAGAGGTAAACAAAGTGTATAATGCTGAAATGAATCATAAATACATAATCGATACTAATATGATACATAAATATTCGAGGTGCCTTCGCATCTGAATTCATAGAAGATAAATTAATTGAATTACAAGAAGAAATAGATAGTAATCCCATAATGGAAAATAAATTACTCTGGGACATTTCTTTTCCAAGTCAGCCCCCTTTTCCCATTGTTGGTATCCTTAGGGGTTCCATTTTGGGCTGGCATTCAGACCAGTTAACCTTTCATCTCTGCTTCTGACTTCCTCAATTTTCCTAAAATTTCTTTACTGTTATCTTACGATGCAGCTTCACTAGTGACTGGGGCCTTCTTACACTGTGACATCCTTTGCCCTTTCTGACCTTCTCAATCTGAAATATCCTTCTGCTTTGTTGACCTCCCCTTCTCCCACTGGTGAATTTCTACTAGGGCCTTTATTTTGGAATGGGGTTGAGGAGGTCAACCTTCATTGTCCTAGTGGCTCTCCTTTTGACACTTTGGATTTTGATCCCTTACAGGTATTTTTCTTCCACTAGTTCTTTTAAATTAATGTAATTCCCTTGATGGCAGGGACTATCTTTGTTTTTACTTGTATTTCTATTTTCAGCATTGGGCACAGTGCTTGGCACAAAGTAACATTTAATAAATGCTTGCTGCCTTGTCATGGTGCAGGGAATTTTAAGGTCCCTCTCTCCATTATGGACAATCTAACAGAATGCTAAATAAAAGGGAAAATAGGGAATTGAACAAAGCAATAGAGGAAATTGAGCTAAAAGATTTGTAACAT
Source organism: Bettongia penicillata ogilbyi (assembly GCA_023548195.1). NCBI lineage: Eukaryota > Metazoa > Chordata > Mammalia > Diprotodontia > Potoroidae > Bettongia > Bettongia penicillata. The sequence goes on from JAJHZJ010000223.1 coordinate 129,516, forward strand.
TTAAGTGGGACAACTAAAGAGTATAAATATTGTGCAGCACCATATAGAACTTTGACTCTACTGAATGTTAGAGAACAGATATTAGAAATAATGCAAAAAGACTGAAAGAGTGAGCACACCATTCATAGACTGTAACACACCAAAAATACTAATTAGTTCAACAGACATAGACAAAAGATATAGACACAAATGGAGACTTAAAATGAATTACTAAATAATCAAAGAACAAATTATAGAAAAAAGAAATATAAAAAATGGTAATAAAAACACTGAACACCAAAATTCTGGGATACAACTAAAGCAGTCATCAAGGGAAATTTTATATACATACATTTAACTATATATATTTATATACTTGTATGTATATAAATATATATATGTATATATATATATATCCCCCAAAACATACAGTATTGAAATAGAAAAAGAGAGGATTAATAAACTAAAATTGCATTGAACATAAGAAAGTTGATAAATAAACTTAAATAAATATGAAAGCATGAATACAAAAATACCCAGAGGATAAAAAGGTAACCTGGAACTTAAAAAGACTATGAAATGATAAATAAAAATAAAAGTTAGTTCTTTCAAAAGAGAAACAAATGTGATAAATTTTGGCCAATTTAATTAAAAGAATGGAAGAAAACCAGGTTTACCAAATAACAAACAAGATGAAATCACAACAAAACCAGAAGAAACAAAAAGAATTATCAGACTACTATGAAATTACAAACTGACAACACAGAATTAGTAGAATGCATTTAAAAAATAAAACAAAGTAACACAAAATTCAATAGAGATATTAAAGAATCTAATCTCAGAATGGGAGGTGTAGTTTCTTTACACTTTATACAAACTCTTGGTCTTGAAGGAATCATAAGACAATTCAATCAAATATTTAAAGAACAAGTGATGTTAATATTCCACAAATTATTCACAAGAAAAAAGAAATAACTCTATCAGAATTTTTTTTATGAGCAAAACCTAGTCTTACTACTCAATACAGGGGAGAATAAATCACAGGGTAACTATAGATCAATATCATTAATGAATACTGATCCAATTTTTTAAAAAAAATGCAGTAAAAAATTTTAACAGTTTACTCAAGAAATCTTTATGATCAACTTGGATTTAAACTAGAGATGTAAGAAGGGTTCAATATTAGGAAAATGATCAATATAACTAATCATCTTAAAAAGAAAAACATTCACAGCCACATAATTATCTCAATAGCTTCAGCAAAATCCTTTAATAAAACCCCAAACTCATTTAAACCAAAAACCCTACAAAGCATAAGAATAGAGATAAGTTTTATATCATAAAAATTATCTATCATCCACCCATTCATCTCTCTCTCTTTCTCTCTCTCTCTCTGTCTCTCTCTATTTATCTATCTGCCTATCTATCTCCAAAAACAAACTTCATATACAATAATGACACACTAGAAACTGTTCCAATAAATACAGGAGTAAAGCAAGGATGCCCAGCCTTCTCATTAGTTGTTGATATAGTTCTAGAAGTACTACCAATACCAATAATGTAAGAGAAACAAATTAAAAGTTTAAATATTGATTAAAAGGATTCTCAAAAGAAATACTATTAATGACATAAAATGCTCCATATAACTAATATGAAAAATGCAAATCAAAATAACCCCAAAGTTAACTTTACAAACTACAAATTGTCAAAAGATGACAAAAGATGGAAAAAGTCAATACTGAAGGGGATGACAGGCACAGAAGTACATTTTCCCCCCTGAATCTGAGGATAAATACAATTTGTAGCCAACAAGTATTTATTAAGCACTTACTTTAGACCAGGCACTATTCTAGGTGGTGGGAATTTGATTTAATTTTACAGAGAAACTGTGATTTTTGGTGCATTTATATCAAGTATTTATATGGATTCAATATCAATGGTGCCTATAAGCATCATGTAGTTTCCCTGATTGTCTCTTTTTATTATCATAACTTTTTGTGGAATTATCTGAAATCATGATTGCTGTGCCTATTTTTTTTATTTCAACAGCTCATCTTAATTTTGTGTGAATCTTTATGTATTTCCTATCATTATGTATTTCCCATTATTTATGTATATCCATATTATTGGATTCTCAACAGCAAAACAACAATCAATTCTGCTACCCTCTTCAATTTTATGGGTGAATTAATCCTATTGATATTTAAGGTTATGATGGTTAATAGTTGATTTTCTTCCATCATGTCCTTCTGTTTTCTTTTACTTCTCTCTTTACAAACAATAAAATAGTAAAAGAAAAGGAGTTTTTTCAATAGTTATGCTCTCCAGTGAAGAAAAAGTCTTTCTGCTTCATTATTCCCTTTCTCTTCTGTTCACTCCTTATCACAGGTTTTTGCTCCCATTTCCTTACCTTTTAATTTTCCCCTCATACAAGCTTAGGTAAATTTCTGAAAATGTAGTTTACAGAAGAGCTTTTCATCTGCATTGGTGCAAAATGCTTCTAAAACAGGGAATCTATCAATCTACTGAAATTGGAGGCTTGGTCCAAAAAAAATAAATAGTATAGACAATTTTGCAAAAAGAGTCAACATCACTGTGCACCAATCAAAAAAGCTAATGAGGTCCCAAGCTGCATCAAGAGAAAAATGACATCCAGAATGTGGGAACTTCTCCTACTATTTTAGGATAAGAAATCCACATGACACAAAAAGTGTGTACATATACTATGGTAGCAGTATAAGTACCCATTAACTTTTTGATTGATGTATAACACTACAAGAGTTGTATCAGTCCCTATTTTGGTATACCATGTGAATTGCTGGTGCCAAAAGAAGAACAGCACAGGCAAGTCTGAGAAAACCCAAAGGAGCTTTAACAAGGTAAATGTGGACCCTGTTATATGAGGACTGGTTGATGGAACTAAGGTAATTAACACTTAGCTGTCTTGGGAGATAAAAAAATCTCAAAAATCAGATTAAAAATGACCAAATTCATTTTGCTTCAAGTAGTTTCCCTAATTAAAAAAATATTGTCAAGTCCTATTTTCTCCCAATTTGCTTCCTGTTTGTTTTGATTAATCATGAATATTTTATTTCATAAGAAAACAATTAAAGCTTCTTTAGCATTTTACAATTTTTTATCCTTATAAAGACTCATTATGTTATGTCAAAATTAAGCACTTTCTCCCTTAAGATGTGAACTTGATTACAAATAAAAATTCTGGGGGATTTGAAAGAATTCTAAAATTTGGAAAATATATTTTCCAATCTTTCATTATCTGTACAAGTGTGTCAAATATATCTCATTAATTTTATTATTTCACTGTAAAACACTGCATGACTTTGAGGACAACCTTTGAGGTTTTCCAGTCTCATCCCTAATAGATACTGACTCTGCAATCACCTCTCAATATCTAGGAACCTTTCTAAGAGTATAAGTGGCAGAGTAAGTGGAGATTTGCATTGGCAGATGATTTTTTTTTCACTGGAGGAGTAATTCAAACAATGATTGTTGGTATTTATAACACTTTACGATGGAAAAACACTTTACCTTTTAACTCAATTCTCACATCAACTCCGTGAAGTAGGTGCTATTAATATTTTTGATTCAAAGATGAGAAAACTTGAGGCCAAAAGAAGTTAAATGACTTTTCCAAGGTCATGTAGTTGATATGTGTCTGAGGCAGGCTTTGAACTTAGTTCCTCCTAACTCCAAATCTTGCATGCTTTAGTAATTGTGAGTTTAATACATCAATGAAATCATAGACATAGTGAAAGAATTCATGCGTACACATGTGCATGTATTTAATAGTGAAGTATTATTTTTATGTCTAACAACTTGAAGGAGAAATAAAATTAATAGCTATTTTGCCTTTCTAGAATATATATATATATATACACATACATATGTGTATATATATATACATATATTTCAATAGCAAAACAATAGACTTATGATTTATTTACTTATTAATCCATATGTACTGAATTTAAATTGAATTTTGATATGAAAGGAAAAGTGATTCTTTGAAGGAATATATTTTTTTTCCTTTGCTATAGTATAGTCCAATTAAAGAATATATCTAAGTGCATTTGACCAGACAAGTAATTTGCTATAGGCCTCCAGACCTAGAGACAGAAAAGAAATGAGATTGTAGGCCAACAAGAACAAAAATTGAAAATATAACCTACAGCACTATATTTCATTAGGCACTGATGTATACTGCCTGCAGATGTATCATTTGTTAAAATTCTGTAGGCTCACACATGTTTAGAACATGCTTTCAATGTAGACTACTGGTTATTTGACAAAGCTGATATTTCAACTGAAGTTGCTAGTCAATAACTAAGAACTCCAATCTAATGCATTTTACAAAAGGACAACATTTTTACTGTGGAAATTACAGAGCTAGTAAACTACTTGTTGTGTATTTGTCATGGACCCCTTTGATGGATTAGTGAAGAATAAAGATACCTTCTCAGAATAACATTTTAAAAACATGTAAAAATGAAACACATAAGGTTATTAATTATATTGAAATAATAAATATGTATCTATATAATACAGATAAATAAAAAAACACAAAAATGAATACATATACATACACACATACACATATTTGTTCATGTATGTATGTACATATACACATACATGCATGCATACCTAAGCACATATTTTAATGTTATGAGTCATAGGTTAAGCACCTCTGGTCTAAGTGGACCCAGAGTTAAAAGGAAGTTGTAATTGAATGACAGGGTGACCTATAGTTTCTTCTTGAAGAGACAACTAAAGGATTTGGAAGAATTATTTTTTTTAGATTCTAAAGAAAATAATAATATTTATTATTTTAGCATGTATTATTATACTAAATGTATAATAATATATAATATATGTAATAAATGTATAAATACATACATTTAGTATGAATTTTAGTAAGAAGAAAATAATATTTAATGGGACAGTCGATCATATCCTGTTGCAATATTTATAGTAAGCATTTAACAAATCATCACAAAAGTAACGGCAACTTATGTATCAATATGTGCTGCAAAATACAAGAGAAGATAAGGGATTATGTGAAGAAATCCATACTCCTCACCTGAATTAAATCAAAACAGATTTTGATAATTTAAAAAAATGCGCATGAGGAAACAATGAAAATTGTTTCGAAAATATTATCCATGAATAAGAGGGAAGTATACCACAGTTCTAGAAAAAAAAATCTCAGAAATTTTTATCAAAATATATTGAGAGCATATAAATTTTTACCAACCAATATGTCTACCTTCCTATAGCTATAACATTTTTATGAGAGTAATTTACACATATATCAAGAGATTCCTTGTTGAACATAAAATATTATAATAGACATTTTCACAAATGATATTCTATAGCATGCCACAGCTTTATAGTCAACCAATTAAACAAAAGGTCAAGAAAATATCCATTCCTATTAACTTATTGAGTAATTCTTTGTTGACTAATGAAAAAAAATATTTGGCAAAAGAAAATGCCACCTCCAAGGCTCTTTTGAAATAAGTATCTTCCATGTACATATCAATTTTGTTTGCGAAAAGGGGTAGAAACATGTATATTTCTTTAAAAAAAAACTCTGAAAACTCAAAAGAAAAGAATGTTTGAAAAGAAAGCCTGCCCAGGACAAAGAGACTACTGGGAAGCTCTCATACCACATAAAGATGGGCTGTGATCAGCATGATTGGAGGGAATACCCGCAGAGGAGATTGCAGTTGTTTCAAAGAGATAAAAGTAAATACAAAAACAATGAGCATTGGAGCTAAGTAATGTAGCACACTTTAAAAATTCTTGTTTCAGGTAAAACTGTTTAAATGTCCCACATATATTTTATAGTTTAAGGGAAAATCATGAAAGAAGAATATTAAACTGTATCTAATACACAAAAGTAATGAAAGAAAAGATTTTAAATTTTACCGTCAAATTAATCTTTGAGCCTTAGAAAAACGATTTGTTTCACTTCAATGTCCTTTATTTTACTTGACTCCACTAATGTGAGGAGTTTCCATTTACGAATTATATCTTTATTTTTCTGAGTATTATTTTCCATAATACAGACCAAGCCTACATTCTTCTTTGGAGTGCCTTGACTTCATATATTTCCATAGTGTTAATCCTAATAGGAAATTAGGAAAGGAAATTGCACATAGAAAATGCAACTCTAATAGCTTATTTTTAAAATCTGTTTGAAAATTATTTTTAAAATTGAATAGCACTTTACCATGACATAAAAAGAATGGAAATTGAAAAAGGCTATAATTTAGAATGAAAATACTTCTTATTTTGAGGGCCTACTTATTTACAATCCATAAATACATAAAAATAAAATGAAAGTTCATATAAATTCTTCTTCTTGAGGGGAAAACTACTTTATGTACTTTTCCATGACCTGCTTACTGCTTTGACTTTTATCTTTCACTGCAGAAATTAAATAAGGTGATATAACCATTATGGCTTACTAAAGCTTATTCTGCTATTTAAAAAAATAAACCATTAAAACAATGGCAAAGCTCTTCAGTTAAATTTAAACTATTTGCTAATATGTTTAACTTGAGCCTTGGATTACTAGGTAATGAATTTCTGTTTTTAGGTGGGAGGTAGAGGGAGGGAAAGAGAGTACAGATAAGCCAAAAGAGGATACTTCATGGACCTTATATACAAGTTGCCTGGTTGATGAACTCCTAAAACCAAATCCCTAGATTCATGGTTTAAATTGCACCGTAATCAGACCTGAGAGAGGAACAAGGAAGGAAAAATGGCACACAAGTTTGACCTCTGCAATTACTGAACATTTCCTAAGCTTTCCCTAAAGTAAATGCTTGGTAAATTGCCTCTCTGTGCTAGAAATGACTGCTTCTCTGCCAAATTACTCTCTCTTGGTTCATCAGTTAGCTATGCATGCTATATAATTTATTTGCTCAAAAGTTGACTCATTCCAAGTTTGAAGTGTCCATCTTGTATAAATTGCTTCTTTAATTTAGAGCATTATATAAAATACACACTTTTATTTCTGCTACTAAACAGTCCTTATTTCCCTTTCTTGCATCTCTCTGCCTGCACCTTACAGTATGCCGAACACTCTTTGAGAATAACGGTGGATTATTTATAGATTCCACCTAATGGATTATTTATTGATTCCACCTGATCATGTAGTAGTAGATAAAGCTGTGGGCTTGGAATCAAGAGGTTGTTAGATTTGCCCTTCGTTCTTGAAGAGGACCATGATATCAGGATGATGACATGACTTACAGTTGACTTTGATTTGAGTGAGGGAGGGCTGTGCAAAGTCAAAACCTCACTTTTTTCTCCTGAGCCATCTGGGTCTGTGACCTGATGGCCCAGGATGCAATGGGAGACCCTGGCCCTTTCAGGCTAAGACCTTATCACATTCTCACTTTGAGTGAGATACACTTATTCAATGAATAGGCTTCTTTAAGTAGTTACTCCAGGGATGGCCCCTTTAGTAAAAAAAAAAAAAAATCAAAGTGGAAGAGGAAGATCCTCAGACATTTCCTAGCTATGTGACACTTAGTAAGTCACTTAACTTCTTTCTGCCTCCATTTTTTCAATGGTAAAATGAGGTTAATTATAGCACCTACCTTCCAGTGTTGTTGTGAAGATCAATTGAGATAATATTTACAATATTTAGCATACTGAGATACTTAATAAATGCTTGTTCCCTTCTCTCCCCTCCCTACTTCCTTTACCCTATAGATGACTTTTATGATCATAGCGTTGTGAATTTAAAGATGACTGGCCATTTTACATGAAGAACAATAACCTTAAAAAGGAAAAGTAGAGTAGCTTTTTTTTTTTCACATTTTTTTTTCTTTGTTTGGAAATACACAAAGAAGAGGAATATATTTCCAAATATCTAAAAAAAATTCTGATCCAGAAAGTTGGGCATCATCAGATGTATTTTTGCTCGGGAGGGAACAGATTTGAATTAATATAGTAATAATATAATAAATAAATATAATATAACTGAATTAAAAAAGAGTGATTGACCAAATTATGGGAGAGATCTAGACTTCTCTTTTTTCTATAGACAAAAATAGAATGAAGAACCGACATGTAGATTTGTAGATTCTAGTGAGATCTGGGGGCCCGATCCTTCAGGTGCTCCCAAGTTGTTAGGGAAATGTCTACTGAATTCCAGGTTGTAATGGGGGATAAATAGGTGCTTCAGACTAAGGTAGGAGAAAGAGGAAAGCTCCACAAGAGATAGGGTAAATACTACAGAATATCATGACAAATTCTGGAAATCATCAGAACAAGTAGTGATAGCGTAATTCAAAGACAGAAATCAGAAATGAAGCAGTCGATGAGTTACCAGATCTGAGAGTAAGGGAGGAAACCTTAATATGACTTCAGGATTAATAGTCAAAAGTTGAGAAAGATAGAAGCAGAATGGGTTCAGGAACAGAAAAGAAAGGAAGGATGGCAAATGCTTTGGGTAGTAATGATTCACATCACCTGGAAGGTTAATAAATGAAAACGTAATTTGGTGGCATATGTGGCATTACTTGAGGAGTCTACTACTCCCCATTGCATATCCTTTATCTTTTAATTCCCACTCTCTATTCTGCATCTCTATCACAACTACTATCATGACACTCCCACCCCCTCAATAGCACCTATGAAAGATTATCTAGAGGCAGGTTGTGAAACCTGTACAAACAGTAGTAGGAATGATTTCTGATGTCCAGGTTTCATCCGATATCTTTTTGAAGTAGAGGACCAGATTATCCTTATCTGAGGGGTAGAAACAGGGTGACAGAATCCATTTAGTGTATTAAAAGTGATAGATCAGTTGAAGAAATAATTTGAACATGTCCATTTAAAGACCCTTTCATAAAGGTGATAACGAAGAAATTAAAGTATGATGCGTCTATATAAAAACCAGAAATGGTTTTAAAATAAGCTGAGAAAACCAAATATACTAAAAATGGAATTATAAAAAATAAAGTGACTTGCCTATTTAATTCTGTTTTATAGTTGGAGAACATCCACCTAAATTTCTCATTTGGAAAGTGATAGAGAAAAATACCAATTTAAATCTATCAAGTCTCATGTGAAAAACTCATTGTTTATCCATAACTGATAGCATAATAAGAGTCATATAACAGTTTTAAGACAAACTCAGTTTAGTATCTATCTTTCACAAATATATTTATATGTAAGTATATAGATATAAATTTATATGATTTATATAAATATACGATTTATATATTATATAAATATAGTATAAATATAATATATAAATATCTGTATCTATCCATCTAACTCTATCTCTATCTATCTATCTAAATTTCAGAAGATATTATAGTCAGTGAGGATGAGTGTGACCTTATGATGGATAACAGACCCTGGGTTAGTCACAGCCTCTAAGTGGCCATTAGAAACTCTTTGAGATGACAGATTTCACTGTGCTAATCTGCACTGGTAATGGAAGTTTCCTCACAAGGACTTCCTTGGATCAGTAACATCAAAAGTCCACTCCCAATCAACCAATAAATGAAAAAATAAGGAACTCTACACTGTTGTTCAGTTATTTCAGTCATCTCTGACTTTTCATGGCCCCATTTGGTGTTTTCTTGACAAAGATACTGGAGTAGTTTGTTGTTTCCTTCCCTAGGACATTTTACAGACGAGGAAACTGAGTTATACATACATATGTATAGGTGTGTGTGTATGTGGGTGTGTGCCTACCTTAGAACATGTAAAAGAATTATTTCGCCACCTGGTAGGGAAAATGCATGTGATCAATTTAATATGTCCTTTTTTTCCAAAATAGTTTATAGGGAAGAAGTTTATTTAAAACATAAAATTTGTAGAATTAATTAAGTGAAAGCATCAGTGGAACTTAAGTTCATCTCGGTATGATGGCCCATGCTGCCAGATGTATGCCAAGAGAAAGATAAGTAAGATGGAGTAATTTCTTAAGAAATGGGATGCTCCAGGCATTTCTAGAGGATTAAAGCTCCTCAGGTGGTGATATACCGCAGTAGACTGAAGGCTTAACTGATTTTAGCCATCAGAGAAGTGCAATAATAGCAGAGGAATGAAGTGCCTGTGGTCAAAATGGAATTCATCTTTGGAAATAGAAGAAAAAAAAGGAGAAACTGCTAGGATGTTAATAAATGTCTTACACACAAAATGCTATCACTGATAGTTCTTCCTGACTTTGTAGATAGTTACAACTGCATTCAGAATTCTTAAAATTTCAAAATAAAAAGGCAAAAAAAAATGGATCATGTCTGATTACAATATAGACTCAAGATTATGGCAATTAGGTTACTAATGGATACTGACTTCAGAAACTGGTAGTTATTTCTAGCAATACAACACATTAGAACTACTTTGAGAAGACTCAAAAATGACAGTTTTCTCATAAGTAAAGTGAGGGGATTTTGCTAAATGATATTAGAGATCAAGTTATAACATCCTATGACCCTAAGATTTTATAGCTTTTTCTTCTGTCTCAATAATATGGAAACTGAAATAGATATATTGCTATGCTCTTCCAAACTTACCTGTAAATGCTGCGAGATGATATTTTAAAAAAATGTTATGAATCCACATGCACACTCATATATACACACCCATACATATACATGCATAGTGGCACGGATTTTTTATCATCTGCTATTTAATTTAAAAGAAACATAATGGACAGGAGTCAGGAAGGCTCAGATTTAAGACCTGTCTCTTTCCTATATTAGTTATGTGATCCTGGGCAAGTCAGTAACTTCTAGTTTATCTAGTCAACTCATTCAAAGTTATACATTACAGACAAATTACAGATCTGCACTGAGTAGAGGAAGGTTCCAAGTCACTCCTTTCCCATACCAAAGAAAATATAGACACAGATAAAAAATGCAATTTTAAATACTGTCAAATACTGTTAGGTACATGGTGATTACAGCGCAATACCCTTATTCTTTAGGCGGTTAGGTGGCCCAGTGATTAGAGAAACAGAGTCAAAAAGAGCTCAAATCCAGCCTAAGACATTGTATTGTTCATGTACTTTTGCTTAATTTGAAGATCTTTCCCTCCCATTAATAGGCTCATGTGACGAGCTTAAATCCCATGAAAGCCTAAGTTTCATGTGATGGGAGGAGCTTGTTGAATGGGTGAAACAGAAAGGATAGAACAGAGCTGGGAGTAAGTCAGTGAGAGCAGTTATGGTGGAGGAGAGAGAGGATACAGGCAGGCACAGCCAGTCTTGTGAATGTTTGCTTGTGGGAAGGCCCCAGGGGCATGACTAGGGAATGGTGCTGTCCCCTGTAGTGCTAATGTATGTTTACTTCTTGGTTACTATGATGGATTTGACTTTCTGGTGCTGAGATTTGTTTTTTTGGTATCTGAATAAATGCTTTCTTCTGCTTTCCATATGGAAAGTCTGTTATACTGTGTGATTCAGAACTATGCCAGCATATTCATAGTTGTCATTGGTACTGTGAACATTGCCTCGGCAATAGACACCTACTAGCGGTGTGACCCTGCACGAGTCAATTAAACTTTGTTAGTCTCAAGTGGAGAAGGACATAGAAAACCACTCAAGTATCTTTGCCAATTGATTGTATAATCCATGGGGTTATGAAAAGTTAGATATGACTGAACAACTGAAAAACACCCTTATTCTTTAATGAAAATTATGTTTTTAGAAATGAGTTGGAAGCTTTTTATGTAACAATTTTACTTTTAAATATATGTCATAGCTGGCATGAGAAGTTCTAGTGCTCTAGCAATATGAAATAGTAAAGGTCTTCTAATGGATCCTTATGGTCTTTTCCTTAGGATAGATGTTAAATGATATGTATGATTTATAAGAATAGTATAAAATAATACTTTCAGGAATTGAGGTAGAGAAGTTACTTGAGCAGACAGAATAAAACACTTGGGAGCCTGCTTAAGAAGAAAGCCCAAGAACTATATGAACATAACTACAAAATATTTTTTCACCCAAATAAAGACAGATTTAAACATGTAGGGAAATATTAATTGCTCTTGGGTATGTTAAATCACCATAAAAATATGACAATTCTTTCTAAATTTATTTACTTATTCAATGCTGAACCAATCAAATTTCCAAAGAACTATTTTATTAAGCTAGAAAAAATAATAACAAACTTCATCTGGAAAAATGAAAGGTCAAAATAAGCAGGGAATCAATGAAAAAAAAGGAATGGAAGGCAGCCTACAAGTACCAGATTTCAAATTATATTACAAAGCATTAATCATCAAAACAATCTGATGTTGTCTAAGATATAGAGTGGTGGATCAGTGGAATGTATTAGCTACATAATATATAGTAGTAAATGACCATAATAATGTAGTTTTTGATAAACCTAAAGATCTAAGCTTTTGGGACAAGGATTCATTATTTGACAAAAAATGCTTGGAAAACTGAAAAGTAGTCTGGTAGAAACTAGATATAGAACAATATCTCACATCTTATACCAAACTAAGATCAAAATAGGTATGTAATTGAAATATGAAAGGTGATATCATAAGTAAATTAGGAGAGCATACACAATTTTACCTTTCAGATCTGTGAATTAGGAAAGAATTTAAGACCAAATGAGACAGTGAGGTTCGTGAAAGGTAAACTCGATCATGGTAATTACATTAAATTTAAAAGATATTGTGCAATAAAAACTAATGCAGCCAAAAGTAGAAGGAATGCCGGAAATTGGGAAAAATAACACATTTCTCTGATAAAGGTCTCATTTCTCAAATATGTAGAAACTGAGGAAAATTTATAAAAGAACCACTCTCAAATTGATAAATCTTCAAAAAGTATAAACATGAAGTTTTTCAGAAGAAATCAAAGGTATCAATAGGCATATAAAAAATAAGATGGCACTAATTAATATAGAAATGCAAATTAAACCAACTCTCATGTACTACCTCACACCTATCAGATGGGTTAACATGACAGAAGAGAGAAATAATAAATGCACAGGTAGTGGAGGTGCAAGCAGTTCATAAATTGAAGAAAAAGTTGGAACTCTACTGAAAGGGCTATAAAATTGTGCACCCTTTGAGCCACCAATACCACCATGAGGTCTGCAAATGAAAGAGATCAAAGAAAAGAGAGAAGCACCTATATGTGAAACAAAACAAAATCTCTTAAAGCAGTTCTTTTTCTAATGGCAAAAAATGGGAAATTGAGGCAATGCCTACCAACTGGGAAAATGCTGAACAAGTTGTGGTATGTGATTGTGATGCAATTATTATGTCATAAGAATTGAGGAGGGGATGATAGTTTCTGAAAAAATATGTGAAACCTTATATGAACTGATGCAAAGTGAAGTGAGCACAACGAGGAGAACGTTGTACACAATACTGCATTGAAGGACAGCTGGGAAAGACTTTAGTGCTCTGATCAAAACAATTACCCAAGATAATTCCAAAGGACTCATGATGTAAAATGCTAACCACCTCTAGAGAGAATTAATGAACTCTGAGTACAGATTGAAGCATATATTTTTCAATTTAATTTTTTTTGCAACATGTCTAATATGGAAATATGTTTTGCATTACTTTACATTTATAATTTATATCATATTGCTTGCCTTCTCAATTGGGGGGGAGGAACTTGAAAGAAGGAGAGAATTCAGAGCTTGAAGAAGTAAATATTAAAATTAATAATTAATTTATTAATAAAAATAACTGAGTGAATTAAGAAACAAATAAAAAAATATATATTTTAAAAAAGAACATATCCCTGGGAAGAAAAAAGAAAATTCCTTTACCAAGGTTTTAAGACATCTGTTCAAAAAAATGAAAATTTTAGGATAAACTTATTTGGTTAGAAACATTGATTTATCTGGGTCATCAGAATTATGTAGAAATTTGGGGCATCAGAATTATGTAGCAATCATAGATAGGACTTAGAACTGAGAGAATACAGTACTCATCTAGTTCCATCCATTCATTTTACAGATACAGTAAGTTGAACTCATATAAGATAAGTAAGTCATGGTGATAGGATTTTAATATAGATCCCCCAACTTCTAATCCATCCTATCCTCTTTCAGTTACATTAAACTTCTGCATGATCCTTTAGAAGAAAGAAACATGACGGAACAAAACAAAGCAGAAACGAGTAAGTATTTGTTGCAGAGCATCAGCACAGATTAGAGCTATGAGTCCTTAGACATCATCTAACTTAGGGGTTTGAATTCAGTCAAAGGGTCATGCTTGAGGACATAGAGGGTCACATGTGGCCTTGAGGCTGCAGGTTCCCCACTCCTGATCTAGTTCAAATTCTTCATTTTGCAGAAGAAGAAACTAAAACCAGAGATGAAAGGTACTCCATTTTCTTCACTGTTTCTTCATGCCGTGATATTTTCAATACATGACAGCTCATCAGTCTTCAGTTTGTAACTTGTCCTAGGTGACAATATATTCTCTAAATTGCTTATCACAGCTATCTAAGCAGATGCTGTATAGACAGCAAATTGAAATGTGGTGGCTAAAAATAGGAAAGGGCAAAAAAAAAATTGCTTTAAGGACATCCTGGAGCACTTTCAAGTAATGCAACATGGACTTAGAGCAAGTAAATTGCAGCCTACGAAACAGCTTGTCCAGGAATCAGAAGTAGAGTAGTGTGTTTCTGATGAGCCAATGAAACATAATTTTAAACAACAGAGGCCTTGAAAACAGTCGCTTCAGTCCCAAATAAAACAATAACTCTTATGTGTCCATATGATAGAAAGGATCCATGTCTTAACGAGTAAATAACCAGTGTTAATGACATTAAATAAGGGGTATTTTTGTATACTTGTAATAGTTACTGGGATCAGAGTCCTAAAATTTGGTATGAGGTGGGCCTACCCACAAAAGGAGTTAATTTCCTTGTTGTACCCAAACAATTTTATTATTGGCTATTCTCAACCTATGAGTTGTGGGGCTCAAGGTAAGTCAGTGAGACTCCCATATTTCAAAATGTCTCCAGAACTCATAGTCTGTGGTTTAAATGGCAGGAACAATTTTCTTTCTTTTGTTTCGTTTTTATTTTATTCATTCATTCAATTAACATGGGTGGCTCATTCAATTTTCTCTGTTGCTTAAGTCAATTTCTTGAGCCTTTTGTGACCAGTAAGTATTAGGCATGGATTATCAGGTCTCTTATTACATATTTAGTAGCAGAAAAAAAATTGTAGATCCAAGTTTTAAAAGTATCTCACTTTTTTACTGTCAGACCCTGAATACATGGTTTCTCCCACTCAACCTATATATAGTCTGCAGAGCCCATTGATTTAAATGAGTTCAAATCTGAATTACCTTCGGAATAAATTTAACTCTAAAAAATTCCTACCCTTTTTCTTCTTAGAGTCATAGGAAAACTGGGATAAGTTTACTGGAATAAGCACAGTGAGTACAGCTCATGTGACAAATAGTATTATTTTGTAGGACCTCTGGGACCTGCTTTTCTATCATTTAGATTCAGAGTTTTTTAATATATTTTCTTATAGAACTTTTGGGAACAATAAAAAAATCCCAACTATGACTATATCAAGTATTGCCCTTCATTGTATGTCTCTTAGGAAACATCTTCCCCCCTCCCCATAAATAGGAAAACCTCATTTGTAAATATAGATTATTTTCAGAGCTGCTTCTAAAAGAGACAAGACAACCTTGTTTATGTCAGCTCAGGTTCAGAAGTAGTAACTTAATTTGTCCTTCACTTTTTTTTGTTTAATATTAACTTTTTGAAGGCCAGGTTTACTTGGGAGAGACTTTTTAACTTCATTTTATATCTGCAATGTAGGAAAGATTTAGCAGTTCAGAAAAGACATTTCTACCCCATTAAATCACTTTAGAAGCACAGAGTACCACTTCAGCCAGTATATCAGAGAAGGACTGCTTCTCTCTGGTTCATATACCCATATGTAAGACTGAATTATTAAAAATATTCACAGAATATATTATCTACTCAAACTGTATAATCTCCTCAAGCCACAGTGCCTATACTCATGCAGATGGAACATCAGGGAGCTCTTTCTTTGAGTACATGACTTTAAATGCTGGACAATTCTGATGACTTTTTAAAAAATTAAGTGCCTTGTCATCTTTCCAATCAGTTCAGGGAAATCCTTAAGTGACTGTGACCGTATAAAGAGTTCTGGGTGCTACTTTGGTTAAGACATGCCTGTCATGATTAATGACAACAGAGATGTGTTTCTGAAATAAACAAGTACTACAGAGGGAATTTCTGAGCTAACAGCTGAGAAATGTACAGAGGGAAACTTACTCATCTAGTCAACTAACCTGTCACCAGGAATTAGTCTCATTTTCTCTGTATTCACTAGGGACAGTAAACAATAGAGCTTCAGCTAATAAGTTTTTTGCTAAGGTTCAAATTGAATGTGAAATATTGGATAACATTATAAATGGATCTTTTTGGCATCTGCATTAGGAGGAGTGAATCCTTTGGGCTCATGTGATTAGATCATGTGGAAACTTCATATATGTTTATGTCTGTCCTATTAAAATGGATGTTTTCCTTCTGCTGAATTGTTATCCTTCAATTTGGAGCACAAAGGAGCTACTCCTTTGCTAATACATCCTCTTTAAGCCTCTTGATCCATAAAGGAGAAAGTCTAAACTTCCCCTCTTTAGAGTTGACAGAGAAAAATCTGATTCTATGTATTACAATCAAATTCATCTAGGAGAGAAGAACTATTTTTCTTCAAAATCAATTCCACAATATATAAGACAATTGGTTATCTGTTACATGAATTCGTGGACTGTACACATCGTTCTGAAACTTCAACATTCGCAGCAAACCTAAAGGTCCTCCTGCTACTTCTCAGTAGCATCTTTCAGAGTTATTGTAGACAATTTTCTTCCGCTTTTCTCTTCTATATAATTACTGTCTCCTTCTGACACCACAAACATTTTAATCTGATCTCATTTGCCTATGGCTTGCCTGACCTCTCTGTTCATGTTCCCCATTAGCTGCTCCCTGTGATTTCTTTCTCAGCTCCAAATACTCCAATACCCATTTATAGTGGATGTCAGCCTAGAGGTAACTTGCTTTAACTTGAGCTAGTAACTATGAGTTTTCACTTTGCAAAAGGAAAAAAAAACACCTCACAACAAACAATACTTAGATATAAATATTTCTGAAGAAGCTAGAAAGATTATCTGTGGGTGGCTCAAGATGAAATCTGAATGTGTATTAATGGATGTGAGTTCTTTTCAGATTATTTTATACTTTTCTAATAAACATGAAGGTTTCGGGGAGGAGTATATAGGCATGATGATAGGGAAAACCAGTAAATTGACAGTAAAATCTATGTAAAACTGCTCTTCATTCATGCATTTAACAAGCTAATTCACAAGCTTTAATGTTATAGTCAAACAGATGTACTGAGTCTAGTTCTGTAACAGACCATACTGCTTTTGCACAGTTGGGTTCCCTGAGCTGTTAAACTGGGAACACTCTGAAACTACAGTTAAAAACAAAATCAGCCTTAGTAAGCAACTCACATATATTTAACATTTTTCTGCTTCTCATCTGTCCCCAGACTCCCTTTTCAAGATCTCTTTAATATCACATGAAATGCCTCTTTATCCCTACTCAATCTGCTATAGTTGTTCAATAAAGCCTGCAATTCTGAAATAACAGCTGTACTTCCCTTATACACACACATGCACACACACACAGTTATTGAAAATCATGGCATATTACAGTTCTATTATTAGAGCATAGAATTTGTAAGTTATAGAGTTTGTTTTTCATAATACTTGTGAATTTTGTATTAATTTTAAAAATCAGGGGTTAAAGAGGCAACATATAAATATATGTATATATGAGTAATTTCACATATATGTACCTATACATATATTTAAAATTAATGTTTCACCTTAAACTCATGATGAACAAAGAAGAAAAATGATATTTGAAAAGTAATAATTGAATCACCATTGTCAGTGGCAGCTATTGTTAATATACTTTCTTTAAATTCTTGATTAATCTATAGGTTTTATAGCTGGTTGGAGGCTAATCATTATAGCTATGGGAGCAGAGAGATATACTCAGCCTTTAAATCTGTGTTACTTAAAATGAACAAGGGAAACCTATAAGGCATTTGTGAAGCAAAAGTCTTGATATTTATAACTTTTATCATCTTTTAATCATTTAGAATCATATTATCACTCCTTTCTCACTTGACTGTCCATTGGATTTTGTGTTTCAAAGGGACAATTTGACATGTTTTGTTTGTCAGTAAGTCCATGAAAAGCAGAAGTTGAAACTATTCAGAATACCCAAAGGTTCATCTTTCAGGATGTGGGTCTCAATAGGGAAGTCCCTGTCTTTTTATTAAGATCTTTATAATAGATTCTCAATGGAGAGAACTCCCAATGCAGGGTCTAATGACATTATTCATAGTTGGGTGAGTGTTAATGAGCAGAGATTGACAATGACCTTTTCTTGTCAGTGTCTTCTTCACTTACCGTTGCAAGATAATCAGAGTAGGTTTATTCCATTACTTAGATCAACAAATTATGTAGTAATTCTTAATTCACTGATTCAACCTGATTACTTGAACACAATTAGAAGAGCAGAAAGGTTTGGGAACAAATAAAAATTATGACTAGACAAACATGTGCGTTCACATCTACCATGGAATGAAACTTCTTAAATTAGGAAAACCTTAGCTGGTTTTAACTATGTTGCCTCGGTATTGGGTTAGAATCTATTACCAATGGATAATAAAGTACTTGGCTGTATATATGATTACACAAACTATTTCAGAAAAAGCTTAAGAGTATATAGACAGTGAAAAATACAAAAGCTTTTATTCTTTAAAGCAAAAAAAAAACCCAACTCTGTTGCATAGGTTATTCCCATTCAGGAAAATTATCATAGGTGCATGAGCTATTGATAAAATGTAAGCTCTGCATTAATAGAATATAATCTCTATGAAGGAAGGATGTATTTTCACATCCATCTTTGTATTTCTAGTACCCAGTAGCAGTTTCTAAATGGTAGGCATTCATACATATTTGTGCAATCCAATCCAATCCAATTCAGGTTAACATTGATTAAATACCTACTATATGCTAGACATTGTGTTAGACCCTAGGTTATTCCCATTCAGGAAAATTATCATAGGTGCATGAGCTATTGATAAAATGTAAGCTCTGCATTAATAGAATATAATCTCTATGAAGGAAGGATGTATTTTCACATCCGTCTTTGTATTTCTAGTACCCAGTAACAGTTTCTAAATGGTAGGCATTCATACATATTTGTGCAATCCAATCCAATCCAATTCAGGTTAACATTGATTAAACACCTACTATATGCTAGACATTGTGTTAGACCCTAGGGATATAAAGAAAATGATGTAATCTTTGCCTTGAAGGAACTTATAGTCTAATGGGGAAAAACAATCTGAAAAAAGATTAAATATGAAATATGCCAAGTAAATTGTTGTTATTTAGCTGGTTTAGTCTATCTGACTTCTGTGACCCTATTTGGAATCTTCTTGGGAAAGACCCTGGCATGGTATTGTCATTTCCTTCTAGTTCATTTCGCAGTGAGAAACTGAGTAAGGTTAAGCCCAGGGTCACACAGCTAATAATAGTCTAAGTTCAGAATTTAATTTAGGAAGATGAGTTCTCCTGACTCCAGATCTAGCACGCTATCCACAAGGCCACCTAGCTACTCCTAGAGTAAATACAAGTTTATTTGCTGAATGACCGCATATCACAATTCTACCATATGAAGTGATCATGAACTGAAATAGAGTGTTAATGATTATACTCCCATTCTGCAAATAAATGAAGGCATTGTGAAATACTATCCAAGACATTGTATGGTTTGAAAGTTGGAAAATGTAGGGTAATTTTTGAGTTAAATGTAAAGAAATATAACTATATTGATAAAATATTAATATTAGCTATAAGATCTTAAATCATGTATACCTATGATTTTAGGGTAATCTTGACATCATCAAATGTTTACATGTCTATTCATTTAGCTAACATATTAAGAAAAAGCTCTGAAAAGAAAAGAGAAAAAATCTGATCACCCTTTCCTGTGCTTAAATTAAAACAAAATAAAACAAAACAAAATGACAATCACTTATTTATATATTGAATGTCATCACTTGAAAAGACCAGTCCAGCAAATACTCAAAATTTTTGGAAGAAAATCTGATCTGTGATATAGATTTCAACTGTGACCATGTTTTTCTAAAATGAAATTGAACATATTTTCAAAATATAATTAACCATTATTAAGAACAATATGCCTAATGGTATGAGAACATATAGAATATGCTGAGAAATTTATTTTTCTGCATTGAAGCAAATAATTGTGGAAAATTTGTAAATATGGGAACTGAATTCACGTTAGTGGTTAAATTACTTTTTTGTTATTTTTCTCCTTACCTTGCTGAACAAAGGATCCATACACAAACCACATTGAATTGTAGAGGGTGGTAGAAGTCATCGATCCCATTTGTAATCGTGGAGGGTTAAGCCAGTTTAAGAGGTAGACCAGCAGTCCCACCAGTAGTACAGTGCCACCAATGCAAGCCCATAATGAGAAGTCAAATGGGGCAAGGCAGGCAAACATATCCACTGTCTTTTCAGCCCTGCGCAGCAGCACACCCACAGAGTAGTCCATGTAACGGGTTGTAAAGTCTACCACATTTTCACGATCTGGAGTTATGGTTAATGCAGAAATTCCTATATCAGCTCTCTGAGAAATTGGAAGAAAAAGGACTCAGTTAGTAGCATGAACACCAATTTGATTTATCTCAGCTCAACTTATCTTAGGGAAATAAAGTTAGCTACCTTGGGTGATAACTTTCTGTACCAAATAAAAAGCACTCCAGAGGCATTTTAAAAATAATCACACATGAATTTTGTACTTTTTATTGCATATCTAGTCTCACAAGACTTGGACAAATTGCATATTATTTGGGAATATAAAATTGGGGACCACTATTTCATATATATATATGGTTGCTGGTTATCTTCTACTCTTCTGGGTCCACTTATTGGGGCCATCATTATGGCAATGGCAAAAGGCATCTAAACTTAGAAAAGTAGTTTCCCATGTGATCCTACTCACTGTTAACACTGAAATGATTTGAGGGTATCTGCCGATGACCATAGTATAGTATTACATTTTCTTTGATTATTTCTTCATCAAGAGGAGATCTATTGCACTTATTGTTAGAGGTCTGAGACCATGCAAATTTTAGATTACCAGTACTTTTGTAGCTGTGAGCATTGTCAAATAGTAGCAATTTACCTTCTCCTAGTTTACTCTGCAAACCTCTGAGATCCTTTGAGCGATCTATTAAATATTAAGGAGTCTAATGATGCTCTTTGAAGTAATCACCTTGTTTCTCAGTGTGTGTCCCTTTAGATCCCTAGATACAGCAACCATGTTTTCTCACAGGTGCTACTTTTCTAACTTAGTAAGCATACAGTGAAGAATTTTAGTGAAGGGTATTTAATTTAAGGTGACACTTTAGTAGTTATAGAACCGACAGATAATGAATGAATATCAACTCTGGATCTTGTGATAAGAAAATATACATTTAAACTACTTAAAGCTGTTTCTACTTTGAAGTAATGAGCTACTGCTGTGACTAAAGCTGTGTGAAGTCCCTTTCTAAACACTAATAAAAGACTGTTAAATGTAATTGTTAAATGTTTTCAGTTCTTGAGTTTTTTTTCACTCCATAAAGGAAGCAGAGGTCAGTAATTTTCACTCTTTAGGGAAAATGTGACATGAAAAGGAACATCCTTGATGTAATGATAATACAATGCAGATTCTCACAGTTCTCTGAAATAGTAACTCAGTGACTTCCAAGGAGCCACCAAGAACGTCCAACTTATCATTCTCAATTGATTTTGTACCAGCAGAATCAGAACTAGGATCTTTGGTTTCTATAAGTACAATAAGCAATAGCATCTTTTATTCCAAATTTCTCCTTTCACAGATAAGAAAATTGGAGCTGGAGAGACCAAGTAGCTTACCCTAGCTAACCTAGGTAAATTAGTGTCAGAAGTGGTCTTACAATCCATATCTCCTTTTCTTATATCAAAATTTTTTCAGAATGACATATGAATCTTTTGATTTAATGATATAAACATATTATTTAAAACACTAGATGACTTTTTTTATGCATCAGCCACTTCCTCACATCCTTTTTACTGCCACATCCTTTGTTACAGTAAAAAAAAGTCCAGCAAAGCCAAGAGAAATAGTGTTCCCATTAGATAGAACATGCAACATTCAATAGTCATAGTCTCTATGAAAGGGGCTATGTGTATCAACATGTCACCTTGAGAACAATTGGCCAATGATTTCGGTCTGATTTCCCTCCTGTTATCTTTCTTTTACAGCATAATCATCGCAGTAAATGTTATTTTCTTGGTCTATGTTCCTCATTGAACCCATTGATAGAGGTTTTCCAAATGACTCATATTTGTCCTTTATTAAGATGAAAAAACGATCTAGTACATTAACATTCCATAATTCTCCATCCATTACACTGTCAATGAGAATCTACTTTCTATTTAGTGTAGGGTCACCAGAAAATAAAAGTGGTGCTATGCTGAATTTGGTTTGCATCGAACATTATTTCTGCCTTTGTTTTCCTGGGAGGGTGTGGCTTATGACAGTATTACTGCGTCAAAGGTTACACAAAACAGCTCAGTAACATTTGTTGTATAAGCACAATTTGAACAACTCACAAATCTACAACATGGCAGGTGTATGATTGCGCAACATTCGCAATTGCTATCTTTTGCCATTTCTGCCATTTTGTTTGTATGGAGTAAAAACTAAAAAATTACCTTACTTTGTATTCATATGATCATAGTTCTATGGATTTAGATTTTGAAGACACTTCAGAGCTCATCTAGATCGATGCCCTTTATCTCTATCAGTTGGCAATTTTCTTTATAAAAATTGTTCCTATCCATTGACAACTTACCTACTAGAAAGGGGCTTAGTAATATAATTATGTCCATTTAACAGTAGTAGTAGTACTTCTAGTAGTAATTATAGCATTTATATATAGCATCTCCTATGTGTCAGATCCTGTGCTAAGTGTTTTACAAATATCTCATTTAACTCCCAACAGCCCTCCCTAGTAGATAGGTGCAATTATTATTGCTATTTTACAGGTAAGGAAACTGAGGCAAAAAGAGGTTAAGTGCGTTGTCCATGGTCACATGACTACTAAGTGTCTGAGGCCAGATTTGAACTTTGGTCATCAAATTTTTTTATTGATTTTATTTTTGCAAAAGATTTTTTAATCCTATAAATTTGAAATGGTCTGTTTTGTCTTTTGTAATCATTTTTATGCTTTTATTTATTATGTACTCTCTCCCTAACCACATATCTGAAACCACATATTTTTCAGTTCTCTTCTAATTTTAAACTCTATAGAGATACTTTTACCATTTGGAATTGATTTTGTATATTTTTATATATGGTGAAAGATACTAACCTAAGCTACTTTGCACTAACTTTTTCCAGCAGTTCTATTTGAACTAAGAGCATTGCTCATACTTAATTCTTGTTCTTATATTTATTGAAGACTAGGCTACTATGTTCATTTAATTCTAGGTCTTGTTTATCTATTATGTCTTATTAAGGTACTTTTTAAACTAATATTGAATAGATCTGATGACTACTGATTTGTAATATAGTTTGGTAAATGATAATTTCCATTATTTCTATTTTCTTCATTTTTTCTTCCAAGTGAATTATGTTCTTTTTTGTCTAACTCTACAAAGTATTACTTTGTAGTAATCAGAGTTACTGCTGATTTTGATTGATGTAACATTAAATCCATTAATGCATTTAATTAGTATTATAACTAACAGTTTAGTCATGAATTTTGACTATTTATCCATTATTTTCTTTCTTTTATTTCATCTCCTTTATTTTCATTCCTTTAAAGAGTGTTTTGTTATTCAATTCATATCAGTCCTGAATTTGTCTTGGTTTGCTAATTCTAGCATATTTGATACTTTTCATTTATTCTTCATGAAATATCTCTTTAGATCTCTTGCTCCTGGTCTTAGTAAAATACAGAGAACTTGATAACCTTGTAGATTTCTTTAGTGTTCTGGTATTTCACTTGTTTATCTGAAAAGTGTCTTAATTTTTTTTTTCACTGAAACTCTGGGATTCTCAAAATAAATCATAATGTGTTTGCACATAGAGATAATTGTGCCCACTAACTGCCTATGCTTTATTCTTAAAATTATTTTTGATTGTTATAGGTAGCATTTCTAGAATTAAATTAAATACTAGTTGAAACAATGAATTCCCTTGTGTTATCCTTGATCATTATTAACAATGCCAGCTCTTTAATGAAAGCAGATATTTTGATATTAAAATTATTTTTGTAAGAGAAAACATTAATAAATGCTGTGTTTTATCACTTTTATGTTTATGTACATATAATATTATGAGTTTAATGATTTTTGTAATAATAATTGCCATTCATATAACGCCTACTATTTTCCAAGCACTTGATCCTCATAACAATTCCTATTATTATGCCCATTTTACAGTTGATAAAACCAAGGCAAATAAATTAAGCAATTTTCCTCAAGGTCATATGACTAGTATAAACCCTGAAACCAGGGTTAGTGAAAAGTATGGCACAAGTCCAATGGCAAATCCAATGATCATGGTGATGGTATAGTAGGGAAAAATACCTTAACCCCTGAAGGACATAAAGAGTTATCTAGGCAGAACCTTAGCTTTTGATTTTCTTTTAATCTCCCTGTTTCACTGAGTCATTATTTGCTAATGCAGGATAGAAGACCCAGAAACCTAGGGCCAAAGAGAGACACTACTAGGCAAGGCCTAGCAACAGAAGAGCCCTGGAGTTGTTTGAAAGAAGGGCAAAGATTGCAGATATGGAGCTTCCCCCAAGCACAGGACCACTACTTTCACTCCAATTTGGACACTATAGCTGCTGAGAAGACCAAATAAAAAGAAATCTCATACTGTTAGGAAATAACTTGACCTGAGAAATACCTGGGGGTAAACCCTGAGGAAGATGATGTAAAGTCTGACAGCAAAGCAATATCCTGATCTCAAAGACTATAAGAGTACTTGAAAGAAATTGAATAGCTAGAAAGGAACACATGAAAGAAATGAATGCTTTCAAAATTAGAACAAATGAAAGAGAAAATGATGACTCAATGAAATGAGATTAAAACAAAATCAAAAGGTTTTTTTAAAAGCAGAGAATTAATGCAAATAGCATAAAAAGCAACTAACCTGAAAAATAAATGAAAGAGAAAGCTTCTAAGAATTATTGAACTATTGAAAAATCACAATTGAAAAAATGCCTATCACTTCAAGAAATTATAAGTGCAAGTTGCCTAGAACTTAAAACCAAAGCACAAAGTGCAAGTAGAAAAATTCACCCATTACCTTAGGAAAGAAACTAAAAAAAGTAAACTCCTTCAAGTGTTAAGACAAAAAATCCAGAGTTTCCAGGTCAAAGAAAAAATACTAAATACTACCAAAAAAAAGTTTGAGTACAAAGGACCTATAGTAGGGACCACAAGATAGTTGGCAACCGCCACAGTAATGGAGAGAAAATCTTGAACTACAAGATTGTATAAGGTAAAGATAAAAGCTTACAACCAAGAATAATCTATTTGGAAAAGTTAAACATAATTTTACTTAATGGAAGAGAGGATTTCCACACATTCATAATGGGGGGGGGGAGCAGAATTGAGTAGACATTTTAATATGTAAATATAGGAGCTAAGAGAAACATTGTCTATGCACATTGGTTTAATTAAAAGAAATTATGTGAGATTATTATTTACATGCTAATGGGGGAATAAAATGTCTCCTCTAATATTTTTAAGGGTGACAGAGAAAGGTTAAATGACAGAGAACCTGTTGGTGATTTTGTTCTGTTTTTATGTTTTAAGGAGGTGACAAAAATGGAAAGGACAGGAGAAGATATTTAGAGAAGATATGAGGAGGAAAGGGAGAGAAAAATTTACATAATAGAGTTTCATAAGATGAATAGTATTTAATTTTGGACAAAGGTGTGTGGGGGAAGATATCCCCATGAACCTCACTTTCATCTAAACCAGTTTAAATAAAAGGCTGAATATAATTATATCTAGCCACCCCCACACTAAGATGTTGCTATAGAAATATATTAAACTCCAAAAGAAAATAGGAGAAATAGGTACAAGGGAGGGGAAATGAGGTTAGTTAAGAGGAATTTTTTTTTTTGAGGAAAAACTCAAATGTCAGAAAAAAGGAACATGAAGAATTAAAATGAAAGTGTGTATATAGGGCATTGTTTCTTGCCTTTTCAATAGGTGGGAGAGGGAATGATGGGAGAGTGAAAATGTATAACTGGAAATAAAAATAAAACATTTAAAATGATAGAAAAATAATTAAAATGAAAAGAAATTGAAAGCCCCTGAGATCAGAAGCAGAGCAATTGAGAGAGGAGTTGTAAGTAAGCAGCTTTACATTTCCAGATCACAGGTGTCAAAAAAGTTCCCTCTCTTTTACCATATTTATATTTGCAAAGAGATGTAAGCAAATGGAAAAAAAAAAGAACAAAAGGAAGATTGAAGGAAATACACAACTAAAAATTATAACTACGAATTTGAAGCAGAAGAAATGAGCAGGATAAATTAGAAAACATAATCCAACAATCTATTTACAAGAATCACATTAGAAAATTGAAATTCACATGGAGTTAAAAGGAAGGACTTAAAATTTATTATGCTTAAAGTGAATTTAAAAAAGGGTAGGAGATAGCAATTATTATTTCAGATAGATTATGGCAAGTGTAAATATGAAAAATGTGGAAATAGGGTTTCCCTTGTGCTTTAAAACAATATCAATAATTAATGAATATGCAGGAAATAGAACAGCATCTAAATAGTAAAGGAAAAATTTAATAGAATCTGGAGCACTGGGTCTGGAATTAGGAAGATCTGAACTCAGTTCTAGCTCATACACTCATTATCTATGTGACCCTGGACATTATTGACATATATCTTTTCCATTCCTAAAATAGGAATAATAATAACAGCAAGTATCTCCCAGGGTTGTGAGGATCAAATGAAATGATAATTTTGGAGTGGTTAGCATTGTAATTAACTAACCACAATTTTGGCATTGTGCCTGGTACTTAACTGATGCTGTAAATGCTCATTTTCTCTTATTCCCCCTCCCCTAATTGAAAAGCAGGAAGAAGTTGATAGTAAAACTATGGGGGATCTGAATATATCATTTTCATACCAAGACAAATCTAATTAAAATACAAACAAGAAAGAGTTTAAGGTGCTGAATAGACCAAAAAATATTAGAGATGCTAAATCATCATTCATGGGAGAAATGAAAATTAAAACAACTCTGAGCTACTACCTCACACCTGTCAGATGGGTGACTAGGACAGAAAAGGAAAATAATAAATGTTGGGGGGAATATGGGAAAAGTAAAACATTAATGTGGTAGTGGTGAAGTTTTATGCAACCATTCTGGTGAGCAATTTGGAATTTTGCCCAAAGGTCTATGAAACCATGTGTACCCTTTGACCAAGCAATACCATTACTAGCTCTGTATCCTGAAGAGACAAAAAAAAAGAAGGAAAAGGACCAACGTATATAAAAAATATTTATAGTGGTTCCTTTAGTGGTGGCAAAGAACTGGAAATTGAGGAGATGTTCATCAATTTAGGAACAGCTGAACAAGTTGGTAATGTGATTGTGATAGAATACTATTGTGCTTTAAGAAATGATGAGCCAGATGCTCTTGGAAAAAAACATGGACTGTTTTACATGAACTGATGCAAAGTGAAATGAGCAGAACCAGGAATACATATTACATAGTAATAGCAATACCATATGATGATCCACCATGAATAATTTAGGTTTTCTCAGCATTACAGTGATCCAAGATAATTCTGTAGGACTTAAAGGTGTTGCTCATTTCTAGAGAAAGAGCTGGTAGAGCTTGAATTCAGGTCAAAGATATTTTTTCTTTATTTTTCTGGGGTTTTTTTGGTCTGTGTTTTCTTTCACAGAATGACTTACATGCAAATGTGTCTTGCACGTCCTCACATGTATAACCTATGTCAAGTTACTAGCCTTCTTAATAAGGGTGAAAAGGGGCAAGAGGAAGAGATTTTGGAGTTCAAAATTTGAAAAAACAAAGGAATGTTGAAATTGTTATTTACATGTGTTTGGGAAAAATATATTAAATAAGACGCAAAAATATTAGAGATTTCTCTCTGGTGATTACTGAATGAGATTAAAAGGAATTCACATAGTTTCAGTTATACTCAACACCTTTGCAAAAACTGACCATATATCAGGTTAGATATCATGCAAAAATGCTAAATCAAAAAACAGTAAATAGGCTATGAAAATGTTAGACATATTATACACTAAGAATAGGTTAGATGTTTATCAAGAATGTAGGGTTTCTTTAACAGAAAGAAGTCTAAATAAGTCAAGTTAATAATATAAACAATAAAAACCATCTGATCATATCAATAAAGGCTGAGAAAAGTTTTGAAAAAATGTAACTCCTTTCTTTTAACCCCAGAAAGCATACCAATAAATGGAGCTTTTAAAAATATACTAATCTGAACTTCCAATAGCTATATAAAAATATTTTTTTTAAATCATTAATAATTTGAGAAAGGTCAACTAACACAACTTTGAGGAACCACTTCACATCGATCAGATTGGCTAACATAAAAAAAATGGCAAATGACATGCTGAAAGGGGACTGGGAAAACACATTAATGCACTGTTTTTGGTGGAGTTGTGAAGGAATCTAACCATTCTGGAAAGCAATTTGAAACAATGCCCAAAACGCTACTCAACTACGAATACCCTTTGAGCCAGTGATGCCACTACTAGTTCTATACTCAAAAAGAGATTAAAGAAAAAAATGAAAAGGATGCATTTGTACAAAAATATTTATAGCAGTTCTTTTTGTGGTGGTAAAGAAGGGATGTCCATCGCCTGGGGCACGACTGAATAAAGTACTGTATGTGAATGTGAGGAAATACTATTTTGATATAAGAAATGATGAAGCAGATGGTTTTAGGGGAAAAAAAAAACACCTGGAAATACCTACATGAACCAATTCAAAGTGAAGTAAGCAGAACCCAGAGGACAATTTACAAAGTAACAGCAACACTGTGAAAACAATCAGCTATGAAAGACTTTGTAACTCTGATCATCACAGTGATCTATCACAACTCCAAAGGATTCAGAACGTAAAATGCTATCCATCTCCAGATAGTGAACTCATGGACTCAGAGTACAGATTGAAGCACATTTTTTGCCTTTGTTTTTCTTGCCTTTCTCTCCCTCCCACAAGAAACATGGTTAACATAGAAATATATTTTGTATGACTTCATATGTAAACTGGGTGTCTTATTTCTTGCCTTCTCATTGGGCAAGAGGGAGAGAATTTGCAACTGAAAACAAGAATAAAAATTTAAAAACATTTTATAAATGTTAACTATAATGATGTGAAAACAGAAATCAAATTGTAGAGAAAGTGAGAGGAGAAGAAGTAGCAGTCCCTAGTATAATGATCTTTCTCAACATGTATAGCCTAGAACAGGATGGTTTCTTCATATCTCCTAGCTCCATTCAACAGTACATGAATAAGAATTAAGGAAGTGAATGGTGGGAATAATCCATGATTGGAGGTTGTCAACTCATGCTTTATATTGAAAAAAAGGCAAAGAATTCAAGAGTTGTTGTGAAATTGAATTTGTTCACCAATGGGTCAACAAAGGGATGGGAGGAGAGCACGGACGATGCTGTATTGATCGCAGTCTGGGAAATAACTGAGGAGTAGAAGTTGTGGAGGTCACGGTGAAAATAAAGAACAAGTTTGCAAGTCATAAGATACAGGGAAAGATGGAATGATAAAATATTATAATCAGAGAAAGGAATTTTGAAGTTCATAAATATGAAAGCTAAACACTTAGGAGTGATGGCAGGATCACGTATATGATCATCTCTATATCCACTTGAGATGAAGTGGAGGAGTAAACATGGGAATCGAGTAGAATGAAAAACTGAGAAGTTAGAATATTGGATGGAGAATTTAATTTGCATATTGAAGTCCCCTGGCAGAAGGTGAGAGCTTGGGGTAGAAAGACAGATTGTAAGCCAAGTACTGAACTTATTGATGAAAGAAAGATATGGTAACTATGGTATACCCCACCTTGAGGTCATTCTCTTTTTTTTCTCAAGAAGAATGCTTCATTTCCCCAATTAGAAACTCTGACCTTTACTCTATTTTTTATATTTCCAGTTTCTTGTATACTTTATTAATGTATTACAGTTGGTTTTGGCTACCAATGGACATCCATGTTTGGCTAGATGTTTTACATATTTGCCTGCTGTCATTCTATCTCTCACTATGCTTCATTCATCCTAAATCTTTTATTTTCCCTCATCAGTACCTTAGATCCTTCAGGGGCACGATCTCAGGCCATGATCCTTACTCTGACTTCACGTTGGCTAATGACTGTCCCTTTTGCTTTATGTAGCAGCAAGCAACCTGACACATCCAGGATGGCCTGCTAGCAAAGGCTCTTAGATCTGCTTTTCTAAAAGGAAAACAACTTTGGAGAGGTCAAAAATCTTTAATCACATATACCAGCAGAGAAAATACAAGCAGAGAAATAAAGACCAACAGACAGGGCTTCTGTCTGACCATAAGCAATACATACATAGCTACCAGAGAGAGAAACACTACATCTTGGTTTTTGAAGTGGAGCAGAGCAAGGAGGAGGGGAAGGAGGAGCTCCTTAACAGCTACCCAGAGCTTCATCTGACACATGAACCTTATTTCAAGTCCCCAAAGCAAAACTTCACCTCAGAGTATATATACACTTTTCAGAGCTGGAGGGCATCATGATCCTCATGACCTAGAGTCTCAGTATATCATTAGCAATTAACAAAATGTGTAGGCTTCCTACAAAACAACCTCCCCCCCCCCTGCCATTCAAGCTTCCCTTAATGGGTTCTACCTGAGGCATGTTAATGGGTTGGGAAGATCTTTCATTAATATAAATTTCATTAACATTAAATTTTGCTAAGAAAATTGTGATCATTCAGTATGAACTCCACCTTCTCTTGTTATCTTTATCTTAAAACTCTCTTTACATGGTCTCTCATTCCCTACTTTCCTCTGCCTGTGACACAGAGGATACTTTTATTCTGGTCAAGGCACTCTCTACCCTCTACACAAGCACCTGATCTCATCCTCTTCCATCTTTTCCAATAAACTTTATCCACAATCATTCCTCATCTTGGATCTTCAACCTTTCCCTCTCAAATAGTCCCTTCCCTATAGCCACCATGCGTGGCCAACTCTTTCCCATTATTAAAAAAATACTTCACTATACTTTATCATCACCTGAAGCTATTATCCTACAGCTATCTCTCTTTTCTCATATAAATCATTTGAAAAAAAAATCAACATTTGCTGCTTCCACTTTCTTTACTCTCAATCACTAATCAGCTCTTTGTAATCTGTCTTCTGACCTCATCATTCAATTAAAACTACTAGCCAAAGTTACCAGTGATCTATTTGCCCAATCTGATAGCTTTTTCTCAGTCCTAGACTTTGAAGATTTCTCTGCTACATCAGATACTGTTAACTACACTGTCTCTTCTCTTTTTACTAGTGGTTCTACCTTCCTCTAATCTCTCCCCAGATTAATCCATCTTCCATTCAGCCACCAAAATGATTTTTCCAAAGTACAGATCTGATTCTGTCATGACCATGGTGTTCTCTGTTACCTCCAAGACCCAATACTCTATCTGGCTGTCAAGGCCCTTCATAATTTTTCCCCCTCTTACATTTCTAGTCCTCTTGTACTTGCTCCCCTGGCATGTGGTCTTTGATTCAGAGACACTGTGCCCTCCTGGCTTTTCTCATTTATTATGTCCCCTATCTATGAGTATTCCCCAAGATTCTCTCTTAAGTCCACTTTTCTTTTTCCTCTACATACATTCCTCTTGATAACCTCAACATGTCCCATGGGTTTAACTATCATTCCTATGCAGATTACACCCCAGATAACTTTCAGATAATTTCCAGCCTCTCACTTTCTTTAACTTCAATGCAGCATTATCAATTTCATATTGGATATTTCCAACTGAATGCATTGGATATATCTTAAGATCAACATGTCCAAAGTAGAGCTCAACATCTTTATGCCTAAATCCTCTCTTCTTCCAGACTTCCTTATTTCCCTAAATGGCACCATCATCAGGTTCCCACATTTTAAAAATAACTTTGGCATTATTGTGGACTTCCCACTTCCAACCCAGATATCTAAGTGATTACTATATCTTTCCAATTCTGCCTTCCTAATATCTTTCATAGATAACTCCTTTTTCATTAACATTACTGCTTCAGGTCCTCATAACTTTTCATTTGGATTATTGCAACAGCCTCTTGGTTGGCCTCTCTTCCTCAAGTCTGTCCCCATTCTTGTCCATCTTGTATTCTGCTTCCTTAATATTTTTCCTTTACTGCAGTTCTAACCACATTCTGACACTTAATTACAATGTCTTCCTATTTCCTTTGGAATAAAATAAAACACAACGATCAGCCAATAAGCATTTATTAAGTGCCTACTATGTATGCAAAAAGAAGCAAAAGTCAGTTTAACTGCACTAATGGAGCTTACAGTCTAGTAGAGGAGATGCAATTCAAACAAATACATAGAAAAAACATGCAGGACAAATAAGAAATAATAAACAGAGGGAAGATGTTCAAATTAAGAAGGCTGGGGCAAGGCTGCTTATAGAAAGTAGGACTTCAGTTGGGACTTAAAGGAAGCCAGGGAAGTCAGTAAGTAGAACTCGTAAGGGAGAGTGCTCCAGCACTGGGGTGGGGTTGAGGTGGGAAGGCAATCAGAGAAAATGCTTGTTTGTGGAACAACCAGGTGACCAATGTCACTGGGTTAAAGAGTATATGCTGGGGGAGTAAAGTCTAAGAAGACTGAAAAGGTGGGAAGCAGTTAGGTTATGAAAAGTGTTGAATGTCAAATGGAGCATTTGTTTGATCTTGGAGTCCACAGAGCCACTGTAGTGACAGGATTAGATATACACTTTAAGAAAATCACTTTAGTGGCGAATGGAGAGTGGATTAACCTGGGGAGAGACAACAAGCAGGTAGACCCTCTACCAAGCTACTGCAGTAATTCAGATATGAGATGAAGAGGGCTTGCACTAGAGTGATGACAGTCTCAGAAGAGAGAAGGGAGCATATCTGAGAAGTGCGGCAAAAGTGAAATGGACCTTGGGAAAAGATTGCATGTAAGCAGATTATGAAATAGTGAGGAATCTAGGATGACTTCTACATTGTGAGCCCGAAATATTGGGGGGAGGGTGTTGCCCTCTACATTAATTGGAAGATCACAAGATAATTAGAGAGACACTAAGGGAGAACAGGAGAAGGATTGAAAGGCAAAGACAGTGAGTTCCATTTTGGACACATTGAGTTTAAGAAGTGTACTGGACATCCAATTTGAGATGTCTGAAAGGCAAAGACAGTGAGTTCCATTTTGGACACATTGAGTTTAAGAAGTGTACTGGACATCCAGTTTGAGATGTAAGAGTTTGGAGAGCCTGGGGTAAGATAGGTATATTTCAGAATCATCAGTGAAGAGATGGTTGTTAAATATATGAGATCATAAATATATGAGATCATAGCACAGCAGGAGAAGAGAAGAGGTCCAGGACAGAAACCCAAGTGACACTAGTCTGTTCAGTCTTTGAAGTTGTATCTTTCCAGTGTCATAGGGTATTCCTCCCCCTCATACATTCTGCAACCCAGTCAAACTGGTCTTCTCCCTGTTCTTCAAATGTGGATCTCCATTTTCCATTCCTATCCCTTTACAATTGTTATCCTTCATACCTTGGAATGTACTCCCTTGTTATCTCCACCTTTCAGATAGAGATCAGTCATGATTGACATGAAGCCTTTCCTGGCTTCCTCCAAACTGCCTTGTCTTTAAGTACTTGATACATATTTATATTCATTAATTTTATATTTCTATTGTATATATTTTTATATGTAGTTGTATTCCCCCATTAAAATGTGAGATCACTGTTAAGAGGAATTATTTCATCTTTTTTAATTGTATCCTCAGTTCCTATCATAGTTTCTGACACATAGTAGGTATTTCATAAATGCTTGTTGATTGAGTGTGGTAGAGATAGGGTCTGGAAGTGGTCATAGGAAGCAAAGCTCAACATGTCAGAGCGTTGAGGGTATGAGAGAAAGTGTAGCCAGTACTGGAAAGGGTAGTGAGGGAAGCATATTGTGAAGAGGGAGCCACGTTTCATCCGTGAATGACAGATGGTGGAAGGAGAAAAAGGAAAAGGTTGAAGATGAAGGGAAGTTTGTTGATTATGGAGCAGATTCCAGCATGAACAATGGAAGAGCTGAGCCAATTTGGAGTGGAATATTAGTCATGGGGGATATCTTTAGATGAGTGGGAATGGGAAGTTGGGAGTAGAGCATGGAATTCATTCATAGGTAGCTACTAGACTCTTCAGTCTTCCTCACTGAGATGGGGAGTATATAAGGAGACATATGCTAACCACTGAGGAATAAGTCCAAACAGGTCATCAGCCATTGAAAATAGGGACAGGGCTCCACTGAAAGGCATGTTATTACAGAAGATTCTCCTTTCAAGTCCAATCTCATGGCAGGTGGTAAGGTTGTGTCCTGTTCGGCACTAGCAAGCCTATATCACATAAAGTGGGAGCAAGAAAAGGTAAAGGAAGTAATAGTAGCAAGCCAGAAAAACCTGGGTCTTGGGAGACAGAAGCACTCTTTTCCTAGGTTTGGTCAGTTGAAGATGGCTTTGGAAGCTGCTTAGGTTCCCAAAGTGAGTATACCACCCCCTCAGTAGTGCTGAAAGGCTCCAGGTGAGTGCTGGATAAAAATAATAGGGTGGTAGAAGCATGAGGAAAGAAGAGCAGAAAATTAAAAAAAAAACATTTGTACATGTTTCATCTGTTTTCCAAATAAAGTCACAAAAATGCAAGTTATAAATGATCAACGATGAAGTCTACTGATGGGTCTTAACAAGTAAGTACTGGCAGCCCAGCGACTCATGCATTGTTGGGAAGTTCAGCATGCATTGGCAGGAATATGTGCATGTAATGACTTGTTTGCAATAGGATATTATATAGCTACATGACACAATATTGCATCATTAAAATTTCAAGCAGGGAAATCCCCCAAATTTGCAATAAATAATTAAATTTTAGATGCATCATCTTAAAGTGACACAAATTTTTTTTAAAAAAATAAAGGGTTAATAAAAGTTGATTTCTAGAAGGAAACAGAGTAATTTTTTTTTTTAAAGGAGGGCAGTATGCCAAATAACTTTGGGAACCACTGTTTTAGAGCAGGAGTCATGCAACATCATATTTTCATAAAAATAGAAACTGTAGGTAAGTGTGTTAAAAGGATTTCACAAGATAAATGATGAGTGCAAGAAAGTTGCTGCATTCTATCAACAATGATGCAATTATAATCATGAGAAGGTATAAAAGGGTATTATCAAGGACAGAGATGACAAGAAAAGGTTGTCATCTAATAAGAGAAGGGGATAACAAGGCAGACAGTGAATATTTTACTGTTAAGATCAAGAATGCATTGGGATTTAAGAGATCCCTCAAAATATTTGCTTTATATGCATATATCTGCTTTAGATTAATGCTTTGAATACAGTAGTGACTTCTAGGTGTATATTCAAGAAAATTGTTACAAGATATACAAATATAGGCATACACGGTATATTATATGCACATCTCTCTCCCTCCCTCTCTCTCTCTCTCTCTCTCTCTCTCTCTCTCTCTCTCTCTCTCTTTCTCTCTCTCTCTCTCTCTCACACATACACACAGACACAGACACACTCACTTTCTCTCCTTTATTTAACAAGATTATGAGTTCTTTGATGGCTGGCACTCTGTCTTCTCATATATAAATCAGAATGCTAAGCACAAAAGTTGCTTTCAATAAATGCTTATCAAAGTAATGAATAGGAATAGTCTACATCATAGGTTATTTACATGACATTTACTTGCATTAGTTTAGGGGATTTGAAATACATTTATATAAGGGAAAACTCCATATCCCAATGTGAGGAAATCTATAGATCTTAGCTAAGAAAAGAAAATGGATTTAGCAAATTTTGTTTTGATTCCATTGTTTCGTTGAATTGACCACCTAGAAATGGCAAGTGGGTGATATTATAGGCCTGTATGAGGCCCTGAAATGAATTGAAGAAAATTTCAGCACACCTGCCCACACAATATAATTCCACCTCTTCTTTGAACACATACTTCAGGTGATTTCCATAACAGTTTTGTAGACTTTTTTCTTGCTAATAAAACCAAGCTCTTTTCAGATTGCCATTCAGTTGGGGATGGTGGGGTAGAGGTGGAAAGACTCAGCTCCCTGTAAAGTGAAATCAAGCAAGTTTATTCCTAAGAAGATGTAGCTCTATGCCAGTTGCTTGTTGAGCAGTCTTTGCACAGTTTGAAATGAAGTATTAAATGAATAGGAGGTCAGACAAGCAAGAGAAAAATGTGCATATTGGTAAAGCTCCAGGAAAAGAAAGCCTCTATGAAGGAATAATGATCATTCACCCTGATACAATGGATGCCATTTAAATTATGTTGTGACAAGGAAACCATAATTTATTTTCAAACCAGTTTGGGCAACTTGCCATCATAACATGCCACCAAACAATCACAGGGAATGGCACTGGAACTATGACTTAAGACATTTTTAGCATCTGTAAAAAACCATATTACTTTTATAAACAATGTTGACGGATGGCTGTCATCATATTTGTCCTTTTTGAACTTATTTAATAATTCAAAACATAATACACTTGAAAGAATTTAGGCTTTCTCTCTATGTGGTAAAGTATAGGCATAAAAAAAAAGTTTCATTTCCTTTCAATATTAAAGCTAGCATTCTTATGGCTGTTTTTATCGTTGGTTCCCTCAGCCTACTCCATACTGCACAAGATTCAGGAAAAAATACAGCCCCCATTCTAGCAGTTAACAACCTAAGGCATTGTGAACTTATACTCTGCTATTTCATTGGTGCTGTATTTCTCCAGGCCCATAATTTCCAGAGTTATTTTGACTATTATTTTATGGTGTAAGTATTACAAATAGAAATGGCAATTCAATAACAACTACCTGCACTTACACCTAAAACTTCAGCTACAACTTGACACTTTTTGAAATTCAAAACTTACTTCAAATTTTAATGCCACTCTCTTCTCAACAAATCAAAACTAGGGGAGTTGAGAGTGGAGAGATTAGGTAGTATTTGAATAGATGTTTGTGTATTTTAGGATTTAGGTGGCCTAAAGGTGATATGATTTTTTTTATATCATAGCTGTCATTTCCGTTACCTTGGCTTTGACTGATGGGGTAGTGGATTGGTCACACAACTTTCACTTTTTACTGTTCTCCCTTCTCCATTAGATCTCTTGAAAGCTCAGATTCATTCTTGGAGAGAGAAATTCAATTTGTTAACTATCCTACTTTGCCTCCCTGCCCCTGCCTTTTATTTGAGGCATATAATTCACCTTTTATCTACACTTGTCATTTATTAGTGCTGTTAGAACAAGTGTTTAATGATCTAGGTTTGTTATCTGATTTTTTTTTATTGTTTCAACAATTAAGTTTCACCAGCAAATATAGAAAGTTTACTGCTACCACAATTCACCAAATCATGTAAGTCTATGCAACTCTTTTGCTATACACTTTTCCCCACACTGATGAAATACATCAATGCTACTACTTAAATCTCAGTAATATTTATTGATCTTCCACTGTTTCTAGAGATAGGATTATTTTATTGGAGATAAGATTGCATTGGTCTAAGGCATATGAGCTGAGGAAATTACCACTATCAAGTAAGTCAGCATGTTCTCTGCAATTTAGAGTTTTAGAAATTTGACTTCAGTACTGAGAGGTTATGTGATTATGGGTTCCGTTAGTCATTCTAAAATATAATTCTTGACCCACAAATATCTTATAACCTAGCTGAAGAGGCCAGATGAACAGTACAGACTAGTGTTGCAAGAGTTCAGAGGAAAGGAGGGACTTTGGACTAGATAATATGACCAAACCAGGTCAGAACTCTTTTGGGTCTTAACTAGAATGGTAGAAGATTTGAGAGGATATTCCGGGAACACAGAACTTATCAATATCGAACAAGGGATAAATATGAAAGGCTTATGAATAAATGAACAGAGCAGATGAACAACAAAGAAGGGATCATGAAAGAGAAAAGTGAGAAACTGTTGGAGAGATAGGTGGGGACCTGATCATAGAGGGCCTTTAATACGAGACAAAAGTGTTTGGATTTTAACCTTTAAACAACTGTTGGTTGCTGAAGATACTAGAGTAGGAGGTGATGAATGTGGAAGTATTATCTTAATAAGATTGCTTTGGTGGTAGTGGTGAGTAGGTTACACTGGGCAAGGGGGACAGATCATAGGCTGAGAAAACAATTAGAAAACTGAAGAACCACTCAAAGTCATCTTAAGCCCTGGTTGTAGAAATGGAAATGAAAAAAGGGGAGTAACAGAAATATTATACGGAATTAATGGAATTTGGGGATTGACTCAATGAGATTTCAGAGAGGGATGGATGAATTAAGCTTTAAGTTATGGAAGATTGAGGACATTAGTAAATTCTTAAAAACAAATCTCCAGTGTGATGGGAGGGAAGAAAAAAGAAATTTACATGATAACTGTTGTATATTTGAAAGGAATAGCAATTGTACATAGTAAATTTACAGTTTCTTATGCAATCATCTTTTTTATTGTATCATGTTATGGAAACATTTCTTTTATTCCATAAATTAAAAATAATATTTAAAAAATAAGTAAAACAAAATAAAACAAAATAACAAATCTAGAAAATAGTTTGATTTTATGGGGAAAAAAAGTTTGATTTTTGTACACACTGAACTGGAAATGATAGCGTAGCCTAAATTTGAGGTAGAAGTGCCCAGTTCTTGAACAGTTCTAGTAGGAGTGGATTTAAAAAAAATATAAGACAAAAAAAAAAGAATACAAGACTAGAGGTGTAAATGTAAGAATTGTCTGCAAAGAGGTAGCAAAGCCATGTGATATGATCAGATTTCCAAAGGAAAGAGACATATGACCAACAATTTGTATTGGGGAATATTTATATTGAGGGAAAATGAGGAAAAATTTGATCCAGGAAAGGTGAAAAATCAGTAGCCATCAAAGAATAGAAGCAAGGCAGGATAGAATCATGGAAATTAAGGAAAGAGGTAGCTATAAAGAACTAGCATTATTAAAATTGCAGAAGAGAGGGTAACTAAGTGGTTTAGTGGATAGAGCACTGGCCCTGGAGTCAAGAGGACCTGAGTTCAAATTTGGTTCCTGACAGTTATTAGCTATGTAGCTCAGGGCAAGTCACCTAACCCCTATTTCCTTAAAAAAAAAAGTGCAGAAAAAATTGAGAAAAACCCTAGATTTGAAGACCTTCAAGAGACCTTTCTACAGTTGAGGGGAGGTCAGAGTGAGTGTTAATGGCATTAATGGAGATACAAAGGATTACAATAGACTTTCATGAAGATTGGTACTAAAAGAATGGAGAGAAAAATGATGGTAATTTGATGGATTGTCAGGGTTCAAAAAAAGATTATTTTTAGAGAATTTGAACATATTAAAAGTAGATATAAAGAGAGGAGAGATTAAAGGCAAATCAATGAAAGGAAATAATGGATCAAGGTAAAAAGAACATCAGGGAATGGGAACACACATATAGAAGGAAGAATTAAACTTGGAAAAGGGAAGGGGCACAATTATTTTCCTAAAAATATGATTATGTAAGAATTAGAACTGGAAATCACTTTGGTTCAACCCATCTCCTTTTGTAGATGAGAAAAACAAGACTTAGAAAGATTGTCACTTGTCTCTATTCACACAAATCATAAATGGTAAATCTTTAAGAGCCCTTCCAATTCTCAGCAATCTATGAATATATTGAATCAAACTAAGAGTATCATTATTAAGTCTCTTCTCTCTTTCTCTTTGTATTTCTTTCCCTGTGTCTCCTTCTCTCATAAACCTTTACTGCCTTTTTTTTTATTTTTTGGCTTTGTCACTAGAGATAGGGATTAGGGGTTGGGACCTATTACATCTGAAAGTAAAATTCATTTTGTATAGATACTGAGATTCAGAGAGGTTAAGCTACTTGCCTAAGATGACACAGACTCCACATTACAATACGTGAAGCACATCACCCCAGAATCCAGTTCTTTGAAGATAAGTAAAATAAGGAAGTATTTGAACTGGCCCAGCAATAAGGGTAGGCCTCCCCTGTTACATCTGTGAGAGGCTGTCTGGCATCTGCTCTCATCTCAGAAGAGCTGTCATGAACACTGTCAGTCAGTAGTTCAATGCGTATGTTTATATTTACAAATAGATAATCAGAGGGGGGAAATGATTAGGAAAGTTTTCCTGATAGAATACCAAATCTGTCTCTGCAAATTCTAATCATTTCTCCTAATTCTGCATTATAAGACCAAGCAGGGAAAAAAAAAAATGTCCCCTCTTCTACGTAACAGATTTTCAAATACTTTCACTCATGATTTTGTTTTCTGTTATATTTTCTTTATTTCACTCCTTAAAATGTTACATGCTGTCTCTATGTGAAGTTTCTTTTTGGTAATTTAATTTGTTTTTTCCTTTAAAAAAAGAAAATGATTTCTCACTCACTTTAACTTCATCTTCCAAAATATCTCCTTAACTAAGCAGAACATCTTGTGCATTTATCAATTTTGCATTGGAATACCTTTTGGCCAGACTTGGGCCCACATGAATTTTAAGAGTACGTTAACTGAGGGAAATTGTAATGCAGCCTGCCTAAAGGCAATACAAGAGATAAGGAATCAAGACATCTTGTTCCATTTCTGTCTTCTCAACTGTCACTATCTTTGGACAAGTCATTCCCTTCACAAAGATTCAACCTGCCAGCCTCTGATCAATTATTTGCAAATATGCATGTATACATGGAACCACTGATTGACAGTGTTCATGAGCAGCTCTTTTGCATTGAGAGCAGATGCCAAAGAGTATCTCACAGATGGAACAGGGGAGACATAGACTTATTTCTGGATCAGTTCATGTTCTCCCTTAATTTACTCCTGTTCTGATTTTCAAAGGTTCAGACATTTTGGTGATGTGCTTTACGTATTGTAATGGAGAACATGTGTCATTTTGGGCAAGTAGCTTAATGTCTGCACCTCAGTATCTAAAACAGTAAAATTAAAAGTTACACTAGGGCATTATGAAGTCTTTCCTAGCTTTGAATCCTATAGATAGATAGTAAAAACATTTATTAAGTATCTACTATGTGCCAGGAACTATAGAGAGGCAATTTCATTGCTGTCATCACTCAAGACACATGCCAATGAAATTACAAGTTTATTAAGAATTTTTGTAAAACTCAATGGAACGTTCAAGAGCAAACTTTAATGACTTACTCGAAGTCAAAGAGCTGGTCAATGTCAGAGCAGGGACTGGAACACAATTTACCTTATTCTCTGTCAAATGATCCTTCTACTTATACTGCCTCATACTTAATTATTCAAGGTATTTTTAGTTCATTCTATCTTATAACTCATCTTCCTTTATTTTAACAATTAATGATTAGCATTTCTATAGACTGGTAGACAGGAGACAGTAACACAGGATATGAAATATACTAAACAGCCTAGCATAGTTTGGGGAGAGAAGAGGATTAGGCTACATTTGAGATCAAGTATTCTTTTATCCTTTCCATTAAGAACTTTAACAATAGATATCGATTGTGTGCAAAAACATTCATAGCAGCACTTTTTGTGGTGGCAATAAAGTAAAAACTAAGTAGATGAACATCAGTTGAGAATGGCTAAATAAGTTGTGGTATATGAATGCGATGAAGTACTATTGTGACATAAGAACTAAATTAATGCTTTCAAAGAGACATGGTAAGGCATCTATGAAGTGATACAGAGTAAAGTAAAAAGAACCAGAAGAACAAATTATGTAAGGACATTATTATAATAAAAAATGGAAACTTTGATAAACTGATGAAGGAAATGGGTAGAACCAGGAGAACAATTTGTACGGTAACAATAATTCTGTAATCATGTACAAGTTTGAAAGTATTAAAAATTATGATCCATGTGATGACCATCCATGATTCCAAAGGATAAAGGATGAAACATATGATATAATTCTTTAGAAAGAGGTGATATGTAAATAGGGCGCAAGATGAAACATGTATTTCCTATATAGTCAATGATGTAAATTTGTTATGATTTACTCTTTATGTTTTTCACAAGGAATTTGTTTTATTTTTCTCCTTTTTTCTCTAAT
The DNA here is from genome assembly GCA_023548195.1 of Bettongia penicillata ogilbyi. NCBI lineage: Eukaryota > Metazoa > Chordata > Mammalia > Diprotodontia > Potoroidae > Bettongia > Bettongia penicillata. Next base: position 172,031 of record JAJHZJ010000223.1, read on the forward strand.
GGGATGAAAGGTGGGAGGGAAAAATTTCTGTTAAAGTCAGATTTCTGTTAATTTTCTTTTTAAACAGAGAGATGTGTGCTTGTGGAGGGCATACATTTGGAATGGTGCATATACTTTTGGATGAGGTCACTATATTTATTGGCTTTACTAAATTGTTTTACTTTATTAAAGGGGCCTCTAAAGGGTAATCTGCAATATTTGTAATGTGAAAACAGAATCCATCAATAAAACTTCACTTAAAAATGATAGTTAAATCCCAATCAACTATAAGAAGAAAAGGTTCTTCTGGATGCTAAAGTTTCATAAGTATTTCCTAATGGTAGCTATCAATACCTTCTTCTCACACACATACACACATAGTCTCACACACATATATCCAACTTTGGGAGTAAGAGACAGAAATAACGAATATAATCACGATGCTCCAAATTCCATATTAGTGAGTAGTTTCTATTTCATCTTTTTTTTTTAAAGTAGTTAAAAAGTTGCTAACACTGTTTATTTAAATTTCATTTACTTTTTATTGTTTACTCTCTGATAGAGGTATTCATCAAGAGTAGAATCTCCAGAATGCAGGCAAGAGAAGTACTGAAAGGATGAATTTCATGACAAAAATGGATTATCAGTCAATAAATAATCAAGATTTGGAGGCATATGAATTCACATTTTCTTTTGTTTTAGAAGACAATTTATCTTCATTATTTCCCACACATTGGAGAAATGTCAATTTGGTTCAATTCAGTTCTATTAAGCAAACACATATTTATTGAGCTACAGTTAGGGAAAAAATTTAGGGTGTTTCTATGCTAGCATGCTAGGCAGGCAGCTAGGTGGCACAGTGTATTGAATGCTGGGAGTCAGGAAGTCTCATTTTCCTGAGTTCAAATCTGACCTCAGAAACCTACTAGCTGTGTGATATTGTGTGACATTAACCCTTTCCACCTCAGTTCCTCAGCTGAAAAATGAGCTGGAGAAGGAAATGGCAAACCACTCTAGTATCTTGGTCAAGAAAATATCCAAAGTGGGTCATGAAGAATAGAAAATGGCTGAAATGACTGAATGACAAATCCTTGTATGCAGTTAAAGGGTAACTGACCAATCCATCTATAAACTGATCTTCAATATGCTAGACATTATTATTTCCATAATCATCCACATAGCAATCCTTGACAATGTGTTATGATCAGCACTATCTTTGTGTAATATTAAATTAGCAGGAAGATATAGTTACTATCTTTTTATGTACCTTGCAGTTGCATAAATCTTACCTTAAACACTAGTTCTCCTACTAGTCCATTCCAAGTACCATCTTCTTGGGGACTCCCATACTTGTGATCTGGTGCAACATAAATTTCATAGTTAAAGCCCAGGTAATTAGATAAAGCATCCAAAACATCAATGGAGAAACCTTGGTATTTCTTCGGTTTACCCAAGACATTTTCTGACACCATCACAAATGGTTCTTCCTAAATGAAAAAGAGAAGAAGCATGTTAAGATCTGGGATCTTGATGAAAAGGTAAGATTTCATTTTGAGAGATTTCTAATGTAACATGGTGACTTTCATTTTAGTAATTCTATGAACTGAAATCAAGATAATGATTAATAAATTATTAATGTCATCAGATTGCTAAAGTATTTTAATCAACTGACTTCATAGATGCAATCATTCCTTGAAATCTCTATCTAGATTTTACCATAACACATATTTGATACAAATATGAGTAAAAGTTCAAAGGTCTACAGTTCAGTCTCTTGGCATCCAAGGACCTAGACAAATACCATAAATTATGATATCAGACTTGGAAACTTATAAAAAATACTTTGTTTATACTCATGACAGGTTTTGTGAGTATATATATATATATATATACCCTAACATACACATGTATATGTGCTTACATATACACACAAACATATATATGGGTGTACATGTATGTATATGTGTATATATACATATATATATAGCTATATGTGTCTGAAAGATTTTCAAAATATATTTCACTTCTGAAGACTTCTTTCAGTAGAGCAAGAAAAGTTATGAGAAGCATATCTTAGAAAAAATACCTAAAAAACATCAGTGGAAATTATTTGCAGATAATTTAGTTTTTATGTTTTTTTATATTATTGCAGGTGTTATTGCAAAAATATGTTTTACTAAATTGTTTCAAGACTTAATAACAAATGAATTCTTAATCAGTGAAAGGTATAAAATGATTTCTAAATTTAAGAAATTATATAAACCTTTGCTAATATTTTGACTGTGTTTAAATTACACCAAATCATCTAAAGGAACAGTGAAAAGTTCAATCAATCATCTGTTATTTTCTAAGCATGATTAAAAAAGATACTGTTTTTGAGTATCTGGACATATCACATTGTGTAGGTAAGACTGATGGAAGTTTCTACTTTTCATCTGACTGTTTGGCCATGACACAGGCTAGTTGTGGTCTACCCATTTATAGAACCTAGGGAATTATACATTGAGATTAAGTTATCATTTAGATTATGTAGGATGAATTGATAAAAGGTCATTTATCAACTCATTCATTCATTTTCTCATTCACTTCAATTTTTTAATTTGAAAATTTTTCATTTTTGGTTTCAAATTTTCTCCCTTCCCCCACTCCTCTCCCACCTATTGAGAAGGTAAGAAATATAATATGTATAAGACATGAAAAAGATACTTTTTACATTAGCTACATTTCAAACAAAGAAGAAAAGTAAAGTGGGGAAAATATGCTTCATTCTGCACTCAGAGTTCATCAATTCTCTCTCTAGAGGTAGGTAGCATTTTTTACTGTGACACCTTTAAAATTATCATGAATTTATAAGAGTAGCTAAGTCTCTTAGTTGATTATTGTTACAATATTGCTACTATTGTGTATAATGTTCTCTTAATCCTGCTTACTTCCCTTTGCATTAGCTCATATATATGTCTTCCCAGGTTTTCCTAAAACCAACCCCTTCATCATTTTTTACACAATATTCAATCACAATAATATATCATAACTGGGTCAGCCATTCCCTTTAATTTGCAATTCTTTTCTGCCACAAAAAGTGCTGCTATAAATTTCTTTTTTCTCCCTTTTTCCTTGATCTCTTTGTACAAAAGTTATGTATAGACTTTTGGTTATAGCTCCAAATTTTCCTCCAGAATGGTTGGATCATTTTACAACTCCACCAATGAAGCATTGGTGACCCTATTTTTCCACATCTTCTCCAGTATTTGTCATTTCTTTTGCTATCTTGCCCAGTCCGATGGTCTGTTTTGATTTGTATTTCTCTACTTAGCAGTTATTTAGAGCATTTGTATATGACTATGGATAGCTTTTATTTCTTTTTCTAAAATTTGCCTGTTCATAGCCTTTGACAGTTTATCAATTGGGAAATTTTTATAAATCTGGCACATTTGACTACATGAGAAATAAGACCTAATAAAGAGCCTTTTAAATATGTAATCTTAATACAGAGAACATGTAAATGCCCATGATTTGAAATTATGAGTATCTCCCTTACTGCAACTTGAAAAAATCTCTCTAACTATTCCTCTATGGCCAAGTTCTCTCCTCTGTCCAAGAAATATTTTGTACTTTCCTCCAGTAACTCAGGAATTTCAGATAAGCCCCATTTCAATGGTTTCCATTGTCAAGAAGACTTTGTTCCATGGTTTTCTCTTTATCTGATGAAAAAATATGGGCTTTTCAATAATTTGAAAAAAATGTATGAACATGAAGTATTCTAGGGTATGTGTTCTAAATATGGACTCCATAAACTATCTGTCTCTTTCTCTCTGGTTATTATATTTCAATATTATTGTCTGCTTTGTAATTCTGTGTATTTCATCCATCTATCCATCATGGACTTTGCCATATCGTCAAAGGGGTTTATTGACACAAAGAAGATTAGTAACCCCGCTTTTAGGCAATCTCAATTATCAGAAGGTATTTGCTATTGTAACTAACACAAATCATGGCTCAGAAACAAAGAATTCTAGCATTGGGACATTCCTTTTAAATAACTTTATCCAATCACAAGATCAGATATTTGGAGTTAGAAAAAACCTAAGACTTCAAATGTCTCATTTAAGGATGAGTCAAGTGAGGGTCTCAAAGAAGTTAGTTGGTAACTGGTAAAGGTAGGACTGAAACCCAGGTTCCCTGATTGAAAACCCAGCACTTTTCTCATTGTAACAAACCTAACTGATACACAAATCATCTCCCTATAACTTGTTCAGGTTATGGTACATTTCCTGAGGTAAGGAAAATTATAGTTGTAGATATTTTTGAAAAGTGATAATATCCCACTTCCTGTTTTGATGTGAAATTTATTAATGTTTAGTTTTATTTTTTTCTTAAGAGAAATTCCTAAAAATACACAAAATGCTGTTTTCTTTTTAGATTTTTCATCTTCATTTAAATGATCAACTTTTAACTTCAAATCTTTAGGCAATGGTAATTCTTTTTCATGGGTCAATTGCCATAATCTAATTCAACCTTTTTTATTTTCTGGAACTTGCTGTAGGTTGTTTTCTTTAATAAAAATTCTTTTGTGAGAAATAAAGATAATGGATTATTAAGTTATAATTCTTTCATATTTTATCTTGCATGAAAAAGGTGATTTTTGTAATAGAATTTTTATTGGTAGAAATTGAAAGAATCTACTTATTACCAGCTGAAAGAGATCCCAGGAAGAAAACTTACAGGAATGTCATAGTCAAGTTTCCAAATTCCCAAGGTAAAGAGAAAATATTGCCAACCACAAGAAAAAGAAACTGTCTAAATACTGCAGAAAATAATGAGGATTTCACAAGACTTTGCAGCTTCTGCACTAAAAGACCATAAATCTTGATATATTATATTTTGAAGAGCAAAAGAGCTGGGTTAGTATCCAAGAATAACTTATCCAGCAAAGATGAGTATATTCCTGAATGAAAAAAAATGGACATTTGAGAAATTGAAAGACTTTCAGGAATTTGTAACAACAAAACAAAACAGAACTCCATGAAAAATGTGATATAAAAGATCTAGAAAGAAATATAAGGGAATCATTAAAAACTAATTATAAGGCACTGATAAAGGTTAAAAAGGTTTACTTATAAATTAAAGTGTGTGGCTGAGTTGAGTATGGTGGGATGGTTTGGTAAGAGAAAGTACAAAGAAACAATTGGCTCATAAAAATGGGGTGTGAAAGGAAGAAGTAATACAGAGGAAACTGGTCAGTAGAAGGTTGGTAATGCTGGAACCTTACTCCCATTTGGGTTGCAGAGGAAGCAGTAAACATCTGAAGAGGTTTAGAGGTCTTCTGAACTTCTAGACAGGTGAGAAAACTAGGGGATAGGGTAGGGTAGGGACTTTTAAAAGGGTGTATAAAATATAAGATTAGGAGGGTGAGGGGAGAAGATAAGGGAGGGAATTTTAGAGGACTGGGTAAAATAAGGATTAACCTCCTTGTAATGACTCTTATGTTTCATTTGTAAAAATAGTTGAGGTTCTGTAATCATAAAACCTACTTCACAGAAAGTGTGTTTCATTAATAAAACTAGTATATATATATATGCAAACACCTATGTGTATATTTATACATATTTATAAAATAGAAAAATATAGCAATTAATAATTAGATCAAAATTATAGGACAAAGAATTAAAACTTTTCTTTCTTTAGAGGCATAAAGACCAATTCAGATGCAAACACTGGGGGAAAAGGAACAGTAATCAATTGAATAATGTTCTGTGACCAAGTTATTTCTTTTACATGTACTTAACATTAATCACCAATGTGAATGTTGCACTTTATAGTTTACAAGTCACTTTACCTAGATTATTTTGTTTGTTCATCAAAACTACCCTAAAAGAAAATTAAGGTAAATTATAACACAATGGAGGGTGCTACAGTTGTAATAAAAGGACATGAGTTCAAATTCTGATCATAAATTATGTGATTTTAGGGGTAGTTATGTGCCCTAGGGCCACTAGGTATGCAGAGGATAGAGAATTGGGCTCTGAGTCAGGAAGACCTGAGTTCAAATCCAGTCTCAGATACTAATTAGTTATATGACTTTGAACAAGTTGCTTAACCTTTGTCTACCTCTGTTTCCACATCTGAAAGACAGGAATAATAACAGCCCCTTCCTTCCAGGGTTGTTGTGAGGATAAAATGAAATAAATAATTATAAAGCACATAGGACAATGATGGTAAATAGTAAGCGCTATATAAGTAATTTAGCTATAACTATTAATTCCTCAATATATCTAGTCTTTATTTTCTTCATCTGTAAAATGAAGGAGTAATTCCACATCCAATTCTCTGACCCTGTGAAGTGCCACAAATAACATTATCCCTATTATCCAGATAAGGCGTGAAATTGAGAGAGGTTAAATGAATTGCTATAGGGCTCACAATTACTCAGTGTCTGTCTGGATCCAAATCACTTGAATGCTGAGTGCAGAACTCTAACATCCTACCTCTTGACTAAAATGGTCACTGATTGGGGATTGATTCCAAAACATTCTAGAAAAATGAAGCGGCTCACTAGATAGAGTGCTGGCCCTGAAGTCAGGAATATTTGAGTTTAAATTTCACATCAGAAACTGCGTGACCTTGTGCAAGTCATTTAACCTCTTTTTTCACCTCAGTTTCCTCAACTGTAAAATGAAGATAATAATAGCGTCTACCTCCCAAGGGTACTGTCAGGATCAAATTTAAAAAAAAAGTAAAGCACCCAACACAGTGGAACATAATAGGTGCTTAATAAATGATCTTTCCTTTCTTCCTAAAGAGGCAGTTAGGTGGCTGGAGAAGTGGACTTGGAGTCAGGAAGACCTGAATTCAAATCCTTCCATAGCACATTTATTAGCTTCATGACCCTGGTCAAGTCCATCAACTTCTGTTAGACTTCTTATAATACAGGTAATAACAATCCACTTACAGGGCTATTATAAGGAACAAATAAGATGGTATGTACAAAGTGCTTCGCAAATCTTAAATTACTATATAAATGCCAGTTATTATTATTAACTTATTCTTCTAATTTTCAACCAGGAGAGTGATAGAATTTACATAAACTAACCTCTTGAAACTGTTTTCTACTGACTAGATCCAAACCACCATTAATAGAATGAAGCTAAGATGTTGAAAAGTTGTCTATTAAATGGCAACAAACTTCAGATACTCATTTGCTTGTCATTTGAATGGCAGCCTGAGCCTAAATTCCAGCTACAAATGATGCTCCCTCACAATACAAATGGCAAAGATGTCACAGACCTACTTGGAAAAAAAAAGAGACTTTCAGGAGATAATCATTTTCATATTAGTAAGGATTTATTCATATCACTTCTTATTAGTTGCTCATAATTTTGAATTTGTATTCAGTCCCTTAAAAACACCCATACAACCTTACTGCTAATTCTCTCCCTGATTTCTAACAGTGCTTGGAGCTTTGTAGCTAATCTCCATTTTTATTGTAGATTTTGGCATATTGTTTGCTGGTGAGAGACTCTCACTTCCAACAAAAAAGGAAAGAAAAAAACAACCCAAACAACTTTTCATCATCATATATCATCAGAAGTTAGAGATTCTGATATCTTCCTTTTAGCTGACTTAAAAACTGCCATTCTTGAAATTTCTGCTCACAAAGAACTCAAAAGAAATTTGAGAGAGAAATTACAATATTTGATCCCCTCCAAAGGTTGATGGGTGATAAAGAGGTTATCTTGATGAACTGAATGTACCTGTTTTTTGCTTAGTGTCTAGAAATGAGAAAAAATCCACTGTGATGTATGCAAAATAAGTGGCCAACATCTTTTGAGAACATCATCTTTCATAGAACATATCTGAGAACTAGAAAAATTTTCAAAGGGATTTAGGTAAAGTAAGGTAAATAGGATTCGGAAGATTAGTCATAGTGTGGAGAAAACATGAAACAGGAAAGTCAGCAAGTATACTGGAGAGTTTGATTGATTTGGAATCACAGGCAAAGAAGTTAAATTCTCTGAGCCCCTGGCATTTAACCCTAAAAAGAGAGGGTTGGAATATATAGCTTTTTTGTCTCCATTCCAGGTCTAAGATCCTATGAGAATATAATCAGCTGAAAGGAAAGGGAATTGGAGAAAGAAAGAATGAGAGGGAATGACTTATTGAGGATGGCTACAGTGGCGGTAGCTATAGACATTTTTGAAAGGGTTTGTCCAGGAAGATATCTTTTGAAACAAATATTTGGAAACCATAATATTAAACTTAAGGTCCAACATTTTTCTAATTTATTATTTGCTACATGATAACTATTAATCATAAATGGTAGAGTATTTGCAAACATTCACTCATCTTAACTTCCTTGAAGTGAGACTTGATTTCAGATGCCTCTATTTTGGGTATATTAACAAGTAAAATGAGCCTTTTAATTGAAAAACATTTTTGGAATTGGAATAAATATTAACTCAAGGGAAACAGGTCTGGGTAAATGAGATACCTGATTTCTGACAGTGATATCAAACTGACATTTGTATCATAATGGGATTAGTGAACAAGGAAAATGAGAAAAAGTAACTGGTAACAGGAAAGAGTAAATATGGGGGAACCAACAACCCTGCTCCCCTCAGTCAATAACCTTTCTTTTTCAATAAGAGAAATAAAGTAAAAATGAAGTGAATAAAATAAGGAGTCAGAAATGTAAATTTCAGTTTTCTTTCCTATGATCTTCACAAGCCAAAGTTCGAGAACTGTTGTCAGGGGTCTCCTGTAATTCACACCAACAAAAAATTTCTGAGACTGCTTTCTCAATGAGAACATAGGGCAATTGTATGTTATTATTATTCAGCAAAGAATGATTCCTAAGAGACTTTCCCAAATTCATGTCTGATGAGATATCAGAAACATGACTTGAAGGAAGGCACATTGTAGCTTGAAGGGAAAGATGGTTATATTTAAAATTATGAAGTCTACAAGAATATGAGGAAAGGTGACTTTAGAAGGACAGTTTCTCCTTAATATCTATGTTAGGCAAAAGTAGTAGCCTGTTGGAAATGACAGGTGTTCTCAGTAAGAAAGATGGCGTGGTTGAAATTATCCCATGGATATCCATTAAATGACAATATATTGGTAAATGACAATATTAATGGTAAATATCATCTATAAAGAGCAAGGAAGGCTATCACACATTTTAAAAGTAGGAAATCTTGAGTATGGGAATATATCCAGAAAAATGATGTTTTTCTAGGGAGACTGTAAAAATGTAGCTATTTTTCTTCCATGCATATAGAATATTCATTAAAATAGATTTTAATAATAAGTATTTTACCACATAATAGCAGGAAGGGTGGGGGAGTAAGAAGAAAGGAAAATTTCCAAGTTGTAATTTGCATAGGTAGTGTTAGTCACTATTTAGAGGTTATGTGAATTTATGTGCCTTTGTTTTAGCATGCATTCTTTATTACATCAATTTTATTACAGGAACTCAAGACTTCAAGTAGTTAGACCACATTTCTCATAAAATGTTCAATACTAGCTCAAGGACATTGTCTTCCTTAACTACTCATTAAAGATTCTCTCTCTTAAATTCTTTGTTATAGAACATAAATAGTATATTCATTGAACAGTAAGTTTGGAAAGCATAAATGATTTTTTTTTCTTTCTGAATATTTCTTCTATTATTGTTGATAAGAAACTCTATGAGCACAGGCGCTATAAATTATTTGTGTACTCTCCACAGCATACAGGAAATGTTCAATGGATATTCATTGATATCAATTAAAGCAAAAGATTTATAAATCTTATAAGTCTTCATAAATCTTATGTCTTTATAAAAATATGAAGCTATCATTAAAATGCCAATCTTCATTTCAGATTAAATTAAAAAGGCAAATATCTTCAACAACTCAAATGTGATACATATGGATATATATATATGTGTATATTTTTACTATTTCAAAATTAATCTTTAGTTATGGATAACTATACAATTATGATGCTCATGTTACGTCCTACTCTAAATTTTAATCAAAATAGTGTTTTAATCAAATTCAGGTGTATCTTGATTGGTTAACATGATTTCTCGGGACTTGGCATTTTTCTTTTTCCTTGTAGTTTGATTTTAGAAATTTCTCCTACTTGAAATAATGAATAATTTAAGCAAAGTTGCAGGATATAAAATAAATCCACATAAATCATATGTGTATATATGTATTTATGTACGTATGTATATCTATCTATCAATGTAACAAAACCCACAGCAAGAGATAGAAAGAGAAATTTCATTTAAAGGTACTGTAGACATTATAAGATATTTGGGAGCCTATCTGCTAAAACAACCCCAGGAACTATATAAGCACAATTATACAACACTTTTCACACAAATAAAGTCATATATAAGTAAATGGAAGAACATCAGTTACTTATGGACAGACTGAACTAATATATAAAAATGGCACTTCTACCTAAATTTCTTATTCAGTGCCATACCAATCAAACTACGCATTTTACAGATCTAGAAAAATAATAACAAAATTCATCTGGAAGAACAAAAGTTCCAGAGTATCAAGGGAGTTAATAAAAAGATATGCTAGGGAAGGTGACCTAGCCATACCAGATCTTCAACTGTTTCATAAATTACTTGGTACTGGCTAAGAAAGAGAAGGGCGGGTCAGTGGAATAGGTTAGGTACAAAAAACACAGTAGCGATGACTATAGTAATCTACTATTTGATAAACACAAAGACTAAAGCTTCTGGGAAAACAACTCTATTGGACAAAAACTTGTAGGAAAACTGGAAAGTAGTATGGCAGAAATTGGGCATAGATCAATTAATTATCTTATACAGTATACCAAAATAAACTCCAAATGAGTACATGATTTAGGCATAAAGGCTGATACTCTAAGCAAACTGAGAGAGCAAGGAATAGTTTATTTGCTAGATTTATGGAGAGCAGAAGAATTTATGACCAACCAAGAGAGAGAGAACATTTTGAAATGCAAAATGGGCACTTTTAATTACATTAAATTGAAAAGTTTTTACGCTAACAAAGCTAATGCAGCCAAGATTAGGAGGCAAGTAGAAAGCTAGGAAAGAACCTTACAACAAGTGTCCCTGATAAAGGCCTCATTCCTAAAATATATAGAAAACTGAAATAAATTTATAAAAATACAAATCATTCTCTAATTGACAGTCAAAGGATATGAACAGGCAGTTTTCAGAGGAAGAAACTGAAACTATCTATAATCACTTGAAAAAATGCTTTAGGTCTCTATTGATTAGAGAAATGCAAATCAAAACAACTTTTAGGTACTCTATCACTCCTATGAGTTTAGCTAACATGACAAAAGAGGAAAATTATAAATGCTGGAGAAGATGTGGGAAAATTGGAACACTAATGTATTGTTGGTGAAGTTGTGAACTGATCCAACAGTTCTGGAGAGCAGTTTGGAACTATGCCCAAAGGGCTATAAAAACATGCATACCCAGCAAAGCAACTTCTAGGACTGTATCCAAAGAGATTATTAAAATGAAAAAAGGACTCACACGTACAAAAATATTAATAGCAGCTCTTTTGCGGTAGCCAAGATTGGTAATTGAGAGGATGCTCATCAATTGGAGAAAGCCTGAACAAGTTGTGGTATATGACTGTAATGGAATACTATTGTCGTATAAGAAGTGATGAGGACGTGGACTTCAGAAAAATCTGGAAAAACTTTATATGAACTGATGTTGAGTGAAATAGGCAGAATTAAGAGAACACAGTACACATTAACAGCCAGATTGTGTGATGAGTAACTTTAATAGACTTAGCTCTTCTCAGCAATTTGAGGATCCAAAACAATCCAAAAGATCCATGATGGAAAATGTTATCCAGAGAAATAACTATGAAGTCTGATTGCAGACTGAAACATACTATTTGCTCTCTTGTTTTGTTTTTTCTTTCCCATGGTCTTTCCCATACATTCTAATTCTTCTTTACAACATGAGTAATGAGAAAATATGTTTAATGAGAGTGTATATAGAGAGTCTTTATCAGATTGCACACTATCTTGGGAAAGGAATAGGAGAGAGATGGAGAAATTCAAAACTCAAAAACTTATGGAAGTGAATGTGGAAAACCAAAATTAAATAAATTAATTTAAATAAAAAAAGAAATTTCTCAATACATTTCCCTTCAATTAATGTTAAGAAAATGAGAGGAAAATAATACATTAGTTCTCTGTCATCAAATCAAGTAGTAGGTGTGCTAAGGAGAAAAAAAAAGAAGATATTGAATATAATAAATTCTGAATTTTTAATGGATTTCATTGAACCAAGTGATCTCATACCAATCTTTTCTCCAAAATAATATTCATATAATATTTTAAATAAGTTAAGTCTAGAATGCAGAGAAACTGTATGGCATGGTAGACAGCAGGCTAGTCTTGAATCCAGGTACGCTTGTGTTTGAGATCTTCCTTTGCTACATACTGGCTACGTCCTGGGCAAGAACAGCTCATCAGTGTTCTAGTCAACATCTAAGTCTCTAAGTAGCAGAGCAAATTCTTATCTGCAGTTGTAGAGGAGATTCCTTTTCTAGAAATTTCTGATACTAAAAACATCACAGATTTGTTTGCTATCATCTACCGCTATGATCCATATCTATTCATAGGGGACAAGGAATTGGAACTATGACTTCATCGGTATAGAAAACTCTCAGAAGAGGAATAAACTTTTGCCAGTGCAAGTTGTCAGCTCTAAACTTACAATCTTAGATGCTGAGAGTGCTGAGGGATTGTGACTTGCCCAGTGTCACATTTACCTGAGGGGCAAATACAATATTCATCATGCCACTGATGGTTGAAGATATTTTCTCTCTTTGTATATTCAAAATAAAACAAATTATTTTGGTCATATACATTATGTTTATAGTAATATCATGAAAATAGTTATCATTGAAATCAATGGCAGCTATTTCCTATGGTGCATATTGCTCAGGATTTTCCAATTCAAGACAATATTTGGGGAGAATTTAGTCACATGACTAAAGACTGAAGAAGACACAGAATTCAACAATTCTAAGCCTTCTCAGGGACATGGAGTGACAAGACCTTTTCTTGAAATAATTGTATATTTTATTTACATGTTACTATTGCCTCATTGTTGGTCTTTGCCATGCGAGGTACTGTTAAAACTTTTTAAAGATGTTTTATTAAAAATAATTTTGAGCACAATTTATCGTTGCTGCGTGGCTTTGTCCAGCTCTTAATGACTCTGTGACCATACCGGAGATCTTCACAAATTTCTTGGTATTCCTCATACTTATTAGTCTCATTATATTCTATCATTCCCTCATTTCATATTAGTGTAATAAATATAATTTGATCATTTCCCTATTGCTTGATATTATTTCATTTTTTCCTTTTTATCATTACATATAATGCTGAAATGAAAATCTTCAAATATTTTACTGGTTTTGATTGTTTTTTCTATGGAGACTATTGGGATTAAGTGACTCACCTAGGGTCACACAGCTGGCATCTAAGGTTAGACTTGAACTCAGGTCCTCCTGACTCCAGGGCAGTTGCTCTACCTACTGTGCCACCTTGCAGCTCCTATTGGCTTATTTATTTTTTCTAACAACAGAATTAATTATTAGATCTATTCTCACATTCTTATATCTATGTCAACTGTTTGCATGGTACCGAAGCATTATGACACTTTATCCTATTTTAAAAATTATTTTTATTTTAAACACATGATTTGAAACCTCACTTACTCTGTTTATTTTGAAGTCCTACAGATCTCTTATCCACTAGAAAAAATTCAAGTTGATGAATACTGCAGTATATTAGTAACATGAATTGATAAGCACGAGTTCCATACTCAAATATTGTTTCTGAGAAGAAAATTATAGCCCTTTTCACAAGCTAAGATGAGAAACATAAACATGACCTATGTCATCATAGATATCTAGGATTCCTCTTGGAAAGATTCTGGACAGGCTTTGATTTAGAGTTAAAGCCTTAAGCTTTAAGCCACAGAATTTGTAGGTACTATGGATCTTCGAGCTTATCTAGTCCAACTCCTTTATTTTGTAGAAGAAGAAACTGAGAGCCAGAGAGATTAAGTAAGTTACTCATGGTAGCACAGAGAGAGCTGTACATACTATAGTAGAATTTAAAAAAAAAAAACAAAACTCAGTTCCTGTGACAAATTCTAGCATTTTCAGGAGCTACAAAATCTGTTCTGCCTTTTCTCTCATGGGTTTTCTACCTCTGCCAAGGAAAGAGTGGTTGGCCACAAAAGTAAAGCACAATACAATATAGGTTCTCTCCGGTTGCTTGTTGGTTCAAATGATCTAAGGTCTTTAAGAATAAGGTGACAGGTTTTCTATTTCTAGTGAGATGATTGCTTTCTGACTGATGTACCTTTTCTCTTTTGATTTTATTACAAGGCTCAGTGGGATATTCACAGGAAAAGGCCTCCTACATAGCAGGCTGAATAGAAATAGGGAAGAGAATGGAAAGTTGAGAGTTGAAAACAGATCTGTGGGGATTAATCAGATGTTAAGAATTTTGAAGGTGCAGATGCAGTCTTCTGTGCTTCAGAGGGCAGTGAGAGTATCTAATTATAGCAGTAATTAAAATTCATAAACATATCAAATTGACTTGTGATTCCTCTTTAAATTTCCGGAAACCAAAGAGATATAGCATACCAAATTCACTCAATGGAACGCCGTTGAAATAAGAAATACTGTTAAAATATAAACATGCTGTCATAAGTTACAGCATAATAAAATGTTATGCTTGGTCTAAAGTCAGCCTTTGAAACATAATCACAGTTTGTAGGTACATTAAACTATGCGTTTGGATGGGACAGAGTCATCTTAGCAATGGCAAGAGGTAAGTACTAGGCAAGATACTTTATTACTGTCATCTACCTCCACATATTATGAGTGTGTTCCCAAATTGATGATTCACACATTTCTTCTGTGGAATCATTTTGATTCTTGAGGCTCCTGCCCAAGAAAGAAGTCATAAAACAAAAGCAGGCTATTGGATTGTCTTATAGGATACTTGCTTACCTTTTCCACTTGACTTTCTAAAAAGCTAAAGTCATTATTTTCAAATGTCAAACAGTTAACTTTTTATTCTCCGCAAGAGTTGAGAGAATATTCTAAGTCCCTAATACTTCATTTTTTAAGTGCTGTACTGGCCAGGGTTCCAGAGATTACATTGAACTAAGAACAATTTACTAGCTTGTTATTTTAAGTGAAAAATGGCATACACTATGGAGGATCAAGGGATAAAATTAATTAAATATTTAAATTTCTTATTACAGAACTCTTCCCACTATCAATCATTAAAAAAAAAATTAAATAACAAAGCCAGTGAGGAGGGAGAAGGAAGGGAAAAGGGAACATGTAAAATAGTGATGTGATTCAAAGGTACAGAAGTCAGGAAATTTAAAAGGAAACCTCCTGTACCAGTTTTCATGACTACAGAGCATGAGCAATTCCTAGCTGGGAAAAGTTTAAATATCAAGACATGTGCAAGCATAGATCTAATTCAAAGTGTGATGGCCTTTTTTGTTTTTAGATTGCATAAATTACCACACAGTTGACAGTGGAGAGAGAGTATGATGACACCTTTAAAGTCAAAACTCTTTCTACTGTGGTTGAATATTAAAGACCCTAAGGAGTACATTCTGAAGGGCTCTACTTTTGCCTTGCTTTTCTTGGTTTACTTTTTCATTTCTTCTACTTCTCAGCTATGTGTCATGTCTGTTTGCTTGACTGATTTCAGTCTCCTAAGAGGGGGCTAAATTCCAATAGTACATTAGTGCTCCAGAACCTGACAGATGAGCTAGCTGCCTCCAGAGTGGAATTGGAGTGGTTTCGAAGGTGTGTTTTCATTATCAAACTGCAACAGAGCACCATTTAGGGCAATCGAGGAGCGTTCTGACAAATTGTACTCTCGACATTCAAAGGTGCTAATGTGCCTCTGAAAACGTCCAACTTCAACTGAGGGAATAGTTTTCTCATCTATATGAAAATATGGAGGTCCTTTGGTGGAAGATTAAAGCAGTATACAGGTCTTTTCTAAATATTCTTGGCTTGTCTAATTATCAGACTATAAATTGGATTATTTATAGTTTAAATTAAATGCTATTTGAAGAATTTATGTAATATAAGTAATTATATAGAGAGGCAATCAATAATACAAATCATAGTTTTCGTGACATTCTATTCATAAATCTATTTACCTTACTGATATTTAAAATATATACAAAACCTGTAATGAGTAAGTTACTTCCTGAGGGAGAGTTAGATTGGACAATTACAGAGATTAGGTCATCACTTTTTTAAACAGACTCAAATGTCAACTTGATGATGGTACCCAATCCAACTCTAGACTAGTTAGCTCATCTCGATAAGTATTAACTATTATATTGCAAAACTAAAACAAAAACAAATAACCCTAAAACTAAGGCCAGAAAATGAAATCAATTACTTAATTACTTAGATATTTGTCATTTCCGATGCCAAGTGATTTAACTGGTTTCCCCTGAATTTATGGATTCTTTTATTTTTTTTTATTTCCACATTAACAGTCTTCCAAGTTATTTCCTTTTTATTTGACATTTTTAAACCTCAGTGCCTGAACTTAATGAACTTCATAAAGCTTTCATGAATATAAAAGAAGTTACACTGTTTTTTAAAAATATAGAATGGAATGAAAAATTCACCACTGTGGTTTGTGGGAAAATTCTTAACTAAACAAGGATCAGAGATGATTATAAAAGAACAAAGAGATGAATGTATTTACATAAAATAATAAAGGTTTCATATGAGTAAAATTCTGATATTCAAGATATTTAAAGAACTAATAAAATATATAAAACCAGTCACCATTTTCCAATGGATAATTGCAAAAGTACTGTAAACTATCAATGATCATATGTGCATATACTCCACATCACTGATAATAAGAGGAAAGCAAAATAAAATAACTCTGAGGCTCACCTCACACCTGTCAGATTCGCAAAGGTGGAAAACAAAGAAAATGACAATGTTGAAGGTCTTGTGAAAGAACAACTATACTAATACATTTCCTAACGCATTTCCTCTCTTGATCAATTGTTCAACAAAATCATTAATCATTTATAGTTCATGCTCCTAATATATAACATGCATCAACAAAAAAACCCAATAACTCTTCCTTATAGAATAATTAAAGATTTGTAAAACACTTTACCTAACAATTTCACTTAATATAAAGCTCAGATCATATACAAATTAGAAAAGAAAGAAAGAAAGAAATTATCTTTCAGAAATATTGATTAGAGAAGAATAATTATCTAACAAGGGATAGAGAAGATCACAGAAGATAAAATGGACAATCTTAATTACATAAATTTTAAAAGTTATGCACATATAAACAAAACTATTGTATGTAAAATTAGAAGAGAAAGAAAAAATTTTTGCAGCAAGTTTCTCTGAAAAAGTCTCATTTCCAAGATATGTAAGAAACTAATTCCAATTTATAAGAACCATTCCCCAGTTGGTCAAAGGATATATATATATATATATATATATATATATATATATATATATATATATATATATATATATATAGTCAAAGGAAGAAATGGAAACTACTAATAAGCCATAAGAAAAAATGCTCCAAGTCATTAATAAGTAGAAAAAATCAAATTAAACCAACTCTGAGGTTCTATTTCATATCTATTAAATGCAAGAAGTTAAAAATCCCTGACAAGTGAGAAATGGTACAGGGGCTTTGGGAAACAGGCAAATTAATTCTCAATTAATGAAGCCATGAACTGGTTCATTTTTTTTTAGAAAACAGTTTGGATCAATGTCCTCAAAGTTTCTAAACTGTGTATGTTTTGACCTAGAAATACTGCTACTAAACCTATATCCTAACAACAAAGAAAGAAGAAAAAGATATATAAATATAGTTACAAAAGCTTTTTGTTATTATTGCTATGCTTAAAAAAAACCTAGAAATTGAAAAGTTGACCATAAATTGAGAAGTGGCTGAAGAAATTATGTGAAGGCAATAGAACACTATTGTGGACCATATATGATAAGATGAAAAAAAAGTAGTTTTAGAGAAACCTGGAAAGACTGTACAGAGTGATGTGAGCAGAACCAGGAGAATGCAATGTATCCAAAATATTTTGACAATAAACAATTTTGAAAGACTTAAATGCTGTGCTCAATATAATGACAAACCATGATGTAGAATGTTCCCAATATTCTTACAAAAGAAGTTATGGATTGTAGATACCAAATGAGACACGTATTAGAATGTGGCAAAAGTGAGTATTTATTTTCCTTGACTGAATATTTGTCACAAGGGTTTTATCTCCCTTTATCTTAAGAGAATTAAGCAGGAGAGAAATAATGACTGTTCGTTGAAAAAATAAAAAAAAAAACAAAAATGAAGAGATTCTATGAGTTTACAAAGGTAATTAAAAAATAGCAGGGTAGTGGGAAGAAAAACAGCTGAGCTCTCCCCAACAAAAACCTAGAAACATCCTATACTGAGTCTTAATCAGGAAATCCAAAGGGAAAAAACCACAGTGAGTCATTTTTCCAGCCCAGATCATCACAGAGGAGAAACACAGAAAGATCTGTGGACACCAAAGATAGGCCTATCTAGGAACACCATATAAGAAGTATTCCAAGGAACTGAGAAAGAGGATGAAGGCTTTTACTTAAGAGGAAGGTAGATCCCTGACTCATAGATATCCCAACTTTGTGTAGGAGTCTACGTGCCAACTGACCACAGTCACTCACTACCTAATTCTGAGTCACAGACCCAGGGTAGACTAAGGAGGGCATCTGAAAATAGGAACAGTACTGCAGAATGAGGATTGCTCACTCATCCTAGTTTGCATACTGAACAAGGAACAGATTTAGAAGCAAATATCTTCTGTGTTAGCTTGGAGTCTACCCCTTCCTGCTGTATTGCTTGAAATCCTCAACCTCAAGGGACTGTGCTTTCCATCTTCTGTTGCATCTGAGGGGAAGGTAGTAAGGAGCCAGGCTGGACAACTTTCATCTGTGCCAGCCCTAGGCAACTCCTATCTTCTATTACCAACCCAATCTCCCAATAGTGATGAGGAGAATCTCTGCTGCAAAGAGGTTCTCTTTGACTTCAGACCTTTGTCTCCTGTCATATCTGTTCCTTGTGGAAAGAGAAAGAAGAAAATTTATGGAGAATAGGACTTGCTTCTTCTGATGGGCTGGTTTAACTTCCATGTTATATTGTGTCACTTTCTGCTGAATTCCCAGACTTCAAAGGGAAGACGAATAGTGAAGCAGAACATCCAATGTCACCATTGGACTGTGCCTTCCATCTTATGCCACATTTGCCTCTAGTCTGATCTCCAGTCTCCTTTGGAAAGGGAAATGGCACCATCCACTTGAAGATGAACAGCCCTCCAGCTGGCCATCCCTTATATAAGATTTAATCCCTTTAGGTCATCATCTAAACCCTATTTCCCATCCTCCATCATTCAATTCCTTACTTCCAACCCTTTCAACTCTCCCGCCTTAGAGTTCCAACCAAATATTGTCCTCTTCCACTGTACCTTCTGGAATGTCTGCTTCATTGATGGCAAACTTTTTTCATATTTTTCATCTTTGTTTCATCATTTTTCATCATTTTTCTCATCATTTTTTTCATCCTTTTCATCTCTTTTTTCCTTTCCCACTCCTTCTATCTTGTAGCTATTATTGAAAATTGACTCCCTCATGATGATGCAGCCTCCCTGACCACCCTTTTCTGTATTAGCTGCACCTTTTCTCATTCCCCTCTGCTCACTAGTTAAGGTGGGGAATTGATATAATGCCCCTTCCAAGTTCTATTTCACCTCCATCAATCAGTAATCTCTCCTTTGAGGTTCATATTATTCATCTCTATCATTCAATAAAAATCCTGGTCACTATAGTCTACAGACATCCAGGTCATACCTTTTCTCTTGATTTTCTAGCTCTCTTACTATTTTGCCAATTGTTCCCTAAGACTCAGACTTGGATTATGCCAACCATTTGCCACCCACGTTCCTGCACACGTGCTGTGGAACAAAGGTAGAGAAAAATCAACCAACTTGAGTCCACTTATGACCTCAACTGAGCCCTCACTGCTGATAGGCAATCCTACAAAGCCTCCTTCATCAACTCATTACCCCATTCTCTACAGTGGCTCTCCCAAACCTTTTCATCCTTTCTTAAACCTCCCAAGACTTCCCTTACCTCATCCTCTCAATTGAGACACTTGCTTTATAGTTTACAGAAAAAAAAATTAAGGTCATTTGCCACATAAGATCTCTTTTCTCCTCTCCTCTTCATCTTCTACCACTATTTTCTCCTTTGTGGATTATTTTCCATATAGATTACTTGTACATATTTGTTTGCATATTGTCTCCCTCGTTAGATGGTGAGCTCCTCCTGGATGCACCACCCAGCTGTCCCTGTGCGGAACTTTCAATGTCAATTAATCTTATCAGTTAATCACTTAATCAACAACATTTTATTAAGCAGTTTCTGCGTGCCAGGTATGGTGCTGACCACTGGGAATACAAAAAAAGGGAAAAGAGTACCTGGCCTCAAGTTGTTCACTTGCCAATGGGAAAGACGTAGTACCCAGACACACACATTCATATCAATACACAAGATATAAATAGAGTAGATAAAAAATAATCTTAAAGGCAGGCGCCAGCAGCTAGGGAACCAGGGAAGTCTGCTCTCATAAGTTGGTGTCTGAACTGAGGCTTGAAGTAAGTGAGGGCTAAGGGATGGAGGTGGGAAGGTAAAACATTCCAGGTAATGGAAATGTACAGAGAAAAGGCGAGGAACTGCAGGTAAGCTACGACTAGATAAAAACTGTGTGGAAAGGGATAAAGTGTAAAATCAGCAAATGTCACAGAATGCTTTAAAAAACAGCTATTTTAAAGAACAAGTTTTAAAAATCTGTCAGCTCAGCAAAATAGCTCTGTATTAAGGATTTAGAGATGAGATCAGTATTAGGAAGACCTGGGTTTAAATTCTGCCTTTGACACATGCTGGCTATGTGACCCTAGGCCACCCTTCAGAGCCCCAGACACCTTTCTGAGATTTTAAAGTTTTAGAGATAATACTAACCTGCATTGGCAGAGTTTCCTCAAAGGGATTCCCTATACCAATGAAATCAGATGTCTGATACAAAAAACCCCTGATATCTTCTAGCTAAAAGATCCTTTAGGCGGTGTTTTGGTGACATTTTCTAGATATGTAAACGTTTCTTTAAAACATAAGTAATCAACATGGCAAAATAATCTAAATCTTTTGAAATATTTTAGAATAAAGTGATCACAAAATATTATAGTACATACAAAAAATTGGTATAAGCTCATTTTAGCTAGAAATTAGCCAGTATATAAATTTACTGCTCTGATTTTTAGAAGAATTTCTATCATTTGTGAAACTTATCTTTTTTATTTATTCTATCTTTAATTTATGGAATAAAACAAGCATTTCCATAATATAGTATATTAAAAAGATGATTGCCCATGAAACTGCAAATAGTAGTGTAGAACTTAGTATTCCTTTAAAATATACAACAGTTATGCAAATTTATTTTTTCTTTCTTTTTTCTTACCTCTTCCTCATAGAGATGGCCTCCAGCAGACTCAAAAGTGTGTACATGTATGTATGCATGTGTGCATAAAATATACACACACACACAAATATTTCTATTTATCAGTTCTTTCTCTGGATGAAGATGGCATCTTTCTCCATAAGTCCTTTATAGTTGATTTGGATATTCGTAATAGTCAAAATAACTTTTTGACAAAAAATGTTTAAAATATATGTACATTATATATTTTAATGATCTAAAGTTTATATTGTTTGTAATTGTAATTATATATATAATAAATTATAATTGTAATTGCTCTTAAAACAATATTACTGTTACTGTATATAATATTCTCTTGGTTCTGCTAATTTTAATCTTCATTATTTCATGCAAGTCTTTCTATGTTTTTCTAAGGTAATTGAGATCATTATTTTTTATAGCACAATGGCGTTCCTTCACAATCATATATAACAACTCGTTCAGTCCTTCCCCAATTGATGGGAATCTCTGTGATTTTCAGTTCTTTGCTACCACAAAGAGAGACGTTAGAAACACTTTAGAACATATAGGTTCATTTCCTTTTTCCTTAGTCATTTTTGGAAATAGACTAAGTAGTGGTTTTACCAGGTCAAATGGTATAGGCAGTTTAATAATTCTTTGGGGATTATTCTATATTGTTCTCTAAAATGAATGAAGAAATTCGCAATTCCAGCAACAATGAATTAGTGTCTCAATTTTTTCATATCCTTTCCAACATTTGTCACTTTTGTCTTCAATCATTTTAACCAATCTGGTAAGGTGTAAAATAATATCTCCAGGGTTTTTTAATTTGCATAATGATGTAGAACATTTTTTTCATCTCATTACAAATTGTTTTGATTTCCTCATTAGAAAACTGTCTGTTCATATCCTTTTAACCATTTATCAGTTGGGAAATGACTTATATTCTTATAGATTTGACAAAGTTCTTCATATATTTGCAATATAAACTGGCTAGAAAATTCCTCTCCCATCTGTCTTACTTGTTCAAAAAAACTTTTTAATTTAATGTAATCAAAACTATCTATTTTATGTCCAATTTCATTCAACATGACAAAGTAGTCTGAATCTTTTAAAATATATAGATAT
This sequence comes from Bettongia penicillata ogilbyi, assembly GCA_023548195.1. Classification (NCBI taxonomy): domain Eukaryota; kingdom Metazoa; phylum Chordata; class Mammalia; order Diprotodontia; family Potoroidae; genus Bettongia; species Bettongia penicillata. Next base: position 194,759 of record JAJHZJ010000223.1, read on the forward strand.
TTATCTCTTCTTTATCCATATATCTGATAAATAACATGTTCCATGTTTTTTCTAATTTTCTTGTAATGTCTCTCTTTATATCTAGATCATGTATCTATTTTTATCTTATCTCACTAAATAATATAACATATTGATCTATGCCCAGTTTCTCTCATACTGCTTTCCAATTTTCCTAACAATTTATGCCAAATAATGAATTTTCATCCCCAAACCATGTCTTTGCACTTGCTAAATCCAGGATATTATATTTATTTACTGCTTTAAATTGTATATCAACTGTATTCCATTGATCTAGCTTTCTATTTCTTGACCAGCACCAGATGGTTTTGATAATTACTGCCTTATAATATAGTTTAAGATATGGTACTGCTAAACCTCTTTTCTTTACCTTTTTTTTCATTATTTCCTTTGATATTCTTTTATTATAATGTTTTTATATTATATTTATTATTGTTATGTTACTATTATTATATTTTAATTTTTCCTCCAATTGAAGGCAATAGCCATTTTTAACATTTGTTTTTAAAACTTTGAGTTCCAACTCTATCCTTCTTTCCTCCCCACCCCCATCACTGACAAAGCAAGCAATTTGACATGTGATATATATGTGTACTCATATAAAACATGTACTCATACGAAACATTTCCATATTAGTCATGTTGTGAAACAGAGACCAACCTCCCCCAAAACAAAATGTCCTAGGGAATTCTGAAATTTGACTATAACATTCCTGGGAGTTTTCATTTTGGGATCATCTTCAGGAGACAATTAATGGATTCTTTCAGTTTCTAGTTTACCCTCTAGTTCTAGAATATTAGGGTACTTTTCCTTGATAATTTCTTGAAAGATGATGTTTAGGTTCTCTTTTTTTATTATGACTTTCTAGTAGTTCAAAATATTTTAAATTATCTCTCCTGAATCTATTTCCCCAGTCAGGTGTTTTTCCAATGAGATATTTCATGTTTTCTCCTATTTTTTTCATTATTTTGACTTTGTTTTATTGTTTATTCCTCATAAAGTTATTAGCTTTCATTTGCTCAATTCTAATTTTTAAGGAATTATTTTCTTCAGAGAGCTTTTGTACCTCCTTTTCCATTTGGTCCATTCTAGTTTTTAAGGATTTTTTTCTTTTATGGATTGTGGTGCCTCTTTTTTCCATGTGGTCAATTCTGTTTCTCATGGCATTCTTCTCATTGTTTTTTTTAAACCTCTTTTAGCATTTCATCTGTTTTTATAAGGTGTTATTTTCTTCAGTATTTTTTGTGTCTCCTTTATCAAGCTGATGACTCTTTGTATGATTTTCTTTTATAACTTTCATTTCTCTTCCCAATTTTTCCTCAACTCTCTTGCTTGATTTTCAAAATCCTTTTTGAGCTCTTCTATGGCCTGAGACCAATTCACAGTTTTCTTGAAGACTTTGGATATGGGAACTTTGACTTGATTATCTTCTTCTGAGGGTGTGTTTTGATCTTCTTTGTCACTATAGTAACTTTCTATGGTCAGAAGTTTTTGATGTTGTTTGCTCATGTTTCTAGTCTATTTTTCTTTTAACTCCTTGTTAAAGTGGGACTGTGCTTCCAAGTTGGAGGGCACACTGTTCTAAGTGTCAGGAGTTTTATACATCTTTTTTCAGAGATACTTCTAGGGACTTATATTGTTTGCCTTTCTTCCAAGGTGGTAAGCTCTAAGGAGAGGTGCCTTTCACATTCTTGTGGCCTGTGCTCTGGGCTATGAGTAACTACAAGCCCTCTTTCCTGCCCTGTAATTCCTTTGTACCTGCAAGTTCTGCTGTGTTAGTGCTCCTCCTCACCCTAGGATTGCCACCTAGGACTGCAACCCAGATATGAATAGGGGAAAGCAATAGAGTTCTGTCCCCAGTGCCAGGAAGATTAATCTTCCTCAGATCAGTTATTCAACTCCTTTGGCATCTTTGGGATGAGAGCTCCAGAAGTAGCTACTACTGATTCAGGGATGGCTTGCTCTGGGTTTGCTGGGTCTGGGACTGTGCTGAACTGTGCTCCACTCTCACCCAGGTACAATAGACCTTCCCTGTGACCTTCTGAATTGTCTTTGGCCAAAAAGTTATTTCACCCCATCCTTTTGTGAGTTCTACTTCTTACAGAATTGTTTTATAACATTATTTAAAAGTGTTTTGGGGGAAATTCAGACAAGTCACTGCCTCTTCCTTTCATATTCTTGACTTCTTCTTATTCCAAAGTTATTTTATAATTATTTTTTTCCAATTCAGTAATTATTTGGTAATTTATTTGGGGTAATGTTGACTATACAAATTACTCTGAGAAAAGTTGTCACTTCTATTATATTGGCCCTTCCTACTCATGTACAATGAATATTTCTCCAATTATTTAAATCTGATTTTATTTGCATAAAAAAGTTTTTTGTAATAATTTTGTTTATATAGTTCCTAGATTTATTTTGGAAGGTGTATTCCCTGGTATTTTACACTTTCTAGAGTTATTTTAAATGGGGTATCTTTTACTATCTCTTTTTGCAGAGTTTTGTTTGTGACATTTAGAAATGCTGATGATTCATGTGGATTTACTTTATATTCTATTTTGCTAAAATTCTTAATTGTGTCAATTAACTTTTTAATCAAATGTTTGGAATTTTCCAAGTATATCATAATGTTAAATCCTAATCATTGATAGAACACATAAAAAACAAAACAAAACAAAACAAAAAACTAGTGAAAATTCTTAGATGTCCTCGTGGTTATTAATGGGGAGGCAAGTTCTAGAGTGACTCCCTTCCTTGAGTATTGTGTGGACCGAGGCCACGTTGCCACTTTTGGTAGAGAACCAGGCTGGGGTCTGAATCTACTCCTGATTGAGAACTCGTGAGACTCGAGGCTCATTCTACTGGGGCGCTCCTGATTCCAGTCCCAGCACAGTCATGGCTCATGGTCCCAATAAGCACCTGAAGGGTGTGGCAGCCCCAAAGCATTGGATGCTTGATAAATTGACCGGAGTTTTTGCTCTTAGACCCTCCACAGGTCCCCATAAATTGTGGCAGTGCCTCTGCCTCATCATCTTTCTTATAAATAGCCTCAAGTATGCCCTGAGGGGAGATGAGGTAAAGAATTGGTTCATCAAGATTGATGGCAAAGTCTGTGCTGACATTACCAACCCTACTGGCTTTATGGATTTCATCATCATCAATAAGACAGGAGAGCATTTCTGTTTGGTGTATAACACCAAGGGTTGTTTTGCTGTGCATCGCACCACAGCTGAAGAGGCCAAATATAAATTGTGCAAAGTGAGAAAGATCTTTGTGGCTACAAAAGGTATCCCTCATATGGTGACCCATGATGCTCCTATGATACATTATCCAGATCCTCTAATCAAAGTGAATGACACTGTCCAGACTGATTTAGAAACTGGCAAGATCATTGATTTCATCAGATTTGATATTGGCAACCTAAGTATGGTAACCAGTGGTGCTGACTTGGGTTGAATTGGTGTGATCACCAACAGGGAGAGGCATCTAGGCTCTTTTGATGTGGTCCATGTGAAGGATGCCAATGGCAATAGCTTTGCCATTAGACTGTCAAACATTTTTGCTATTGGCAAATGCATTTGTTATTGGCAAAGGTAACAAGCCTTGGATCTCTCTACCCTGTGGAAAAGGTATCCATCTCACCATTGCTGAAGAAAGAGATAAGAGACTGGCGGCCAAACAGAGCAGTGGATAAATGAAGATGAAGGCTAATGGCATATGTAATCAGATAAAGCTGTTACAACATGGAAACAATTTCCTTTTGTTAATTTTGGTAATTGATACTATTGTAGGTGGTCATCTATTTTCTTTATCTTGTCAGATTTATTGGAAAATAGCTGTGTGGTCTGTTTTTCTTTAATAGTTGACATTTTCTTGGTCAACTTTTCACTTATTCTAGTTTAATAAATGCATATATTTCTGCCTTTTATAATTTGTTGGCTTTTAAAAGGTAGTCTAAAATTAATATTTATGAGTAGTCTATATGCATTTGAAAAGAATGCTCATTCCCTGCTTATCCTATTTAGTTCTCTCTATATAACTTGTAATTCTAATGTATTTAAGTAAGTTCAGATCAAATATTTAGTCTTAACCTCTTTATTGTGTTTATCATTCTGATGATAGAATATTGATATCTATTATATTCTTGTCTTTTTCCTTGTATCACTGCTATATTTCCTTTTCATATTGTAGTATTTGTGTTTGGCTCAAATAAAATGAGAATTATTGCATAAAAAAGAAAAAACTGTGGAAGGAATTGGCTACATAATTAACCAAGGTAATGTATAAACTCAAGTATGCCAAACCTTATCTTTTTGTACCAGAAAAAGTGAATTTTAAATCTAAAGGAAAAATAAACTTCACTGTGTCATTTTTAGATTGGAGTATTGCAAAATCTTTTGAAAATCTATATGCATTTAGTATTTTTATTTCTCTGAATTTAAAAATAATCATGTCATTCTTGCTAAACTGCTACAAAATGTGGTTAACACATTAAAAAACAGCTTTTGAAATTTGAAATGTTTCTTTATTGTTCAGGCCTAAGTTAAGTTTTAACCTCCAGAAAATAAAATGCATGAAGATATGTGTATAGGTATATATTTATACGCACAGATATACAAGTATATACATATATGTCTTTGTATGTGTGTACACACACATAAATCCAAATGAGGAAAACAGGGAGGTTGATTTTCCCAGGGTCAGAGATCTATTAAGTGCCTGAGGCAGAATTCAAACTCAGGATCTCCTGACTCCAAGTACAGCAATCTAGCAACTGTACCACCTAACTATCCCCTTTACCTTGTCTGGCTTTTCCCTACCTCCTTGCAACTACAATCCTTTTCATTTGTTGCCACAGAAGCCATCTACTTGTCAGGTCTCCAGTATCTTGTATTTTTCTACCCCTATTCTCACTCTCATTGGAATTCAAAGGGTCTCAAAATTCAGAGACTTTTGGGCTTAGACCTTAGAGAAACTCAGGGTCTCTAAGACTGGGTTTAAAGAAGTTCAGGGAATTTGCATGTACTTAAGTCATCAGAATTACTAGAAGAATAATGTGACTACCTTACAGAGTAAAAGTACATTTTGAATGAGACACTGGAATCCTAATCACCATTTATAGCACTGCCTTTATGGAAAACTAAAGATCAATACATATGTTACATATGTTAGCATTCTTCCTCGAACTGAAATCTGCAACTTATTTTTCTCTTGTGTCTGTTGCAATCAGGCTTGTTTTAAAGTTTTCTTTGTTGGATGCCATCCAAGTGAACCGAGGCAAATTCATTTCTCTGCTTCTGAAATGCTCTGAAGTAGCCCAAGACCCTATTCATGGCATCTTATGGTACACCAAAAAGGGAAACAGGAAGTGGGTAGAAATGAATGACATGAGTAGTTCTGGGAATATAGTAGTCATAGAATGTTTTAAAAAACAAAAATGTTTGAAGTGTTTAAGTAAGCATGTTGTAAGACTATCTAATTAACTGACTTTATGATTCATCAGCACCAAGGACCAGAATTCAGTAGAAAAAATATAGTCGTGTGACGATTAAAGTTGTATTACCTGGATATTAGATACCTAATATAGTTTTCATGCTAGCTGATCAATGTTAATTGTCTAATTAATATTAAGGAGATAGTGGTGGGTTTACCGATATTGGGGAAACTAATTGCTAATTTGTATTGGAAAGATGAAAATGCTTAATTGTTATTAGAAAAAATTAAACAATAGGGGCTGGTAACCATTAGAGAAATACACTATGAACCTCTCTGGGGGGCCCCAAGAAATTCAAGGGGAATAGTATCTTTGTTTTATGGATCCAATCTATTACAGAATTGGCTGGTATAGAACCCTGGAGGCAACATATGCTACATATAGGACTTCATCTGTGAGAAATATTGGATCCTTTGTATTTAGGGAGACCCGTTGAAGAGCTTGAACAGGGTGGACCTAACACTCTTTTACTATATTCCTTAGTTCTGGGAATCCATTAGAAAAAAAATTCTATTATATTTGGATATAAGATGAATGAGTATACTGAAATGGGAGTACTCTAGAGTCTGGGGAAAACAGGTCATTAGATAAAACCATCTGAAATCTCACTAATAACTGGTATCCCAGAGCCAGTGAGTGCAGCCAAGTACCATGAAGCAACCACACAGAAGCCAAGAAAGCTATTGATCTAACCAAGCATTGAGTGAATTGACCTATGATCTCACCAAGGATATCAGGTCCTGAAAGGGAGCAACTCTCCCATTCCCCATGCCTCACCTCTGAATGAACTTGGATGGGACTTGGGGAAGGGAGAGCAGGTCTTCCAAGACCAGGTATTCTGAGCACTCTTTGGCTCCATGTGACTCACACTTGAACCTCATTTACCTTTGTATTTTAAGTTTATGCTTACTCTTCCCAGGGATCTTGTGTATGTACATGTCATGGGAGAGTGAATTTCCAAATTGGGGTTATTGATGGTTATATATTGATGGTCATATTCTTATGATTCATCGTCAGTTACCAAAGACTTTGTCAAAGGTAACTGAAGTTGCTTTTTGTTGTTTTAGGTTGACTGATTTTCAGGGGAGCACACTGGCTAGGCACTTCTGAATGACAGCATTAGGAGGCATAATCCCTAGACTCCTGGCACCCAGTTGGTCAATATAAGTAACTGGGAGCTGAGAAAGTAAGCCCAAAAATAAAATCCCAGAAATATTAATAAAATCCTTTGGAGTCCATAATGCAAATAATCATTAGTACAGGAAACCCAAAGTAAAACAAAATAAAAATATAAGAATATAAATATTATTATGAGTAGTACTTCAAGGTCTTCAAGGAGTTGTACATGCATTATCTCATATGATTTTCTCAATAACCCTGTGAAATAGGTTTGTTATTATTATCCCTACTATATAGATTGGAAAACTGAGAATGAGAGAGATTTCTCAGGATCACTCAGCTGGAAGGTGTCTGCGGAAGGAAATTATGTCAGTTCTTTCTGATTCCAAATTCAAAACTTTATGAACTATGCCCCCTAGCTGCATGTATTTGGAGATCTAATTATGACATCATGAATAATGAGGAGGTTTAAAAAGAAAAAATATTAGAAAAAAATAGCTAGGTGAAAGAGAGTTTTAACAATGAAATTACACACCAAAATTTTGGTAATATAACTAGAAAAGTTCTCAGAAGATAAACTATATCTCTGAAAAATAGATTAAAAAAAGAAAAATTAATTTAATAATAAATATTAAAAATAAATTTAAATAATATAAGGAATTAAAAAGAAATTTTGAAAATTACATAAGAAACATAAAGTATAAAAAAAAACAACTATAGGAATGATAAGACAAATGAAAGGTGCTTTCTTCCAAAAGATTAATAAAATCAACAAATCTTTACTAAATTGATTTTAAAAATGAGAAAATAAAGTCACCAGAAAATTAATGATGTACTAAAGAAATAGACTTATCAGAGAAGTAGACTAATAAGAATTTATTTTAAATAATTACATACTAACTTAACCACAGATTCAAAGGACATGTATATTTACTGCATTCCTGTTTGAAAGTAAAAGTGACTTCTTTATTCACACAGTTAGGTAAAAGGGGAAGGGCCTAATGGGGTGTGCAGGTAAATAATTAACACCTGACAAAAAAAAGTAGAGAATGATACACTTTTAGATTTAAACTTTATTACAAATATTTTCTCCATCACTTTCTTAACTCTAGACAATTAATAAAATTATAAATCGGGCTTTTATTTGTAGCTTGCCAATTTCCAAGGTGTAAATGTTTTTGCTGAATATTTAACAATCAGGTCTCTCAAACTCTGAGAAACTGACTCCAAGGCAACTCTGCCAGAGTCAGCTCCTTTATAGCCTTCTTCTTTAGAGAAGAAATGGACCTCAGTCTTTTGCTTTTCTGTTCATTCTTTTGCATTTTAGGGGTAGAGGATAAAGTCTGACAAAGCCTAGAACACGAGCCATGGAGACCAGAAGGCCCAGGAGTGTAAGCTAGATATTGCAGCTAGCCTAGGAGCAAAGCCCTAAGAAAGCTGGGGCACCAACAGGTCCAGCAAAAGGCAAGTTTGGGACTAGAACTTCGTTGGATAATGTTATTTAGGAAATGAACCAAGTTATGAGCCTAATTTTCCCTTCCTCCTCCCACATTATTCCCACAAGCAACTAAAAGTAATTTTATGCACTTATTCTTGCTTCATCTTTGAAGCAGATATTCCTGTGTAGAAGTTAACCAATATTAACTGGTTAAATGGAACTATGAGGTTAGTTCCTAGAAATGGGAGGCTAGGCAACACAGATAGTAGGCTCTTGAGCTGATGATGACAAAGGAAAGAAACCAGGTCGGAGAGGGATGCGCAGGAGTGCAACTAGCCTGGTCCTAAGAGGAAGGACCAGCAATCAGTGCCATTACAGCCTTTGTATATACACATTCGATTTCTTAACTTGAACCCAGAAAGCAGAAGAAACAATCAGTGGAAGTTTCAGGGGGAGATTAAAAATTTCTGGCACTTAGAGCCATTCAAAAGTAGAATAGGATGCCTCAGATTATACTAAGGCCCTTAACCCCAGATGTCTTTAAAAGATTGCAGCATCTTAACTTCTCCCAGGCTTCTGACTTAGGTAGGTCTAATCTACTAGAGGAGATCTATACATATATATATATATATATATATATGGGGTTTTTGTGTGTGTGTGTGTGTGTGTGTGTGTGTGTGTGTGTGTGTGGTCTGTATATTGATATGAATATTAAATACATTTTGACTCCAACCATAGGGCAAAATCAGGTGCAGGTATCTGTTCTACTGACTGAGGATTTTACCCAGAATCCCCAAGTTTTGAAACTTGCCTCCAACCTTGAGGTTGAACAAACTGGTGGAAAGGAGGAAGATTAAGGAGCTTTAGAATATTAGGCAAACCACCTAGTAGTGAGTCAATTTCCTCTACTAAGACTCTCCAGATGCTACCCTAGGGCATGAGAATAAAGGGAAATTATAATCATTTCTACTGATTGTAATTTTATTTAGAAATAATTTTAAAAGAAAAAAAAACTCTAGATATTACCTGTTATGAATGTGATCTTTGCTAGTACCTAGTTAATGAAGATGAATTTTGCCTGCTATTTTTAGAACATGCAATTTACTACCACATCAGTACAAATTCATACACATATTTTTGTTTAGATATGCTAGTATCTATATCACAGCAGGTTAAAAGCATCATTGTTTGATAAGAGAATGCTTCTCAAAAAGCTTACTCATGCAAGACCAGAGAACGACATTATTGAAGATGAAAAAAGGGACCAGAGGACATTTTGACTTTCCTTTGAGAGAGGAGGTTCACAGAACAGTTTTATCATAAAAGAATTCTGTGGAATCAATTTAAATTTCTATGAAATTGAGCACAAAGGCCAGTTATTGCTGCTATGTTGAGAGTCTAATGAAGACGCAATTAGCATCAACATGGAGGAAAAAGGCTCTCTCATTTACTAACTCTGTAATTTGTTTATGCTCTGAGGGAAGAATGTGGCTTTTTTGAAAAGAAAAAAATATAGTCACGCTAAACTGTCAGACAATTTGAAAAGTACCCTAAAGTGCCACAGGATAAATGGACAAACACAGCCCAAGTTCATTTCAGCAAGAGTTCTTCCTATTGAGAGAAGAGTATTTTCTGTTTTAAAACATAGGAGAATAGAGAAATGGCTTCACAGAATCGAGTACTTATTTTTGGCTAATTTTTGATATATTCCAAATGCAGCATCATGTCAAAGGTACTCTAATAATTTTATAGTATTTCAATGAGAAGCTAGCAGATTTTATTTGGGGGTAGTAGAATGATACTGTGGCACTCAGAATAAAGTACATATGATATAATAGATATCTAAGAAAAAAATTTTGAGAAATGGAACACATTTCGAAAGACCATGAAAAGGAAAAAAACCTTCTCTGGGGCTTAATAGAAATCAGTAGAATTGATACCAAAAAAAAAAAAAAGAATACTTTGACTGGATGCTGGTTAATTGGCATACTTACAAACATCTTTGCATTTCCCTAGGAGATAGTAATGTACAAAATTTAGAAAGAGAAAAAGGAGGTTCTTGTAGATAACCAATAAACAAAACTCATAATACTGGAGATCAGCTTACCAGCACAGTCACTACACGGAGAACCACTCCACGCATGTTATTTTCCAGTTTTTTGTCTGTTAACGAACCATTCAGACCTGTGACAGGGTTCCAGCAGCCAAGCTATAAGAGAAAATAACATTAGTCAACTTTCTGAATGCCAAGCAATGGCGGTCACCCGTATATGAACCTTTTCGAAGATTGTGCGGAATAGGATGTCTCAGAAATATTGGGGCAGAGAGCTTCAAGTATAAGTTTTACTTCAATTGCAAATGAAATCATCACACATGCTATTTTCTTACTTTAAATACCATCATCTTCTACAGTCAAGGATAGAAGTCAATATAAATTGTTTTAGAATACTTTATGAGAAACCCTTACAAATAATTATCATAGAATTCTAGCTCAGGGATACATTAATTAGAAAAACTGTAGCTCACATAATTTTAGCACAGTTTCAATTCTAGCACATTATTTTTTTCTTGAAATATTTAGAATTTTAAAAGTTATATCAAATTTAATCAGATTATACTGCTTAAAAAATAACAAAAGACTAGTTATTTCTTGGGTGATTAAAAGAGCTGCTTGCAGATGATAAAAGAAAAGAACATGTGACTTGATTGTCAAAGGATTTGCAACATACAGCACATGGGAAACCCAATTCATCTACTATTCTTATTTCAGGACTCAATTTTCTTGGGGTTACTTTGGCATGAGCTTTCCCCTTAAGGTTTTTCACTCAGTCACTGCTTTTTAATCACTACAATATTCTTTCCTTACACCCCAGCGTTCCTAGCTCTGGTGATATCCAAATCTGGGCACTACCAGTGTCAGGATTAGTGCCTATAAATCTTGATGGAATGGAAATTGATGGCTCTCAGTTCAGAGACAAGGAATAAGAATAAGATGATGTCACTGGAAATCAGTGGAAAATTGCTCAGGTAGCCAAGATGCAAAGGGAATGTAGGCATGCAAGCCTTGGGAAGAATGTGATGCTTCCCTCTTCACTGCTTGCTCCCTGGACCTTGAGCTGCAGAAACCTATTTCCAGTTCACTCAGCAGGAATGTTAAGCCTTGAACCATTTCAAGGATAAGTTTAGTTCAATGGTTATGAAGTCATTTGGTTATTTATATTTTTGCATCCTGACTATGATTTATTTTCTTATTCTGTTTATCATTTTGTAAAAGTAAAAAATATGACCAAACCTCCTCATTAGGACCTTTTGATCTCAGACATGGAGATGGAAGCAACTTTAGACATCATTTAGTCTAACCATATCACTTTAGAATTGGGAAATTGAGGCCCAGAGAAATGCAGTGATCTGCTCAGTCATACAGGTGATTTTGAAGCCTGCTTTTAGTTATTCAGTCAATAAACACGTGTCTACTGTGTTCCAGGTCCTGCGCTAAACACAGATTTTTTTTTTCAAATACATCTCTTAAATAATTTGTATATTTTCCCCCATTTTCTGCTTCCCTAAAACTCCAAAAATACTAAATTAGGTAAAAGAATTATCTCCAGTTGTAGCTTCAGGGTAAAATATAGTCCTAACATAAGCAAATCTTGTATTTTCCATATTAAAATATTATGGAGATTCAACTGTAAAAGCACATTAAATATATTCAGGGGTATGTCATTCTTAGTTACATAAGGAATCTAATTAGAACTTAGATCCAATTAGTGAATCAAAATGTGTTGAAAGTCTAATTAAAAAAAAAAAAACTATTGTAGTATTCTAGCCAAATTTAAAACCTTATGAAAATGAAATCTTGTTTTCCACAAAGGCCAACAAAAGTCCTTCAATTGTGTTCATTAATGCACACCTTTTTAACAAAATAATTACTTTTCAAGAGGAACAACCAATGTTGGTGAAATAGTGAACTATGATTTTACTTATCCAATTTTCTAATTTGCTGTTGGATTTTTTCAATGATGTTAATTTAGTTCTAAATTTAATGAACACTTCACATAATGCCATCTCATTCATGATACATATGCTCAAAGTTGGCAAAGTAAATAAGACTGATTTTCCAGTTGGAATGGTTTTGTATGTTAGGGGAAATTTGAAAACTTGCCTAAGTAAATCACATTTTAATGGTGCCAACATAAATTTAGTATTTTGGTGTACAGATGAGCCAAAATATTTATTGCTAAAACAAGTGATGTAGTTTATTAAGAAATTTGTTTTAATATTATGGTCAATAATTTTATGAAATGCAATCTTGTTCTTTTCTGCTTTGTCTCAACATGGGTGTGCAGACCTCCAGGGTGTCAAAACTTCCTTCCCTGACATAGAGTAACAACTTCCTTTAGTCCTAGAGAATTTTGTAAGGCACTGGAAGAGGTTAATTTCTACCTTAGCTATGTCTAAAAAATATTTCTCTCATTCTTGAGTTCTCTACTTCAATCAGGAGATATTTCTTTCATTTGTCTTTATATTGATAATACAATTTTGCTTATTATTAATGTAATTTTGCTTCTTAATAAGATCTTTCCCATCCATTAATATAGGGCCTTATGACCCACTTGCGTCACATGGAATTGTGAACTCACATCATTCTAAGTCACATGGAACAGGATAGGGTAGAGAAGGAGGGGTGGAACAGAAACAGGACCTAGAGCAGAGCTGAGAGGCAATTAGAGAGTGATCAGAGCTGAGAAAGGTAGCTGGCTAGAGTGAGTGGGAGAATTTGTTTGTGATTTAAGAGAGCTGGTTTGTGGGAAGCCTAACAGAGGAGAGCTTGGGATGGTATTGCCTTCTGCATTGTTATTGTGTATAGATTTCTTTGTTATTGTGATGGATTTGGCCTTCTGATATTGGGATTTGGCTTTCTGGTGTCTGAATAAATGTTTCTGTTTTCTACGTGGAGAGTTTGTTTTATTTCATGATTTAGAATGGTGCTGGCATGGGAACCTGCACTGAACCTGGTGTTTGAGCTATAACACCAGGGACCTTCCTACTAGTAAGACCATCCATCCCCTTTCTGTGTAACTTCCCCAAGAGGTCTTTTCGTTTTGTCCTAGATATGTGACCCTGAACTTAGTAGTGGGGAACAAAACTTATAGCTTGCTCATTTTCCCATCACAAAGCTCTAGTGTGAGTCTGGTGGCATCCTGCACTGGGTCTGTAATGGTAATGGAAGATGAAGATCTTCCCCATCCATTAATAGGCCTGTGTTACCACATTTCCCCTTTTTCCCATGGAACAGGAGCTGTGTTCCCAGGTCTTAAAGTACACAGGTATTTCAATCACAGGTTCGATACTTCTTGTGTCACATAGAGCCCATTGGGGGAAGAACTTGCTTAAGGAGGAGCTTACTTAGAGGGAGGCTTGTTTGTAGGAAGGTTTTCACACCTTCTAGTACTAAGCTTATTAGGCACTGAGTCAGGAAGGTTGTGATGCCTTATGGTTCTGAATCTATTAGCCAAAATTGTATATGTATTCTGAGGTTGGTATTTTGCTTTGGAGATTTGCTCATGAGAAGGATTTTTTGATTCCTTGGACAGGACCCTGAGTAGTCATTTGTTAAGAGCCCCCTGACTAGTCAGGTGTTGGTGCTTCCCTAGTCTGGTAGTATATGTAGATGGTTGCATTACTTTGTTAACAGTTGAAGCCCTGTCTATTGAATCTCGGTGCCAGTTTCTCTGCTTGTATTTTCTGTATTTCTTTATACTTATTTGTAATTAAAGTAAGACTGTTGACCCCTTAGAAGCTGTCTTTACTTTAGAAAAGCAGATCAAAGAATCTGTGTTAACAGGCTCTCCTGAATGTGCTAGGGTCTACAGGGTCTGGGACCTCTTTCTTGCCCTGATATTCAGTCTTTCCTTGGGCACTGGAATACTCATGTATGATGACACTTCTGGCCCAACCCCGTTCCCAGGGTCCATAGACACTCTGGTCTATCTTCATATGCTAGCCAGTACTGGACAAATGATGCGCTGTGACTTTTTCTAGACTTCCCCATCATAATTCCCCTGATACAGTCTCTAGATCTTTTTGGAGATGTTTTGTCAAGGAGACCTCAACGATAATTATTTTTTTTCTCTGTCATCTTGACTCTCTCAAAAAAAAAAAAAAAGACTTTTTTGATCTCCCTAGGCACCAGTGCCTCCTCCCTCCTGACAAAAATTACCTTGTGGTTATTTCCCATAAGCATACATATATGTTGATGTTTTTATTTACCTGTTATTTCCTTAAGTAGAAGGTAAGACCCTTGAGGACAAGAACTATTTCATTTTTTCCCTTTGTTTCCCCAAAGCCTCACTCAGTGTCTGGCACATTGTAAACATTTAATTAATGTTGGCTGATTGGTTAAAAAATAAGACCAATGATTACTTAGAAAAAAGGATACTTTAATCATTCAGTGAATCTGTTCTCATCAACATAGGTACTCCCTACAATGAGGTAGAAAATAAATATCTATTCATTCTGTGCTGCTCTTTCCTGAGCCTCCCAAGAATGCTCGGTAGCATTCCACCCAATGTGCTTTAGCTCTCTTGAAATTGTGCTGACAAGAATGTATTGGAGCACATGAAATATCCATTGGTTGTTCCTTACTATTTCTGAGTCACCATCCCATTTCTGTTTGTCCCCTCTATAATGATATTATTTATAATACTTGTCTTGTACAAGTTCTCATCTGCAATGTGTGGCATCCTGCTTCCACCTAATAAGAATCTCTCCTCTATTGAGAAACTCTTAGATTTAATCCTTTAGAGATCATGATATGCCATGACACACATGGTCAGAATAATGACATTAAAAATATAGACCTTTGTTTCATGGAAAAAACTGGGGCTCATAAAAAACTCTCTACAATTTTCTAAAGTCAATTCAGGTCTCTCTCCTTTTTATGCTCATCTCTGAATCCCTCTCCTTTTCCATTTGTAATATCTATCAAGGATAGATCTATGTGTTATCCATCTACCTATCAGATACTGAACAATAGCCATTCGCTCTCCATGTGTTTTTTTCTCTATGCACAAAGTCAGAGCAAACTTAAAAAAAATAAAGATCATGGACCTCATTTACCCTCAGCATTTTATGACTGTACAATAATCAAATTGTCAGCTGCGTACAGAAACATCTGGATGACCTCAGTATCCAAAAGGAATCACTTTTTGCTTTGAACTGGACATCCTCCTTGGCAGCAACAAATGCTACTGATAAGTACACATTCCCTTTTTCTATATCTCACAATATTAATAACAGTTATTTTTGTTACATCTTTGAAGGTATCTTTATAATTTTGACAACTACATGGGAGATGCTTGATCGGAAGGAGAGATTTAAAGTAGTACTTTATTCAAGTGAATTTATTTTATTCAGCTAGCAATAACTATAATCTTGTGTTTTATATAGCTTTCAGTCAACTGCATGACTGCAAAATGGTTGATTATTAAATTGCAAGAGATTGCATGGCCGGAGCAGACAAGCATAGGCTGTACATAGAGCAAAGTTTGAGATACTCCCCCCTCACTCCCAAGCAATAATTTGCCTGGAATGACCATCTAAATGGAACCTCCACCGGAATATATTACCCTTGACTTCCTGACTTGTCACTTCTCCTTGGATACTTATTCTTTCTATCTACATCAGGCAGCTGAAATAAGCAGTTTTGTGTGAAAGGGAAGGGCTAAAGAGTTAGAAGGGCACTATGATAAATACATATTTGGGGATGGAGAGAAAGCCTGAGTCTCTGACTTGGACTAGGGAATTTCAGCCAAGAAAAATCCATCTAACAATGTAAATCTGTGATTTTTTTTGTAGTTTATCATTTTAGAAAGTTGGATGAGGGAAAGTAAAAGTTTAAATAACTTGTCCAGGGTCACTATTTATCAAGATGAGACCTGAACCCAGGTGCTTCTGATTGTGATATCCCCTCTTTATGTACTATACCACACTCAAGTTAATGCTTTGTAAACCTTGACAACAGATGTCCCCCTTAAGTCATGCTCAGTCATCATTCTAGTTGCCATTCAGAATATTACATATATCTTTTCAACTGCTTCCTCTTGACCACAAGACTCATGGAGTTATACTATATTATGACACCAAGTTTTTAATTGGATGCTGAACTAGAAAAGCTGATGCTATAATGGGCCATACTTGGAAGAAAGTACTTTCTAAATGGCAGATGACTTGGAGATGAATGATAGACTGTGTTCCTACTTTCCTCAGCTCCCTGTGTGGAATGTTTATTCTACCAGCTGGGCTTTTCCCAAAGATTCTCCCAATGTCTTTATTTCCCTTGGCAGGGAGAATCCCTAAGACTTTGAGTGCATAACTTTTTCTATAAAATAGCAACTTTCCCAAGAGTTGCTGCAGTCAGGCTTAAGAATCAGTGAATGTGAGAATTGGGCACCCTTCTTCCCCTTATTGAGAAGTTAAGCAATCCCTGAGCAATGAATCCAGGGAAAACTACGGTGGCAAGTAAAGGACAAGGACTGGTAACTGACTGCCAGCCCCTTGCTTAGCCTCAGCTGAACAGAGCATAAATAAAAATCATAGCATAAGCTGAAGATTAAAAACAAGATATATAGAATTTACACAAGCTTACAGGTATTTGGTAAAATGAGTTGAATAGCAATATTCCACATAAAAAAAATCAGAAATTTGTGCTGCACACCAAAATAGTGGCTTATCCATTTCACAAAGATAGATTTGTGTTAGAAATATGAAATTGTCTCATATCCCAAAGCAAACACAATCTCAATCTCTTGAACTATATGTAAGGAGGACACCTAAGGGAGCAAGAAAAATTAGGAATGAGTGCAGCTTCACATGTCTCTGAAGGATAGTTCAAGTATCCAAAACCTTCACAACTTCCAACCACTTACTCTTTGAAATTGACTGCTGATTATTTTGCCTATGGGGCTTTCATCTGTACTATCCTAAAACAAATGGTGTAAATGAATTAGATCTATGTAATGCAATACAAATTTTGAAGTTGAATCTATAATGAACAGAATACCACAGCTGAATTATTGGGTCATTTTATAATAGAATGGACAGAAATTGTATTTGTAAAACTTCAGAACAGTTCAAGTTCCAGCCTGTACTTTAGTTATGAAATGTAGTTTTTTCATTAGTTTACTCCTTTTAAATCTTGTTAACTTGGCTTGTTTGCTTATGAAGAAGTTTTCTTTTTCTTTTCTTTTTTATAGTAAAGCAGAAGACTAAGGATACTAAGGCCCATGAGGTTTCATGCCACCACCATCTTCTCAGCTAAGAGAACTTCCAAAGCAACACATAATGAAAGTGATTTTGTAATTTTTCAGGCTTCTGGTAGACATGATATTCGATATTTCATATAGTCTGGCAATGGGTAATTTAGAGTGGATTTTGAATGGAGGATAATTCTATTTCCTTTCAATTACTATACATTGATCTACATTATTTTCTGCTTATTGCATAAAGCCATTAAAGAAATATTTTAAAGTGCTTAATGTTTTAATTATTTCCTTCATTGGAGCTTTGGCAATAATTATCTTGTAATGTTTGCTAAAAACCAATGAAATATCTTGTGTTCAACACACTGGTTGATATATTTGAATGAATACAATAGTTCTTTCCGTCTAGTTCTTACTATATAGGCTATTGGTGTGTATGTGTGTGTGTGTGTGTGTGTGTGTGTGTTTACTACAGTATTTTTACCTTGTCATTTGCGTACAGGCAATACATGACAAGTTTTTATACTTGGGCTTTGCATAGTTCTTTTACAGGAACTATTATAAATTATAGAGTTACAAAGTTTGTATTGCATAAATGATAGAATTTTGGGTTTATAATCTGGAAAGCCTAGGTTCAAATCCTACTTCTGATATTAATTGGGCATGAACCTGGCCCCATCTTTTAACTTTTATGTATCTCAGGCATTTCCATAGAATCTATTGACTGAATCAATAAGTAGGTTGCAATTTGATGAATATCTTATTTTAAGAAAATAATAGCTATTTCCTGTGTTCATTAAATTTATCATCTTATACTCATATGGGATAATAAAGGCTATTTTTCTCTGTTACATATTATTCACGTGGTCACTTAATCTACTTCTTCCACTTACTCAGCAAGAGGCCACAATGAGGATAGAAACTGAATTTGAATAAAAAGGACATATAGTCAACAAGGTGTAGTATGGGTCATTTGTTTTCTAGTTCCCATTAACCCCCTCCCCCTAAAAAATCTAAAGAGGAATTATACACCAGAAATTAAGCAGTTATAGCTCTCTCCCCAGGACAAAGACCCAAGAAGTCCAACAAGGTAACAAGTTGATGAGTTAATGATGGAGAATGTGGTCAATATGTTGTTCTACACACTCCTTCCCAATAAGTTTCCATATACCTCTCCAGCAAAGAAATTTCCTGTTGATTTAGTTTACTAGCACATGCCACCTCTTCCCTTATCTCACCACTCTGTGGCACTAAGAAGCAGAGCACAATTTGCCAGGGCACATGAGGAGGGTTAAGTATGATAGGCAGGAGTGTGTGGAGTTGTGGTTTGCTTAGCACAGCTAAGACACGGCCAGGGGACAACTTTTTGGTTAGACAACAAAGTTCCAGAATCTGTTTCTAGAAAACCCATCTGACCATCCCCTAAACCTACGGAAAAGAGTAGAAACTGATTTCACCTAAATCTAGGCAATGAAGTGCATTGGATCAGGGAATTAGCATGTGAGACTATACTGTACCTTAAGGAAAGGAGACTGGTATACATATTGAGCCAGTTTTACCTCTCCAGATATTACTTGGAGCAGGAATCAAACCCAAAGAAAAGTAAATTCCCCATTGTGAGAGGAAAAGCTTTCAGGTTCGTCCCTGGGAGTAAACTTATTACTGAAGGGGAAAGAGTCAGATAATGAGTGAAAGGAGAATATCATGAACAAAGATTAAAGCTCCCAAAGAAATCAGAAAAAGAAAAACTAAACACAAACAGATGAATCAAAAGGGAATATAGTTAAAAACAAGAAGAGGGGAAGGTGAGTGATAAGACTGCTAAAAAATGTAAATATATCTAAATAAATGCTGCAAGACAAAGGAAACTGAACCAGCACCTGATGAAATAGAGAACTCTCTGAATTCTCAAGAGAACACAGAACCACAGTTGAGATGTTCCAGAATTGTTCAAGATACAATTCAGAACCTTTAGATAATTTGGATAAGAAAAATGGCAGAATTGAGGATTTCACGGCAGAAACAATCAGCAGAATAGGACAAAACTGAATCCATAATTACTACTTTCTCCAAAGAAGTGAAGGCTAAAATCACATTTTGGGAACAGAGATATGCTGTCTTGGAGGAAAATGTGGAAGAGAAATAAAAATAAGGAAAATGTGGAAAAGAAGTTATAATAATGCTGAAAAGAAAATATAACCTCTATACAAGAAAAACACATCATTGCTGAAATCAAGATGATTTACTAATTATAGAAGTTTTTCTGGAAAAAATAACAAGTCCAAAAACTTAGAAGCCACAAAGCAAGAAAGAGTAAAAAAACATTCACACTTCCAGATTTTAAAAAAAAATAGTAAAGCTCCATCTAAAGAATCAACAGGTCTCCTCCAGAAAATACAAACAAACAAAAAGCTATGCTTCAAACTTTAAAGCATATTGCAGTTAAATTTAAAACTTCCAATTATAAAGAATAAGCTCTATAAACATCCAGAAAAAAAACCCCAACAACTTTCAAATACAAAGAGAAAATTCAAGGAACACAAGAATATTCTGAACCTGCCAGAAATCAGAGCAGGAAATGGAATAATATATTCTGAAAAGCAAAAGAGTTCAAGATATACCCCAAAATGACACGCCTTGCAGACCTAAGACTAATTATTAATGAAAGAAAATGGATG
Organism: Bettongia penicillata ogilbyi; assembly: GCA_023548195.1. Lineage (NCBI taxonomy): Eukaryota > Metazoa > Chordata > Mammalia > Diprotodontia > Potoroidae > Bettongia > Bettongia penicillata. Next base: position 214,766 of record JAJHZJ010000223.1, read on the forward strand.
TTTAATAAAATAGATACTGGAAACATCTAGATAGTCACCCACCCCCCGAAACTCCAAAAACCTCAACATAAGGAGAGTATTTGACTTTATATACACCTCCAAGCAACAAAAATATAATTAAACTAAATAGTCAATCGACCAAAGCACACTCAATATTTGTAAAGATTCAGTTGCAAAATTCCCTTTAAAAAATAATACACAATTTAAATAGTTTGTCAAATATTCAGTGTATATGCTAGATCACACAAAAGAATGACAATACTACCAAAATTTATTTACATTTTCATTTCAAGACCAATCAAACTATTAAAGGAATTATTTAAAGAACTCAATAAAATGGAAACCAAATTCATTTGGAGAGAGATAAGAACTATTGCAATATCACCTGGTTTTATGTGTTCATTCATTCTCCAATTAATGAGCATGCCATCAATGTCCAATTCTTCACCATTACAAAAAAAACTGTGATAAATATTTCTGTACATATAGTTTCTTTCCTTTTGTTTTTTGATTTCTTTAGGGTATAGACCTACTAGTGGTATTTTTGGACAACAGATATGTCCAGTTTTATAGTTCTTTGGGCATAGTTTCAAATTGTTCTGCAAAATAAACCACTTCCCAACTCTACCAACAGTTTATTAGTCTACCTATTGCCCTCATCCCCTCCAGCATCTGTCCTTTCTGATAAGTGTGTGGAAGTGCCTCAGAGTTGTTTTAATTTACTTTCTCTAATCAATACTGATGGAGAACATTCTTCCAAACTATAGATAGATTTGATTTCTTCTGAAACCTACCTGTTCATATCATTTGACCATTTATCAATTGGAGAACTGCTCCTTTTTTTTTTTTTATAAATTGACTCAGTTCCCTATACCTTTGAGAAATGAAATCTTTATTACAGAAATTTGCCCTCAAGGATTTTTTATATTACTTCATTGGCTATGATACTTTTTAGCAAAATGTAGTTTTCCTGTTTATCTCTTTAAAGTCTACAGCATAGTGCTACATTGCCTTCTTTTTATGTCAGCTGAAGCATAATGGATTATCCTCTAGCCCTTTATTTTAATCTGTTTTGAACTACAGATTGCTGCATCCTGGTTACTAATCAATTCTGTTATCTGCTTCTGTCCTGTGGGTGAACTTACCCTATTCACATTTGACTATGACGATTAAATGTATTCCCCTTCATCCCATTTTCTTCTGCTTTCTCTATCCCTTTCTATTCTATATGTTCTCAAAAGTCTGTTTTGCTTCACACTCCAGTCTTTAATCTGCCTTCCTTCTGCACCCTATATTCACTACCTCCTCCCCTTCCTTTTTCCCTGTCGGGTGAGACAGATTTCTTTGACCAATTCTCATTCTCTCTCTCTGTTTCTCTGTCTCTCTGTCTCTCTCTGTCTCTGTCTCTCTCTCTCTCTCTCTCTTTCTCTCTGTCTCTGTCTCTCTGTCTGTCTCTCTCTCTGTCTCTCTCTGTCTCTCTATCTCTCTCTTTCCCTCTCTCTCTCCCTCTCCCTCTCTCTCTTCCCTCTTTGAACCAATTATTATAGTCTGATGAGAGCAAGGTTCAAATATTGCCTACTCTCTATTTTCCCCTCCACTATAAACCTTCATCCATGTGCACCTCTTTTATGTAAGAAAATTTCAATCTTCTACTTCTCCCTTCTGCCTTCATCCCTGTTTCTTACTCTTTGAATTTTAATGAGATCATCTTAATGTAATCACCTTACATCCCTGCCCTTTATCTTTGTAGACTCCTTTTATCTGACTAATGATAAAGTTCTTAAGAGTTATATGTGTCATCTTCTCATAAAGGAAAATAAACAGCTTAACTTCATTGAATCCTTTATGATTACTCTTTGGTATTTAGCTTTTTTAAGATTCTCTTGAATCTTCTGTTTGAATATCAAATTTTCTATTCAGCTCTGGTCTTTCATATCAGGGACTATAGGATTTAATCCTGGAAAGACCTTTAAGGGTCTTCTAGTAGAATAAGAAGCTGATCAAGAAGGACCCAGGATGAAGGAGAAGAGCTTGAATGAACAAGAAAAAGAGAAGGTCTTCCTGAATAGTTTATTCAGACAAGAGAGGACCATGTTAATAAAACCAATCAATGAGAAAGGGTTAAAGTATGGAGAGACAATGGAAAAGAATTCGAGCATGGCTGTAAAGGAGTGAAGAGAAGCTAAACAAAAGAGGAGAAGACATCGCTGAAAAATAAGAAAAGATTGGAGATCTCATTTACAAGCAGCATAGAGAACAAGGGGAATTTTCTAGTCATCTGAATAGCACAATGTCCATATTTCTTCCCCAGTCAAATGCCTACCATTTATATTCAAAGTACAGGCTGAGTTTTCTCTTCAAAGAAAAGATAAGGGACTTCCAAAATGCCTTTTGGCTCTCAAGGTTATCAGTCACCATTCCGATTTCTTGAAAAATAGAAAGGCTTCAGAAGGGAAACAAAGAAAAAAACTTGTGAAAATGTAGAGGGGCATTTTGACGTGAGTCAAGAGACTGGAAGGTATGAGAACATCACAAAGAGGAGAAAAGTTATTTAACTCTAGAAGGTAAGAAAATTATTTGAAGTCCTTCACAAAGAGAAGGGAGCTATATGTCCTGAAGAGGAAGTAGCTATCTGCCCTCCAATAAGGGATAATATAGACTGGTAGGTGCTGACAGTTGAGATATAATCCAAGAAGAGTCAGAGGTAAAAGAAAAAAGGAGAAATCCCTGCTAAGAGGAAAGCGAAAAATCAAAATAGAAAGATAGGCTTTCTTCCCGGAATGTGTATCCAAGATGTGACAAAGAACTTCCCAAGCGTCAAGAAAATGTTGTTAGCACCTCTTCTGATTATCCACATGTGAGGAAACACCACCACTAAAGGGAAACTGGAACTCAGTGTTAAAGATTCCAGTGTCCTTTGCAAGAAACTGCTGACTTTGGAAACACTAATGGTATTTTCTTTGCTATTGCCAATTAAAAAGGCAAGAATTGGAAAAGAGAGTAACACATACAGGAAGAAGACAGTGCAAATAGAAAAATAATGATATTTAAATGAAAAAGATATTTCAACATGTATGTCAAATTCCCTGGAGCTACTTTTTAAACTCACAGTTCTCACTGGCAAGATAGTTTCCCAAAAGTTGGTTACCATTATCCTCAAGGTTCTAGGGCACCCTAAGAGAATAAGGGTACTTTTCTAATGCCTCTCCTACCAGAGTATTTCTCCCAAGGTTTTCAGCTGATATCAGTTAATCATCAAGACATTAGAAATCAATAGTTATTAAAGTCTCATAGCAAGAACAGTTGGTTCAAACCATCCTAAGATTCTCTCCTTTCCTTCCCTCTCCTTCCTCAAGTAATTCCCCCTCAGGGTTTAGCTAGAATTGCCCATTACCTTATTCTCATTCCCCTCAAATTTTCTTTATCTCTTTCACATTGTGGTCTGGAACGTATAGCCCAAAGGCAACTAATTTGCTTTTATCTTAAAGTTTTTCCTTGCCCACTCCTTCCATCTTCCAGGTCTTCCTGAGACATGACCCTCTCCTGAGGACACAGCTTCCTTTGTCATCCTTTCCAGCACTGATTACACTTATATTCAAATGCTCAAATCACTGGTAATTATTTTGTCTATAAATCTTCAAAAGTTGTAATCTTTTGCTTTTTGTCTGACAAATTTTATTTCACACATGAATGTGACTTTCAAACCTATCGTTCTTTTCAGAGCCTCTACTACTTGGGAGCAATTCCAATCGTACAGTCTTGGCATTTTTGCTGTAGATCTTTTTGTCATATTCTAAGCAATTTACCTCTGGTTTCCCTCTTCCTGCTACTGCTGGTGTCCTATGTCCTTTCCCCTTGATCACAGAAGCTCCTTCTTCTTACTCCTTTCTGGAATACTGAACCTTGTCTTTCCTCCCCAATAGTTGCGCTCTTTATTTAATAAGGTTTAGCAATTTTCCACTTGGGGATGGGGAATGGCAGGGGCTAATTTGAGAATGAATTGTTGTCATGAGAGAATGGGGTAGTAGAGACCATAGCTGAATCTAATGGGCATCACTTAGCTGTCTCATGGTTGGTTGAGGTGGCTAATGTAGGAGTTTATGCATTTCAGCTTTGGTGTTATTGCATAAGACTTTTACCTGGTATATTGCTTCTGCCTTTCTGTCATTGATTTAGTTTTAATTACTATAGATTTGACATTACTTCTTTTGAGGTTGTTAGCTTGTGACAATTTTGCTGAAAATAATTCCTCTAGCATCTTCTTGATCACATTTGATTCTATAATTCTCTATTGAACTGTTCCAGCAACATCAGTCACACCCATGAAAGTGAATAATGAGCTTCCCTCTTAAAATTTCTGAATTGCTTCCAGCATATGTAGAACAATCTGCCACTGCAATCAGCTGATGCCTTTGTCTAGCTCACTGTGCACTTTTCCTTTCAGCTTCTGTGCTGATCAGATTGCAGGTGTATGCACTAGTGGCAAGAACTTAGCATTTGTATTCCAGAGGTCACTGGGAATTATGAAACAACTGCATATGCCTCTTGACATTCTTACAAGCTATGAAGCAATTAATTCTTTGGTTGTAAAGTATTGAAAGATTTATGTAATCAAGTCTCAGATGGGTCAGAAACCAAGCCCCTCTTCTCATTGTGCATGATGAAAAATATCAGCACACTTTTTAAAGGAGGAGATATCCTTGTCTGTTTGTCTCCCTGAGAGATTTGAACTCAATTTAGTTTGAAAGACCTGAAGACTGTTTCCAATATGTACTGCAGCTGAAAACAAATGGCCATCATTATGATAAATTATTATCAGTGATAGAAACTGTGGGAATAACTCAATGAATCACAGAGATATAAATGAATATCCAGTTCCTACCAGTCCCCAAAGTCTCCAAATCATTTATTGATATGAATTGTTGAACAGTAACACAATTATGATTTTCAGATGAACTAATTGACATTGTATCACCACAGTATTTTTATTGGAGCAAAACATAGTGCAGGCTTTCTTACCTCGGGCTTAAGTGAGTTTTTAAAAAATATTTAGATAACTGTATTTCAGTATAATTTGTTTGCTTTGCAATCTTAAGTATTTTATTTGATACATTTGAAAACAGTACCTTGAGGAAGGATTTATGGTGTTCCCTAGAATACAAAAGGGTTCCCTGACATAAAAAGAAGTTAAGAACCCTTTATATAACAGACTTGGAGTTATAATCAACAAGCATTTATTTAGTACCTACTATGCACCAAGGAAAGACCAAAAACAACCCTCTCTACCTTCGAAAAGCTTGTGTTCTACCAAGAGAGACAATACATACATATTGCATTACATATGGTAATATAATCTACAAAATATGTGCAGAATAATTATATAAATACAAATTTTTCTGGATAATAAAGCACTATCAAGTAGAAGATCAGGAAAATCCTCATGTAAAAGAAATAGACATAGATCCGTCACTATTTATGTAACTTTTAAAAGATCACTTTCGGTTTCCTCATTTGTAAAATTAGAATGATCATACTTCATTACCTAATTAGAGGGTTTTTGTGAGGAGTAAATATAATAATTTATAACATGTGTATTAGGAATCTTTAGTTTCTTATTTGTACTTGCACACTTATCCATTTCACAAACGTGAAACATATATAAAATACTGAACAAAAAGGCATGAATGAATTTTAATCTCTTTATCACACACAGATAGCGTATTTTAAAGTTAGAGCTTGGTTTGGGAAAGTTAAGAGTTAAGTCATGTGATCAGATATTGGATAGACTTAATGTTACCTTCTCAAATTTCCCACTTTGGCTATCTGATTAACCTTAATTTTCTTCCACTATAAGAAGGCTTTCTGCCCAGGCTTCCTACTATCAAACACTCTCGGTATATATGTAAGTTCTCATCCCACCCCAGCTCAAGTAGACCCAAATCAAGTAGGCCCACATTCCTACGTGGTGTGTTAGTGGATGAACCAGACTCCCTCTTACCCTTCACCAACCTCCTTCTTTTTCACATCATCAACCAATTTGCAATGTCCAATGATTTCAAAGCATATAACTCCCTGTTTCTCCACCAATTAAAATACTGGAAAATCTAAAGCCTGATCAAAGAAGGAAAAAAGCTAATGTATCTATATAAATACACATATAATAAACATATAAAGTATACAATATGATACATAATATACACATGTAACAATACAATATACATATATACATATAATATAAATACATGCCTAAGTTTTAAATTTCACATCTATACATATGGGCATATGTGGATACATGTATATGTATGTGTGCATGTACACCACACACACACACACACACACACACACACACACACACACACACACTCTTCCCTGAACTACTTCCATCTCAAAGATCAATAGTCTCCTAAATTATGAGTCCAGATCCTGGCCTGTATAGAAGTGAAAGCTTACTATTGCTGAAGTGATATGAAAATTTGTGACTAGACGGAAAGAACATTGAGACAGTTCTGTTCTAATACCCTTCCTCCAGTACCAAAGGATACATAAATGATTTTCATGGGCTATCTTTCATTTTCTCTATGTGACTGCTGACCCATCAAAACTGTCTATTTGCTACTAAATGAATGAAAAACAAAATGTAAAGCCTGACTCCAATAAGCCCTAAGTGCAGTATGCGAAAGATTTTGGGAACCTAATGAAGCAGCTAGGTGGTTCAGTAGATGGAGTGCTGGGCGTTGAGTCAGGAAAACCTAAGCTCAAATCCAGGCTGAGACACTGACTAGCTACCTGACCCTGGACAAATCACTTAACCTCCATTTTCCTGTGTTTCCTCTGTTTTAAAATGGAGGTTAGTAACAGCATCTGCCTCACAAGATTGTTGTGAGTATCAAATGAGAGATTATCTGTAAAGTAGATAATATAAAGTATATATTATTTGTAAAAAAATCTAAGTGTAAAGTGCTCAGCACAGTACTTGTTACATGTGTTATATTAACGTTAGTTATTATTATCATTATTAATTATTAGCACAGAGTGATATTTAAACGCTTATTCCTTTCCTTTCCACCCCTCACCTATCATTACTTTTCACAAACACTTGACAATCCAAATATATAATAGTATACTTAGGATTCCTCTCACCATGACCCCATCTCAGCTGCACCTAGGTTCATGGTTCTGTTGGGGTTACCGTTCTGTTCAAATTCACAGCTCTGCTTCTCAATTCAAGCTCTGTTTAAATCAGGCCCAAACAGATGATGTATGAATTCATAGCAAAATAACAATGAAATAGAATAGCAAGGTATTAATAAGGAAAGGCAACAACTATTAATAAGACTTGTATTTACTCCTAAATGTCTGCCGTCCCAAATGTCTCTGCCTCCCAACACAGAAGAGGGACACAAACATTCACTCACAGAAAGCTACTAAGGGAATTTGCCCTAAGGGATATTTTAGGAGTTTGGATTCTCAGCCCACCAATAAGATTGTAGAGAGACTGCAGTTCGCTTTTCTCGGTGTAGCTACAGCAGTCTAGGAGGCTTTGAACTCTCCTCACATTGTAACCACCAAGCATGCTAGCCTAGGCATGGTCTAGAAGTAATTGTCATTTTTCCTCCTCTTCTGTCCTTCATGATCCCCTCCCTACACCACCACACACCTCCACCATGAGACTCCAGCTGTCTTTTAAACTCTGTGTACTGGAAATGCACTTAACTAAGCAGGATGTGTAATGTTGTTACTATAGTGTACAGCCGCAGCACAACCTTCTGGAAGATGCAGTCCAGAGAGATTTTCCTCCAGTCCATAATACTCTGTGTGCCCTAAAATTTGTGAGAACAAAGAGTTTAAACAGCCATACACACCTACACTATTCTGAACAAAAGGACAAAATGCTGCAAAATATACAATGGTGAAGGCAGAGGGGATCTTTAAGTAGTCCTAGCCCAGGACAGGTCTCAGATCATACAATAAAAGTTCATAGATTAAGATAAAGTGAAATAGTTTGAGAAGACTCTAGGGAGCCTTTTCTTTGTCATCAACCCCTTTGAATGCCTGGTGAAGCCTGTGGATCCCTTCTTGTAATAATGCTTTAAAATGTACGAAATTCCATTCAGTTAAAAAAAAATATTCAGCACCTCCAGTGTGCCAGGTACTGTGCTGAGTAAAATAAAATAAATAGGTCTACAAAGGATACCACTTTTATTGAAATAGTTTATTTCTCTATATTTCTTTAAAAATAGATTCAAGAATTACTGCAAGTCCAGAGGATAAGAGGAAGTTGTAAGCTATGAAGGTTCTAAGACTTAGAGTGGTCAAAGAAAAATGGAACTCTTAAGTATTCCCAAATGCTCTTAATTGCCATTAGGACAAATTATCCCAGTCCTTTTCTGTGGGTGTACTGATGTGTCCCTCCCCAGATGTGTTAGGAGACAACATTGTCATTTTAGGCTAGAGTAGGGTGGGAATGGACGTGGTAGGACAGAATCACAAGATGTAGAAGAGATACAGCCTGAGATCTACTCAAGGAATTAGATGCTATAGCCTTTGCCTGTGAAAATCACACCTTCCCCAACCTAATAAACTGTTTTACAGGCACACACACACACACACACACACACACACTCACACATACACACACACACACACACACACAGAGTTTGGGTTTGAGTCGGAATCCTTCTCTCATATTTACCATCACACTATAAGAATATAAAGAAAATTTATGTTGAAAATTCCAATATACTCCAAAATATGTGTAGGATTTTCAATACATATTCATATGATTCTCTAAGAATTCATTAGGGGAAAATATCTTAACTTACAGAAAATGTTAACTTTATCATAATTTGTTTTCATCTTTCAATTTAATTAACCCAAAAATGTAACAAGCACCAATTATGTGCAAAGCACTATGCTATCACTGAAAATTTAGTGAAGAAAAATGACATTATCCCTGACCTCAAGGAGCTTATTATCCATCTAGGGAGAGGGGCAAGTGAAACAGATACATGCAAATACAATTCAAATTAAATTATGATTACAGACATGGAGGAAATCAAAGGGAGTGTTTTCATAGATTAGATGATAAAAGTAGGAATCCCTTCACGTTGGAAGAATTTCTAAAGGAGATGGATGGCACCTGAATAAGGACTTGGAGAAAGAGAAATATTTTTATAGAGTTAAGGACAGAGTACATTCAAGCATGTGGAAAATCATGTACAAATATGAGAAGATGGGAAGAGGGTGAAATGTGTTCTAAGAACCTTGAATAGAATGTCAACAGAAAAATGGCTAGAAAGTCAGATTGGAATCAACTTTGAATTCCAACCCTAGAATCTGTACTTTATTTGGTTGACAATAAAAATACCACTGGAGCCTTTTGTGCGGGTAATTAGGAAGAATATTTTTGGAGCAATATTGATGATGACTTAGAGAGGCAGAGTATAGAACTATCAGGTCTACTACAAAGCTGAAAAACTTCATCTGTCTTGAGGGGAGCTGGAGAGAATATTTCTCTGTGATCCATTCTACCTGATATAATGGAGGAGATGTGTATATCAATATTTAAGACTTGGCTTAATCTTTCTTGGTCCTCTTAATAGACATATCCTCCTTAATCAAGGTCACCTGGTGTCTGTTTTGGATTGTTATGTCTTGCATATACTTATATATACACATCATGTCTCCATAATAGAATTCAAGTTCCTTGAGGACAGGGCAAGTTTCGTTTTTATCTTGGAATTCCCAGCTCCAAGCACAGGGTCTGAGACATATAAAAGATATTTAATAAACAGACAAATATCTGATTCTTGATTGATCTCTAAAAGTAAGAGAATAGAACAGGCAGATTTCAGAAGATCCTGGAAAGACTTGTATGAAGTGATGTGAAGTGAAACGAGCAGAACCAGGAAAACACTGTACACAGTACACTGAGCAATACTGTGATGTTCAACTGTGAATCATTCGGTTCTTCTTAGCAACACAATGATCCAAGACAAGTACAAAGGACTCATCAAAGAAAATGCAGATCAAAGCATATTTTTTCACTTTTTTTATTCTTTCTCAGGTTATTTTTCTTTTGATCTGCTTTTCCTTTACAATTATGACTAATATGAATTTTTTTACATGATAGTACATGCATAAACCAAATCAAATCATCTACCATTTTCAGAAGAGGAAAGGGAAGGAGGAAGGAAGAAAAAATTGGAACTCAAAATTCTGTCACAATGAATGCCAAAAATTTTCTTGACATGTAACTGGGGAAAAATAAAATACAATTAAATTTAAAAAGTAAAAACAAGAGAATAGCCTTCACTCACCACTGTCAATATGAATTAGACAAAATATAACAAAGGCATTTTACTTGAATTTCCTCCTTCCTGAAAGATGCCTACTGCCTCCTCCTTTGAATTTAAGTAGAACTTTTCCTAGGCATTTCCCAGGTGTTTTTTGAAAAGATAAAACATCCCCACTGACAGTGGAAGAAGAAGAGGAAGTCTCTTTGCTGCCAATTTGAGATGGGCCAGGAATCCTGAGAATCCATTCTCATTACCCTTGTCCATCTATTACTTCACATTATGGCACAGATTGGCAGTCAGTGTGGCTAAGTGATGTCAAGGGCAAGAATAGAAATTAAAGAAACCCAATAAGAAGTAAGAGGCTCTATTACTTTTCCTGAGCTATTAAGTCAAACTAATTCCAACTAATTAATTAGCAAAGGGCTTTGTATAGTACTTTCACAATAGTTTATCTAACAAGCCTTTCTCCTCAGAATCTGCTGCTTTTACACAGTGTTTATACCCTCGTCCCCTTGCAATACTACTGTGTATATCATACTAGTCATCTGGTGAAAGAGCAAAAAAGGAAAACACTGTTGAATACTGATCCCTCTAAATGCTAGTGCCTTCTCTATGTGGATATTGTTCTAATTTATCCAGGATATAGCTTTTTGGTATGTAGTTGTTTACATGTTTTCTCCCCCATTAGATTGTGAGCTCCTCAAGAACAGATATGTCTTTTGCCTTTCTTTCTATCCCTAGAAGACCATAACTATGAAAGTCAAATAGAGAAGTAGAGAAATGTAAAAAGGTAAACGTGAGTTAGGAGGAACTAGGTGAAACAATAGAGTGCCGGACCTGAAATCAGGGAGACTCATCTTCATGAATTCAAATTCAGCTTCAGACATTTAGCAGCTGTGTGACTCTGGGTAAGTCACTTAACCCTTTTTGCTTCAGTCCCTCATCTGTAAAGTGGTCTGGAGAAGGAAATGGCAAACCATTCCAGTGTCTTTGCAAAGAAAACCCCCAAAGGGGTCACAAAGAGTCAGACACAACTTAAACTACTCAGTGACAACCACCAAAACATGAATGAACAATTCCAAGGGATTAAACAAGGAAGAACTTCTCATATTCAACTATGGGGAACTGATACATGTATCCCCTTTGAACCCTATCATCACCAGAGATCATAGATTAAGTCTAAATAGAGAAGGACTGGGGCTAGTTTTATTATGTTTTGATGTCCTTAAGAGATGAAAAGGAGAGAGGAAAAGGAATAAATGGGGGAGGGGAAGGAAAAAGGAATGTTGTGGAAAATTATACCACAAAATTAGGATATGTAAATAGACAAAGAAGGAGGAAGTGGGGAGGGGGGAGAAGTTGACATTCGGACATCACTTTCATGTAAACTGGTCCAAGTAGGAAGGAATACATGAATATATGCAAGGACAAAGCTGGGTACGAAAAGACATTTTGTTCAACAGAGAGATAGGAAAAGGAAAGGTTGGGAAAAGAAAAAAAAAGTAGAAGAAAAGAGGAATTATTCTTAAGTAAAATGAAGACTAAAAATGTACAAAAATATTCATAGCTTTTTCTGAGCTTTTTCTGGCAAAGAAGGGAAATAGTTGATTTATGGAATGGTTAAATAAGTTATGGTATATATACACACACATAAGATGCAATATTATTGTGCTATAAGAAATAAAGGGGATACTTTTAGAGAAATCTAGGAAAACATATATGAACTGATGCAAAGTGAGGTGAACTGAACTAGGAGAACAATTTATACAAAACCAACAACATAGTAAAGATAAACAACTTTGAAAATATTAGCAACTCTGATTAACTTAATGATCAACCATGATTCCAGAGGACAAATGAAACATGCTGCCCCCTACTGGTAGAAGGGTAAAAGACTTAGAGGGTAGATTAAGCCATATTTTTTTTTAAGTGCCCAATATGGAAATTTGTTTTGCCTGACCACATATATTTGTAACAGAGGCTCTGATTTCCATATGTTCTTAATTAGGGGAGAGGGTGGTTAATGTAGAGAGAGAACAAAGGTAGATTTTTGCTAATTAAAAAAATGCAATTAAATAAAAAAGAATGTGTAAGTCAAGGACTTGTCCTCAACATGAGTAGGAAGAATGAATTACACAAGAGTTCTCTAATGTATGATGGGCTGGGGAAAGAGCATGTGTGTGGATAATTGCTACTAATCTATTGCTACTGGGGAGAGGAAGGAGAGAAGGAAACAAGCATTATTAAGCACGTACAATGTGCCAGGCACTGTGAAAAGTGCTTTAAAAATGTTATCTTACTTGATGCTCAAAACAGCCTTGGGAGACAGGTCACTCTTATTATCCCCATTTTATAGTTGAGGAAAGTGAGATAGGCAGAGGTTAAGTGACTTGCCCAGAGTCACACAGCTAGTAAGTTTATGAAACAGGATTTAAATGTAATCCTTCCTGACTTCAGGCCCAGTGCTCTAAGAATCGTGCCATCTAGTTGTCTCAATGAAGTGTAAATTATACCTTTGTGACAAAGAAGGAGATTGCAGCCTACACTCAGGTTTTATATAATGTAGATCTGGGAAAAACCACAGCCTACATTCAAGACAATATTAGACATTTCATTTACCATAAGATGGTCTATAAAAAAAAGGAGATGCCAGAGATGGTAGAGTTTAAAGTCATCACCAAATTGGAAAGCATCTAAAAAAGCATGTCTGACTGTGGGTGGATTAGTATTATATCAGAATATATGACTGATAGAAAATTTAAAAATAGCTTGACAATTTCTTGCTCATTTTAGCTACAATAAAAATAAAACTGCTTAAAAACAGACATTACTTTTTTCCACTTTAGTTGGTGACTTGTTAATTTGCTAAAAGTGTCAACCAACTGAAAACTGTTAGGTGAGTGCAGACGTGTGTGTGTGTGTGTGTGTGTGTGTGTGTGTGTGTGTGTGTTTCACCAAACTCTTCATATGAGAACTTTCATTGTTTTCCTCACATCATAGATTTGGGAGAAAAAGGAAATGTATCTAGTTATTTATCCTTTTAAAAAATAAGACAGATACCCATTGCTAAGTATATATACTCAAAGAGGTCAAAGACAGAAAGATTTTTCTCTTTCTCTATTGGAAGGTAGATATGTATATGTATATAAGTGTGTATACATATAGATAGATGTGTGTATAAGAAAATATTAGTAATATATAATATAGTATATACACTGATATAGTATATAATATAAATATATTATAATATAATGATAAAGTAATATAACTATGTAATGGCAGAACTTTTTCTGGAAGGGAAATACAAGGGATAAAGTAATATTCATGCATTCAGAAATAGCTAAACAAGATATGACATGTGGATGTAATGGAATATTTTATTGCTTGGTAATACATGATGAATATGATGATTATAGAAAATCGAGTCATATGAACTTATTCAGAGCTAAGCAATTTGAACTGGAAAAATTATACATGTACTCAGTGACTTCACCAATGGAAATGAGAAGGAAAAAAGCAAAACCAAATGCTTTGTAATTATAATGACCAAACTTTGTCCTAGAGAACAGTTGAGAAAAAGTATCTCTTTGTCACTCTTTGCAGAGTTATGGGGCAGACTATGGATATTGACTCTTGCATGTACTGTCAGACATTACTGGTGTGTTGGTTGGTTGAGTTGAACTGAATTTTGCTCCTTTAAAATCTTTGTTACAAGGCAAAGAACTCTGGATAGAGGAAGAAGATAGATTTTCTGTAAATGAAGGTGATAAAAACGTACTATATCAATAAAATGTTTTAAAGAAAAAATAGAAGACATATTAAAAATTTCAATTTATTTGATAGAAAATTATTTTTTCTCCCCTATTATCACTAGTAAGCTCTATTACTCTTGAGAGACAGAGTAGGTTCATAGTGGAGAGAACAGAGCAGAAGAAACAGAATGAGGAAGACTTTGGTTTTAACATCACTCCTCCAACCCTGCACAAGTCCCTTAAACTCTCATTGCTCTCAGTAACTCTGAGATGATACGGTATTGAAAATGTGCCTTAATAGAAGTTCCTCACCAAAATAAAAATGCAGAAGTCTAGATTGTATTCCTCTTAACCTCAATCAAAGCTTGCTATGTGAATAATAATTTTTCCTTCTTCACAAATTTTTCTGTCAGAATAATAAGCTACAATGGCTACCATAGGTTTTAGAAATGATGGTGGAGTGAAAAATGGACACATTGTCATTTTCTTGGGTTATTTGATGGTTTGAAGTTGCAGACACAAAAATGTGTTACATGTAGATAATAACAAATATCCTTTTCATTTCAGATATTTTTGGAGTCAATTTTTTTTTCACACAGCACTTAATAATAGTAACTGCAGTTATCTTCAAGTACTCTCCTTCAACATGCTTTTGATGTTTGGGGAAATTTCTTAGGACGTTTCCCCTTCCCTACTATCTCTGACTTATGGAAGAGACACGTTATTCAGACTGTATCTATAGAGACAAAGCCATAGCACTCTGAAGATTTGATACCAGAGTGTTCATCATCATTTCAGTACAGTTCTGTACCTGTAATGGAAGAGCCTGTGATATTTAGGGTTATACCTCATTCTGATTTATTTCTGTCATGTTTATTATCTGTGAACCCCTGATCTGCCATAATACCATTATATAGGACCCATTAGCTTCCTTTAGTAAAGAATAGGGGTGTGTGTATATGTGTGTACTCATACCCACTCATATATATACAATAGATATACACACATATATGTAATATACACACTCATATGTTGAGTGTGTATATTATACACATACACAACACACATGCATGTTGCTCACACACACTCACACATGTACATATACACACATACACACACTTTATGTTTAAATTCAATATTTTGTACGGATCATTTTAATTTGATAGCAAATGGGGTAGCAATTGAAATTTTGCTAAGCAAAATAATTCCATATGAATTCCTGGTAAAGTAGCAAGGCACCAGGAGTGAGAGAAGGAGGCAGCATGTGCCAAAAAAATTATATAAAACCTCTTTAACCCCATCTCCCCTCAGACACTGACAGAGAAAGCCTAGGACACTGAACCCAAGCATAGTGCCCCCTAAGCCAGTAGAAGTGATACTAGCCCAATCTCCATAGCTATCATTGAGGGGAAAAATCACTGCACCAAACAGAGCACTGGTCTTGAGGTCAGGAATATCAAACTTCAAATCCTACCTCAGACACATGATGCTTGATCAATCACTTAGTCTCTGCCTCAATTTCCAAATCTGTAAATGGGGATAACAGTAGTACCACTTTCCAAGGGTTTTAGGGAAGACAAAAGGAGATAATTGTAAAGTGTTTTGCCAACCTTAAAGTACTATATAAAGTTATCTATTATTCTATAGTAACAATATTGTAATAACCATCATTATAACAACGATTTCTGATCAATTGCTACCAAAAGGCAGACATCGCCCCAGAAGCCCCAGGGCTGGCAGTGCCCACCAGAACCAGATGCTCCTCCGACTAGCCCAGTCCTCACACTCATTACCCAGGGAAGCAAATGCTCTGGAGAAGGGGCTGGCCATCCCCATACCAATCAACAGCCACCTACAGGGCAGACAAGTCAATTGAGCTGAAGCAGAAAGGAATCCCGAGGCAGAGATCAGAGACAGCATCTGCTGAGAAGATGAAACCTCTACCATCACCTTGACCAGCCTCAGATCTTAATGAGGTAGCCTTAGGACCTCAGACATAAGCAGTTTGTGTTCAATAACAACGTGATCAGGACCTAGTCTCAGCCATCATCTTGTTAATCAACCCTTGTGGAGAAACAGCCTGACAATGGCTCCTGCAGATGGTATAACCTCAGCTACTGAAGACCCAGAAAGGACCATTCTTGTTACCAAAGTCCTTGGAAATGTCAAGTAGTGTCACATCAGAAATTGATATCATTATATCTGTGATAATGACATGAAAAAGAAGCATTGCCATCTGTTTTGCTGTTGAAACCTGAAGATCACAGGACTTTCCCATCTGACCTCCAGAATACTTTCCATCTGTGTCATCTCCCAAATGTAAGCTCCTTAAGAGGGGGGGCTGTTTTACTTGTATGTCCAACACTTAATACAGTGTGTTTACTAAATGCCTTTTGCACTCATTTACTTATTATTATGCATCAAATTTTAGATTTATACATTATCTGCATCTCTGGAGGATACATACTTTCTCCCCATACACATACACACAACATATATACATACATATGCATGTATGTATGTGTGTATAAGGTATATATGTATGTATGCACATATACACACACATTTTCACACTCTCTATACATACACATAAAATGTGTGTATATGTGTGTATAGTCCTGCAATTTCATTGGTATAGGAATCTCTCAAGGAGACACCCTTTAACAGTATTGTGCTAATAAATGTTTAAAAACTGGCTTTTCAAAATAAAATATATATAAGAAATACTTTGGTTTAATCTGACTCATTGCCATTTTTCGATCATTTTCTTAAGTCTAGACAATCAAGAAACACTTAATTTATAGTATTTGCCAAATTCCATGGTGCAAATATGCACACTGAAAATATAACAAACAGCTCTCCAATCCACCCACTTACCAGTGCATATCAGCATTTTCCCTGAAAGTATTTAGTTTTGGAGAGTTGTCTGGAAGCACTGAGAGTTCAGATGACTCACCCAGGGTCACACAGTATCTATCAAAGACAGGAAGGACTTGAATCCAGGTCTTTATTCTGAGGGCAGTTCTCTATTCACTATGCCACAATGTATGAATATTTCTCCCTCTCAATCTTTTTCTCCTTCTCTTTTCATGTCTCTGTCTCTCTAGTTCCCTCTCCTCTCCCCCTTTCTATATACACACCCATATTGGTATATACATATACATACATACACACACATACATATATATATATATACACGCACACACACACATTTGGTTATGTACATATATGTACATGTACATAGTCTATCCCCTAAGTAAAAGACAATATAGTGATAAAAAAAAGACTTAAATTAGCACCTGAACCATTAGGTAAGAAATCAAAGTTCCATGTCCCCAGCTACAGCTTCATTTTTAGGTTTTGGCCATTTAGAGTAACTACCGCCTTTAATGAAGCATTTTCTAAGCTTCTATTCCTATAATCCCTTTATAACTAATTTGTGGAATGGGAGGTAATTAAGCATGAAGCAACCAGGACATTGTGAACCCCTACCACTGCTGTTTGCTCACATGTAGCCCAGCTTAAGTCTGAAGTGCTTGGAATCCATGGCTCAGTCTAATCAAGCCACGCCATTCTGAGAGGCTGCTGTTCAAAGTCAGGGTTTGGAGAAACAACTGCTAGTCTTCAAAGGAGCAGCTGGAGATTTTTATATGTGGATCAAAAATAGTGGAGTTGCCTAACCTTCCCCCACTCTTGTGTACCCTACCTTCCCACAGCCCAGGCCAAAGAGGTATCTGTGGGGAGGCCTGTGGCAGCACAGAGGAGGAAACGGGATTTCAGGGGACAGAATCCTCCCTACAAAGGAGTTAGTTCAGGGAGGGGAAAATATTTCCACAGACCAGAAGCGGACACAATAGAATGGCCTGTCATAATCCAGACCCTCTAGGGAAAGACGCAAAGACTTTGATACATTTTATTCCTACCAGGGAGAGAGAGCCTTAAAGGGTCCACAGAGAACTCTAGCAATAGACCAGACTTTGCCAGGGAAAGAGAATTATGTGTTTCCCTCAGGCAAGGATGCGCCAAAAAGGTGCCAAGAAGATACAAGACATTTCACCTTCCTCACATCCCTCCACCAGGAGATCTCTGACTTAAGGCCCTTTCTGGTCTGGGGACAGAGGAATATTTCAATGTGCCAGGCAGTGCCCAGGAGAAATGAGGCCCCTGACTAGCCATAGCTGTACCAATTATCTTCTGGGAGCAGTTGTATCTGAAGTGGAAAGACCCATTCCTCTGATTTGCTCTGGCTATGATTGGAGACTCTTATCTCCCGACCAATAAAAGAAAAATGCAGTGCTCCATCACACCCATTGGGACTAGGGAAAAAACCCCAGCAACCTATCCAGCGTATAGTTCTGCTTACCTCTCCTATGTGTGAAATAACACATTTTAGGAAAGATATTTCATAAGGGAAATAGTCATCTACATGAAAATATGTTGTTGTAATGTCTGAACTTAGTGGTACAAGCTATATGTCACAAGCATTTAAATTATAATTTAAATACATAACAGATACATGTAATGGACTTTAAAGGATCCTAATAGAAAATACTAATTTGCGAGTTAAAGCAATGAATGAGATAATAATGTAATTTTAATGAGTTCTTTTTAACAACCACAAAAAAAGAATTGCTGATGCTCTGGAACGGGCTGCCTTATAAACTTTTTTTTGGTAAGAAAATGAACATTAGGCTTACATTACAGAGACTTGTAGTAGATATATAAATAATTAGAAAATTCAGGTTTCTCTGTTGGCTGCTTTTCAGGTTTCTGGGAATGGGCATAATCAGTAGCAGTATGGAAGTAATAAGAGATATAATTTCTGTCAATACAATTCAATTAAAACATTAGGAACTTGGTAGAAATTAGAAAATTCCTACCATGTTTTAGGCACTGAGAAAACAAAGATTAATGGGTCTCTTTCCTCAAGGTGATCACATTAATATCATGATTGAATTAATAAACATATCGAATGTCTGTTAGGTAAAAAGCCTGTGATAGTCCTCACGAACTAGACTGAGACCTGGATTTGAATCTTGCCTCAGACACTTGCAAATTATGTGATTATAACTTTTTAGTGCCTCAGCTACCTTATCTGTAAAATGAGAATACTGATACTTATGTTATTTACCTTTACAGGGTTATTGAAAACTACATTATAATTCTCATAATACCATATGTATTATTTTCATCATTATAATGGGGTCAGAGGAGAACATGAAAAAGGATATATTTCTACTTTCAAGGAGCTTACATCTATCAGGGAAGAAAAGACATGAACATAAGCATGAAGAATGCATAAGAGAGCTTAGTACATAAAATATCCTCAGGAAATAATTATCAACCAGTGAACATAATGTTATGTGATTACATAATATAATAATCAATTCTGAGACAATTAGAGAATAAGATGGCGTTCATTTTGCCATACAGGAAGTAACCCCAGTGCTAAAACAGATCCGTGATCTCACTGATCTCTATGGTGATATCTATGGTAATTGTTCCATGCTTGCTATATTGTACTGTCTTTCCTATGTTTTCCCATAAGTTCATTACAATAAGAACATCAGATGTTCTGAATGTCTTTCTCTTAAATATGTAAGGATGCTAATGGGTGACATGTCTGCCAATTATTCCTTTACCTTGCCAGGTACTGCTGGAGATAGAAATAAAACAAATGAAATGATCAACCAACATTCTTGTACATTTGTGATCTCATTTGTTCTGGATAAAAACCCTGAGAGGTAGTAAAGAAGAACATTTTTATCTCCAGTGTACAGATAGGAAAATTAAGGCTCAAAGCAGTTAAGAGATTTATCTAAGATTGTCTAACTAGTAAGTATTGAAGCTAGGACTCACCCAGTGTTCTTTTTTTTTTAACTACACTGAAGAGTCTTAGGGATTCCCAAAGATTGCTCAGGATATAATAATATCCTAATAATATATAGTAATATAATATACTGTTATATTAATTTTACTAATTATATTATTATTATATAATAAAATAATAATCCTAACATAAAGTGGGTTCTCTTGAAGGAAAAAAAGGGTAAGTCCTTTCTTTTTTAAAATATATTTTATTTCATATTTCTCAATCATATGTAAAATATTTTTATTATTCTTTTTTTTTTGAAATTTTGACTTCCAGATTCTCTTATTCCCTTTCAGTCTTGCCCCACCTCAGAGAAGTCATGCAATATATCAATTATCATATGAAATCATGCAAAACATTTCTATATTATCCATGTTGCAAATGAAAAAAAACACAATCCCAAGAACATTAAAATTTTAAAAAGTATGCTTTAATCTGTACTCAAGTCTTTCTTTTTCTGGAGGTGAATACCATTTTTCTCATCCTAGTTCCTTTGGAATTGCCTAGAATGATTGCTTGGATGAAAATTAGCTAGGTGTTTCAAAGCCTATCCTGGTTACAACGTTGCCTTTACTGTGAACAACATTATCCTGTTCCTGCTCACTTTACTTTGTATCACTTCCTATGATTCTTCCGAGGTTTTTCTGAAACCATTCTACTTTTCATTTCTTACATTATAATAGTACTGCATCACAATAATATATTACAACTCATTCAGATATTCTCCAATTGATGTGCATCATCAATTTCTAATTCTTTGCCACCATAAAAAAAAATTGCTACAAATAATTTTGTAGAAATAGTCTCTTTTCCCTTTTCTTTAGTATCTGACATACAGACCTAAGAGTGTTATTGATGGATTGAAGACTATGTACAGCCTTTAGTGATTAGATCCAAATTATTCTCCAGAAAGGTCGAGCTAGGTCACAGCACCAGAAGTACATCAGTATCCCAATTTTTCTATTTCTCCTCTTGCATTTGTTGTTTTCCTTGTCTGTCATATCAAACCATTTGATAGATGTGAGAGGTATCTCAGAATTGTTTTAGTTTGCATTTTTCTATTCAATAGTGATTTAGAGCATTTTTTCATGGGACTATTCATAGCTGATATTTCTTCTTCTGAAAATGGTCTGTTCATTTTATTTTTTAATTGGAGAAGGGCTCATATACTGTAATTTCAGTTTCCTATGTATTTGAGAAATGAGACCTTCATTAGAGAAGTGATGTAATCCTCATTTTCTTCAGCATTTTTTTTTTGAGCCTCTTTTGCCATTTGAGTTATACTTTTAAAGGTTGTTATTTTCTTCAGCATTTTTTTGGTCTCCTTTAGCAAGCTGTTGACTCACTTTTCATGATTTTCTTGTATTACCCTCATTTCTCTTCCCAATTTTTCCTCCTCCTCTCTTATTTGATTTTCAGAATCCTTTTTGAGCTCTTCCATGACCAGAGACCATTGCATATTTATCTTGGATGCTTTGGATGCAGAAGCCTTGACTTTTATGTCTTCCTCTGGAGGTGTGCATTGTCCTTTCTCATCCAAAAAGATGGAAGAAAATACCTGTTCACCAGGAAAGTAACCTTCTATAGTCTTATTTTTCCCCCCTTTGGGGCATTTGCCTAGTCAGTTCCTTGACTTTTTAGTCTTTTATCAAGAGGAAGGTATACTCTGGGGATATGTAAATTCTCAGTTCCTCCAAGGTGGCACAGTCAAGGGAGAGGAATTTACTCTCCTGGTTTCAGAGACAAAATGGGCATCATTTAAAGTACTTTATCATTTTCCAAAGGCAATTTGGTCCACTTTCCTCCTTATCTTGTTAGTTCTGAGCCCAATTTGAAGTGTTTATCGAAGACCTAAATATTGATAGATAAGTTCCACAAGTTTTCCACCTACATATTTTGAAAGATAACCATTCTTCATCCATTCAGGATTTTCTGGGTAGATAGTTAGGTCAGACTATCTATGGCTTCCATCCAAGAAGTTCTGCAATTTTATGGATCATATAAATTGGCAAACAGTCCATAATACAAGAATAGGAATGTGTGAAGGGTTTTCCAAAGAATCCCTTTTCAATTTGGACTCCCTGTTGGAACTCTTTAATGATAATGGTAGACATCTTTGGCAAACCCTCTCCCTACTCTCAACATCACCTGGCCTTAATGATTGAAGAAGGGTCATGAAACAAAATTATCTTTTACTTCTTTGAAGGAATCTTGTTAGAAGAGACCCTTTGTAGCCTTTGCTCTATCAAGTCAAATTATTTTAATAATAAATAAATAACAAATACAGTGAGGTTTCATATTCTGTATATTTTTCAGTCAATGACATGACATTAAAGATGTGAGCTGCTAGAATTTCCCTTGGCAAGATATGACTATTCTCTTCTTAAATACATACAGGCATATATACACACTTATGTACATATACATTCATACACATGTGTGTATCTGTTAAAAAACAGAGAAGATAATAAGATGAATTTGTGTTCTTTGTGGTTTCCTTTCTTTGCAAAGTTAAAACAACAACCAGCCATTGCAAATAGAATTCATAAGGTGCTTCAAGCCTAAAGGCAATTTGTCTCTCATGTCACATTCATTTACAATCAAATATCCATAGGTTTCCCTCCCTTTTTCACACTTTCTATAGTAAAGACAAACTAAGGATCCTACAAATATTATTTTTTCTTTATTGATCTATCAGCTAAAATATTAACTAGTAGGCAAAATGATTAAATATCAAAGCAACCCCTAGTGATGAACATAATTACATATTCCTTTAGCAAAAACACCAAAGGGAGAAAGAAAAATAGAGTAGATTTATTTTTCCAGAGACTTGGAGAAGCCAGAATCCAATCACTCTCTGCTGGATTCTCTTAATAAGCTGAGTTAGTGAAAGGAAAAGGATTCAGATACTAACAAGTTTTCTGAAAAATCCTCTGTGACTGCCTGCTCTCGCCATTCTCACTCCAACTCTCCCCCATCCTTTTCTAGAGAGATTATTAAAACTCCTAGAACCTTTATTCCTATTTCTTCCAAGGCTAGAATAGAGGGTTCTTATCTCAAGATCAGTACTGAAGGATGGAAATTCCCATTTTAAAAGAACTTGAAAAAAAGCTTCCTCCAATATAGAAGTGGGAGTCCAGTGTCCTGAATTCAAATCCCAGCTATGCCACCTCTATAACTTGGTCCGCATCACTTAATATTTATAACCTTAATTTTTTTCAATGGAAGGGGTGATGCTAGATGGCCTCCAATGTCCCCTCCAGGTATAAATAGAGGAATATTATGAGTGGATATAGGCTTCATTGAAGCAAAAAATATATGGAAGGAGGAAAACTAGCAAGGAGATAACTATAGTAATCTAAATGTGAGATAATTAAAGTCTTGAAGAGTGGTTTGCTATGGGAAAAGATAGAAATAGACAAACTTATGTGGCAATGCAAAAGATTAGGCAAATTTTTTGTGGCAACTTAAAAGTTAATGTGGGCCTCCCTGATCCACTAATACTTACAAAGGCATCAGAAGTTAAAAGAGTGAAGACTAAGAAAATTTAAATGTTCCCTGAGAGTATTTAGGTATTTTCATGCATAAGTTAAAGTGTGTGTTAATCAGAGGAGCTCTAAAATAAGGTCAGATTTTGAAAGAATAGATTAGAAATCTGGTACATTTTGATAGGTAGAGACAATCCTGGATTCAAGATTTACCTCTAACTGGGAGGGATATTTATTATCTAAATACCCCAGTCAACTGTCTAATACCTGCAAAGAGGGTACTGATATGCCCTGGTAGAGGGAAATGCCTGATTCTTTTTTTTAAACTTTCATTTAGTAGTTTATTTTTCCTGAGTTACATATAAAAAACAATTTTAACATTCATTTTTAAAACTTTGAGCTCCAAATTATCTTCGTTCCTCCCTCTCTCTATCTCCCCCCATTGAGAAGGAAAGAAATTCCATGTACATTACACATATGTAGACATATAAAACATATTCATAATCATCATGTTGTAGATGGTTGATTCTTACATCAATGAAATCATTGGTCTGCTAAGGAAGAGGGATAGGTATAAAAGGGAACACTGAGCAATCCTTAATCTAAACCTTAGTCCAATTTCTGCCCTTTTCCTCCAGATCTGGCCTCTGGAGTCAAGGAGAACAACTCTAATGAATATTCTATATGACGGCCCTGCAAATACTTGAAGACAAAAATTAGATATTTTCCCATGTTTTCTCCATGACAAATATTCCCAAGTCCTCCAAGCTTATATGGCAAGATTTTGAGACATTTATCTTCCTCTGGAAACCCTTCAGCTTAAGAGTCCCTCTTAAAATTGGTAGGTACAACTAAAAATTAGATTCAAATTTGCTTTTAGTTAGCAGGATCGAATATAATGGGACTACAAACCATAAACTTCCTTGTTCTGACATAATTTTGGGAGATGGGATTCATATATAAACTCAGGGGAATCAGGGATGAGACTTACTATGGTTACCACCTTGCCAAAAAGCAACACATGGGGCAAAGCCTGGCCCTGGCCCAAAGTCCACATTCAGAAACCAAAACAAAAGAGATGAAGAAATAAAAGGAATGCCAAATATTATTAAATTATTGAGAACTTAGAGAAGATGGAAGAAGCAAGTAAAATTGCAACTAGAGAGGAAAAATGGATTTTTCACAAAGATGACTTGAATACCTAAAAAGTGAAAGGAAGAGATTTATAAACAAATGAAATGAAAGATCTGCAAGAAAGAGCTGGAAAGAGAATAAGTAGCTTAAAATGTAATAAACCTTATCAAAGAAATGGACTCCCTAAAAACCAAAACAGAGCAAACAGAACTTACCACCTCCATTAGACAACAAGAAACATGAAAACAATACTAAGGAATTGAAAACTAGTAGAAGATAATGTAAATTATCTGATACAATATGCAACTGACCTGGAAAGCCAATCAAGTGAGATTGTTTAAGAATCATTGCACCCCTGAAAACTGTAATAAAAAGTACTGAACACAGTATTTCTAGAAATCATAAATGTTAACTATCCAAATCTATCACAACCAAATCTGTTGGAATTAGACATATTAGAGGGCAAAGTGAAAATATTCTTCTATGAAGCAAAATCTTCCCCAGTGTCTCCGAAAATAGCTCTTTCATATTTTTTTTAATAAGTAAAGGGTATTCCATTACATCCATATGTTTCCTTTTAATGTTTCTTTGAGTTTTTTGAGGTATGAGCATAGTAGTGGTCAACATTGAAAGAATTTTTTTTTTTTAAGAATATTTAAGTTGATGATTTCTTAGAGAATCTCATTTTTCTGTTATGCTCTGTGTATGGAAATACTCTTTTGGTATTTAAATTCAGAACATATACATACATATGTATGTGTGTATGTGTGTGTGTGTGTGTGTGTGTGTGTGTGTGTGCTTGTCCTCTGCTGTTGAAGAAGATCATGCCATCAAAGAAATAATGACATGACTTGCACTTGACTTTGTTTTGAGTGAGGGAGGGCTGTGCAGGTCACCAACCTCACTTCTCCTCCAGAGCCATCTGAATCCAGTGACCAAATATTCATCAGCATGACTGGAGATGACCCAGGATGAGGCAATTGGGGTTAGGTGACTTGCCCAAGGTCACACAGCTAGTGAGTGTCAAGTGTCTGAGATGAGATTTGAACTCAGGTCCTCCTGACTCCTGCACTGGTGCTCTATCCACTGTACCACCTAGTATACATACATACAAACATACACATATACATACAT
The DNA here is from genome assembly GCA_023548195.1 of Bettongia penicillata ogilbyi. Taxonomy (NCBI): domain Eukaryota; kingdom Metazoa; phylum Chordata; class Mammalia; order Diprotodontia; family Potoroidae; genus Bettongia; species Bettongia penicillata. The sequence continues at coordinate 240,444 of JAJHZJ010000223.1, forward strand.
ACATACATATATTAATATACATATATATTTGTTTTAAAATTATATCTAAGCCTATATCCTTTTTGGTTATAGGGTTTGTGACTTTTTCACCTTTACATCACACATATATTAAGTCATTCCAAGAATCCTTAGGAAAATTTTCCATATATATCACAATGTGGATGAAATAGAATATGTCCCAAAAATCTTAGTACAGTTTTAGTTTTTAGTATGTAATAGCTCTTTTACTCCTTTTCACCTTGGGATACAAATGCAATCATTTGCCTACAAGCCCATGAAAAATAATATATCACATTGACTAAAATTTGCCAACCCCACTGAGTTAATATAAAGAACACAGCATTTGGAAATTATAGAACTGAAACACTAAGGGATAGAAGTGGCTTACCAGCAAATCGCCTAAGATTCATCAAGTTCCTACTATGGGCCAGACACACTTTTAAGTCCTGGGGATACGAAGAAAGACCAAGACCACTTGTTGCTCCCAAAGAGTTTCCAGACTAACGGGCTAGACAACATGCACCTGCCTATGTACAAACAGGGTATATCCAGGATAAATTGAAGATAGTCAACAGAGGGAAGGCACTAATAGGAAAGTGTGAGAAGAGATTCTTACAGAAGATGAGACTTTACCTGAGACTGAAAGGAAACCACAGAAGCCAGGAGGTAGAGATGAGAAGGAAAACCATTTGTGACATGGGACAGTCAGTGAAAATGCCTGGAGTCAGGAGATAATGAGGCTGGTGTTGCTGGATCTCAGACTATGTGGAGGAGAGAAGGGCAAAAGTAGACTGGCATGGTAGGAAGAGGGCAGATTAGGAAAGCCAAATAGGATTATTTATTTGATCCTAGATATAATAGTAAACACTTGTGTTTATTGAATGAGAGGGTGACACAGTAGGACCTATGCTTTAGAAATAGCAATTTGATAGCTGAGTGAAGAATGGACCGGAATAGGGAAAGACTTGAAGCATGGAGACCAAGGCTACTGAAATAGTACAGTCATGATGTGAAGAGGACCTATACCAACATAGTGGAAGCATCAGAGGAGAAAAGGGGGTATATGTGAAAGACATTATAAAGGTAACATACACAAGCCTTGGTGACATATTGGATATGAGAATAAAGGACAGTAAAGATTCAAAGATGATACCTAGGTTGAGAACTTGGGTGATTTTGAGGATAGTCGTACTTCTAACAGTAATTGGAAAGTTAGGAAGAGGACGTGGTCTGAGTGGGAAAGATGAGTTCAGTTTTAAACGTATTGAACTTAACATTTGGAGTTCTCATGGCAAAGATATTGGAATAATTTGCCATTTCCTTCTCCAGTTCATTTTACAGATTAGGAAACTGAAGCAAGCAGGATTAAGTGACTTGCCCAGGGTCACATAGCTAGTAAGTGACTGAGACTACCTTTGAATGCAGGTCTTCCTGACTCCAGGTTTGGTGCTCTATCCTCTGCATCACTCAGCTGTCTTAACATGTCTGTGTTATCTATCCATTATTGTTATTTGCATATTTCTCTCTTTAGTGTAATTCCTAACATTTAACCTAATCAAATTTTAGATTTTGCCATCATTTTTCTCTAGAGACTAACTCATAAATTCATTTACTGAATAGCTGGGAAAATTTTTTGTTGACATTGTCTATTTCTCTTTTTTCCCCCAAATTTTGTTCCATTTGTATAATTGTACCTTTCTCTCTGCTAGAGCTCATTCTCATCTTTATGTTTATAGTCCCCGATTATTTGTACTTAGGTGTCACATTACCCTAGCAATATATACTTCTTTTCATTTTTCCTTGCAAATTTTTCTACTACCTAATTACTACTTTAGATTGCTTTTTTTCCAGTTAGATTTTATATTTCCTGTGGGCCATGGCTCAGAATTTTATAGACTATTCAAACTTTTATCACACTACGTTCATGGAGATAAACAGCATTTTCTTGTTTTGAAATGGAATGTTATTACAAATGTTGCTACAAACAGGATTTTTTAAACCCGATGCACCATTTGACCACCACCAATCACATCTTAGGACATTGAGGCTTTACAAAACAGAATATTTCAAGACAACTTTCATTATGTTTCCTATGTTTCCACAGAGAACATAATGATTCTGTAACAAATCAATGCCTTTAACATAGTTCTCCGATGTTAATGCCTCCTCCCTCAATATCTCCTGACAGAAAACACCAGGAGCAATTGAGTCAATTTATTGTTAGCCCTTTTTCCAAAATGTAACAAACATCTTGTAGTATTTAACCTAACATGTTACATCTGTAACAAACATCTTGTAGTGTTTAACCTAACATGTTACACCTGTAACAAACATCTTGTAGTATTTAACCTAACATGTTACATCTGTAACAAACATCTTGTAGTATTTAACCTAACATGTTACATCTGTAACAAACATCTTGTAGTATTTAACCTAACATGTTACATCTGTAACAAACATCTTGTAGTATTTAACCTAACATGTTACATCTGTAACAAACACCTTGTAGTGTTTAACCTAACACCAATCTCTGTGACATCTACCTTAAAGTTTTTAATGCTATCTGATAAAGTTTTTAAAGAGTGAATCATGTTTTAAAGCCAATTCAAATTAATTTTGCAATCCCATTTTCACATGGCATCATCTTCAAATCTTTACTAGAAGTCAAGTCATATTACATCTATCCTCTTCTGTTCATCTCCTAATCATGTAATTCTATCAAAAAAGCAATCAGGTTTGCCTGACACAAATTACTTTTTATTAACCTACTTATTTTATTCTCTTCTTGTGGCTACTGTTGTCTTTTGCCTATTAATTTAAGCTATAAATGAGTAAGAATTTCCAAGATAACTATTTCAGTAATGTTACAATAGTATTCTTCTAAATTAATAATTACAATTTAAAAAAATATTAATTTCAATTAAACACTTAAAAATGTTCAATAAATATTATTGCATTATTAGTTTTCAAGGAAGGTATATAAAAACTTTTTTAAATTATCATCTAAGTTCATGGACTCATTACTATTTTTTCATTAAAAATGTCTCTACTGCTTTTTCACTTGCCCTATGCCTGCCCAATACATACTTAATTCATAACAAAGTCTATGACTTATTTATTCAATAATTTCACTTCAAAATAACTGATTTCATCTGTCTGGTTACTCCCTCCACTATCACAGACCACAAACTTAATATGTGGTCTTTATGAACAACATAACCTCTTAGATATTAATTATTTCTCCACTCATATGGACCCTTCATTCTGGGATACTTCACCAATTTCTGGGTTATTGTAATTGGTTTCCTACTTCTAGTCTTTCCCTCTTTCCAATTCATTCTCTGTAGTTGCCAATAATCTTCTTAAGGCACAGGTCAAACAATGTCATTTTTGGTCATTCTTTTTGGCCATGTTTGACTCTTTGTGAGCCTTTAAAGGTTTTCTTGGCAAAGGAACAGGAGTGATTTGTTAGATCTTTCTCCAGTGATTTTACAGATAAAGAAACTGAGGCAAACTGATTTATCCTGAATCACACAGCTAGTAAGTGTCAGAAGCTGGATTTGAATTCAGGTCTTCATTATTCTAGGCCTAAAGGTTTATTCACCAGACCACTTAGCTGCACCAATGTAAATGATATTGTACTCTTAAAAATTTCAGTGGCTCCCCATGACCTCTGAACAGAGGTTCTGATGTCTGAATAGGAAAACAAGGAAAGCAGAGAACTTTGCAAGTTTGTCTCTAGGAGAATAATGAGAATTCATAAGAGATGTGAATTGGAGGGATAGATTATAGGGCCTGCTTACACATCCTTTAACCATTTCTAGTCAGCTAACCACAGGTGGAAAAGGAGGTTTTTGACTGGCTTGCAGGAACTTTAAAAAAGATTTGTCTGTTTTCACAGGCTGTCTCTTTGGCCTGTTTAATTCTGCAGGATCTCATCAATTTCTTCCTTCGTGGCATCCAGGGAAGGAAGTCCTATCTCTAACCTTGGCAGTTTCAAAGATTAGGGGGGAGAACCATGGGCATGTGGGAGTAAGAATCCAGGAAGTCTTTCTAGACAGGATACCACTGATGCCCCCAGGAACAAGGGACTACTACCTTCAGGAATGACCTTCATAACTCTGGTGATAATGAGAAACTAAACATGGACTTGTTGGAGCCAATGCTACGTAGGAACTAAAGGAAATGATGAGCCTACTACATTCTTCCCAGAAACTTTAGTTATTTAGCAAAAATTACTCCCCAAAGGTGTTGGAGAAATTGTTAGTATATATATTCATGTTATATCTATGGAACATTTATCCTTCTGTAAAAAGATACTCAATATTAAGTAGTTAAATGAAATTGGGGTTTTAGTCACTAGGCCCTTAAAATGTGGGAGAGGAGGGTGGGTGTGGGGGTGATGATTTAGCTGGAAAAAAAAGTAGAGAAAAGTCTACTCTAAACACTGGAATTTTGGAAGCTTATGTATATGCTTGGAGAGAGTATGGCCTGAGGACATATATCAAATTACAAATTACAAAAACATTCAAGAATATTGGGGTCTTCATAGTTTTAGGGAATCCTGAAGAGATTCTTTAGTCAGATATTGACATTTTTAGTATCCTCCTTGGCAAGATCTTAGAGAAATTGGCAAAATTCTAATTATACATTTATTTTTCTAGTGTATATTCCCTCTCTAGTCAGTTCTTACATTTTCTGATTTGTTGAAAGTCTAAGTATTGTTACTTTCTGTATATTGATATTAAATATTGATAGAGTCTAATATTGCAAATATTATTGCATCACTAGAATGCTGGTGCTTTGTTGAGTTAATTTCAAAATGAATTTAAATAGCTCTTGTTTGCTTGTGTTACTGTGGGACCTTCATAACCCACAAAGTTCATAGTGTAAAATATTTTGGTGTGTCTGGAAATCCCAAGTAAAGAAGTTACATTGCTTAATTTCTTTACTTTGGCCTTCTGTGGGCTTATTTTACCTTGGTTCACTATTTTTATAACTCAGTTTATGTGTCTGGAAAGTTGAGTTTGCAATTCTATTTGGATTGCCCTTTCAATATCAGGGATTCACTGAGGAAAATTTCAGTGTCATTTGGAATAAAGACCCAAAGGAAGTTTTACTGGACCTCTAAGTGGAGCTGTTGTGGTTTATCTTCCGCTTTTCAAGAGGACCAACGATATCAAGAGGAATATCTTGACTTGCACTTGAATTGGATTTGAGTGAAGCAGAGTTGAGCAAAACTGTTAGACTCACTCTCTTCCAAAGTCATCAAAGTTCAGTAGTAAAACAAAAGTCAAGATACTAGTGATGGCCCAGGATGCAATGCATGACTAACATCTTTGATGTTTGTGCACTCCACAACACCTCCTTCAGCTGCTTTCATGGATTTTGGAACAAACTATTCTCCTGCATCCCCTTAGACGTCCCCCTAAACCATTGGTGGGATTGATGTCTGCCAGTTACCTTCAACCTCACCTGTGGGTGCAAGAAACTTCAGTAATGTGCAGTGGTCATCTCAGTAAAACTACCTCAGCAGATGGGCTAAGTGGAAGTGACCAGAGTCCAAAGTCAATAAATAAGCTATAAAAAGGAGTACACAACAACACAAAGAATCTGAACATAAAAAGATTCTGTGGAGACAGGAAGCTCAAGACACAAACTTAACAAGAAAACAATGATGTGAAGAATGCTGATTGGACACAAAACTGAAGAATTTCTAGAAGACCTAAAGAAAGCAATAAAAAAGAGCAAAACTATTTTAAAAATAGAACAAGAACAGTGGAGGAAAATTTGGGAAAATGAGACAAGGCAAGAAAATTATGGAAAGAGAATGAAAAGTTTTGTAAAAGAGGTACAAAACATCAGTAAAGAAAATAACTCCTTAAAAATTAGAATTGGTCAAATAGAAACTAATGATGATCCCAGGAAACATTATGAAACAAAGTAAACAGGTAGAAAAAGTGAAGAAAGAGGGAGCTATCTCAACTGAAAAACAACTGACCTGGAAAAGTGATAGAGTAGAGAAAATTTTAGAATTATCAGAGTACGTGAAATCCATGATGAAGAAAGTAGAAACATAAGACCAATTTTCCTTTCCTCCTCTCTTTTCCAATTCTTTTTTTGCTTGTAACAAAGTGGCACATTTAAGAAAATTTTACCAAAGATTACTATTTACTTTGTACTCAACATTTTATGGCTTGGTCCTGAAATGGATTTGAAGAATGCTATTTGAGAAATGTCAGGTATTTGATGACTACTAAATAATCTTGTAACACTTTGTATTGGGGATAATTATGACTGCCCATCTTGTACATATGGAACTATCACATGTATATCATACTACATTGAAGAGTTTTGAGACTTTCCTTCATAGCAATGGAGAATCAAGTGAAATGATAATATTTATCCCACTACAAAGACCCCAGATAACCCTTAAGGATTGAGGAAATGAAAAATGTGATCAAGATACAACCTTACCTATTTGCTAAGTAGAGTAAGTTGGTTTTCTTTCTTTCTTTTTTTTTTGATAATGGCAATTATGTAATAAGGGTCTGATATATAGAGTGCTCAGGACAACATTTCTCCAAGTGAAGAAACTGATATGCTTGTTTCCTGGAGAATCATGATCATGTGAAAGAGAATTCCCTTGGAGAGACTCTCACAAGGCATTTGGAAACTTGTTCCAGTTTATTAACTATGGTAAAAAGGAGGATCTCAAGGGCTTTGTGAGTCTGACCGCCAGTTTGGGGCCATCTCTTCTCTATCTCCTTTCCTCTATTTTCAAATGTGTGCTATGTTTTGGTGGTATCTGGTGAGATACTAGGCTATAAGAGGAAGAACCATAGAGCCCTCTGGGAAATAGAGCTTTCTTGGCTTTTTTCTATATTTTTTTTGTTTTAATTTTGATTCATTTATTTTTCTGTCTAGTGAAGTCTTTAATCTTGGGAGCTTTGAAGGCTGGGAGAAAAAGCCATGGAAATCTAGGAACATGAATCCAGTATGTCTGTAATTAAGATAGGACTGATATCCTGAGGAACTTTGGGAGTAACCTTCACATCCGAACTTGGACATGTTAGAACAAATACTAGGGAGAAACTGAGCTAAATTATCTCCCTTTCCCAGAGTATGGAGTAGTGAGAGGGGATTATGCTCCCCCACCCCCTCCCCAAAGTGTTGGGCAAAACATTAGTAAGTTTGTGTTATATTTGTGAAGTGTTTCTCTTTTTGTAAAAGCTAAGTTAAAGTTACATGATTCAAAGGTATTGGTATTTTAGCCCCTGGTTCCTGAAATGCAGGGTGAGGTGACAATAGGTAAGGATTCGAGCTGAAAACAGTAGAGAAAAAGCTACTCCAATCTCTCAGGCTATTCTGGAAGCTCAAGGGGGAGATGTAACTTCTCTGTCCCTGAAAGAGTGGGATGACAGTATTTAAAAAATCCAGTTAGCTTTTTAAGGCCCTTCACAACCTAATGCCAACCTCCCTGTCAGCCTTATTTTATATATCTTTATTTCACATTCTCTCTCTTCTAGTTGTTTTCCATTCCAGGACTTCTGTCTCATACATCTGCTTGTTCACTCCATAGCCCATATTTGGAATACACTCCTTCCTCATTCCTGACTCTCAGAATGCTTGTTTTCTTAAAAGCTAAGTTCAGATGCCACCTAGTCTGGGCAAATTTTACTAATCCTGTCAGTCATTAGCATGCTTCCCCTCCTCAGATCACTACCTGTTTACTTCTCTGTGTTCAGTGAGACCTCTCAGTATAATGAGAGCTCTTCCACACCACTGGCTTTTGCATATTTGTAATTAGACTTTATTATATATCAAAATACATTGACCACATAACGAGAAGATGGGATTCACTGCAAAAGACCCTGAGGTTTGGAAAGATGGAAGGTAACAGGAAAATGGGATGGCAGAGAATGAGATGGCCATATAGCATCATGGAAACAATGAACATGAACTTGGACAGACTTCAAGAGATAGTCAAGGGTATCCTGGCATACTAAGGTTCACAGGGTTAAGAAGAGTTGGATACAGCTAAACAACACCAAAAGACTTGCATATAGTAACAAACAAGGCTGAATTTCAAGTTTTCTTCCATTTTTAATTTGAGAATCGGATATATGCTGACATTTATTAGTGTTCTTGAGATTTGCAAAGTACTTTATCTATATTATCTTATTTGAGTCACAGTAACCCTGAAGTTGTACCCACTGGTGCTACTATTATCTTAATTTTATAGCTAAAATATCTGAGAAGTTTTAAGTGATTTGTCCTATAGCTCATAAGATTTGAGGAAGGATTCAAATTCAGGCCTCTGAGACACCAAGTTCAACTCTCTATTCACTTTGTTTCCTAGCCACTGTGATATATAATATATTATATCATACATATACTCTTAAAATTCTCAGGTGCCTTTTTGACATGGAGGAGGTCCTGAGATGTTAAAGGTCATCCTACTTGCAAAGGCTGTTTAGACCTGCTAACAGGTACATAAGCTATTTAACGATCAGCCTAGCTTAGTTTGGGTAGATTTCTTACCAGAATAAATTTCTTTTTCTCTTCATCAATAGGAATTTACAAATGCCATCTACTAATGGCTGACACTTGTCATAAGCATTAGTCAAGAGAATACCTATAAAAAAAGAACTCATATCCTGGAAGTATGGAAACAAGTATATGTATATATGCAGTTGCAAAGAAGACCATGCCATCAGAGAAATGATGACATGACTTGCACTTGGCTTTGTTATGAGTGAGGGAGGGCTGTGCAGGTCACCAACCTCACTTCTCCTCCAGAGCCATCTGAATCCGGTGACCAGATATTCATCAGGATGACTGGAGATGACCCAGGATGCAATGAGAGACCTTGGCCCCTTTTGACTAAGGTCTGTGTAGGTACTCACTTAGGGTGAGGTAACACCCATTCATTGAATAGGCCTGTTTAAGAACTAACCAGGTTATGGTCCCTTTAATGAGGCAAAGAAAAAGAAAGACCTCAGGCTGGGAGGGAAACAACAACAGTTACTATTGATAATCACTCTTAAGCCAGGAGGGTCCAGAAGAGCCCTTAGGCCCTATGAGTAGGTGCAACCGCCTGAATGGGGACCCAGATAGCTGGTAACTCAGCTTCTCCTCACTTGTCCGTCTCCCTCTCCCCTTCAAAGAAAGATAAATTTGGATGGCCAAAAGATGCCCAGTTGACTTGGGTTTTTACTGGCTACTTTCCTTCCCCTTTCCCCTTTCCTTTTCTATTCCCATTCCCTTCCTTCTCCTTTCTTTCCTTTTCTCTTTCCCTTCCTTCCCTTCCCTTTCCCCTTTCCTTCCCTCCCCTTTCCCCTTTCCTTCCCTCTTCTCCCTTTCCCTCCCCTTACATTCCATTCTCTTCCCTATCCCAAACCCTTAAACCTACTGTGCTCATGCATGTATTTACATCTATATAAACATACACATGAATGTGTATATGAAAGGAGTTACATGGCTATATTAATATGTATAAATAATTTGTCTTTACATATTAATATCCTTATATAAATGCACCTATATTTTACAAGATGAATTATTTCATTGATGTGTATACATTTTCCATCAGAACAGATTTCAACCTAGTCATGCCTTCAAGTCTTTTTACCACTCATTCCTGTTGTTACTGTTCAGTTATTTTTCAGTTATGTCTAACTCTGCAGTTAACTTTACAAATGAGGAAACTGAGGCAAACATGTTCATTGACTTGTCTAAGGTCACACAGACAGTAAATGTCTGAGGTTGGATTTGAACCTGATTTCAGGTCTGCCACTCTATCTACTGGGCCACCTAGCTGACCATTGATTCCTGACAGAAGAAAGCAGGCAGCTACTGTCAGCTACCATAATTATATTACTGCAAATGTCTAGAAACAACATCCACAATAACAACCATTAGTCCTCTATAGAGTAGCCACCAGGCTTGATGCTTTCCTTTGATCACTGCAGAAACCCTGCAATGACCAAGTGCAGCATGTGGGCCATTGATCTACCCTTTGTCATTCTTGAAGTATAAGCAACCTCTGTTTCCAGTCATAAGCATCTTAAATAATTTTTTTTTCTTCTACTTATCCATCATCATCGGTCATATGTTATGACCTACTTACAGACACCATACATTTTTAATTCCCTTAAATAATGATGTCATTATTGCAAAACAATCATTTTATGTACTCTGCACTTAGCCTCACATTTAAAAAAGAGTTCACAGTTTGCAAAGCTCTTTGGCCATAGCAGTCTGTAAGATAGACAGGAAGTGTGGTATCAGGAAATGTGAAGTTGGAAATTAGAGGACTCTGCATCCTATGCTGGCTTTACTGTTTGCCAGCATCATGACCCTGGGCAAGTCATTTATATGACTCTGAGTCTAAGTGTCTCTATCTGCACAAACAGGGAGATGGATTAGGTTTCCAAGGTACCTTTCAAATATAATTCCTATTATTCTCAGGAATAGCAACCCTATTTTAAATAGGAAACAAGTTCAAGATACACCCATTCTCCTATCTTAACTACTGATCCCTAGGCAATTTCTATCAAGATTTCTACATAAATAGGAATATTTTATCTGCATAGAGAACAGTTCAGGGTATCTATTTCTCACAAAACTCACAATATACAAAATCCCCAGCTCTGAAAAATGAAGTATCATTTTTTTTATTTTTCTAAGGCTTTTTATTTGTGTAAGATTTTATGTTGTTTTACTTGCACTGTTCTTTATGCCTCATTTAGGCTGTAATTAGATACTGGCTTCCACCCACTTAAAAAGGCAGAGTCACTCAGTGATGCCATTACTAGACCTACACCCACAAAAGATCAAAGATCTCTCATTGGGTAAGAGAGGTACCAGTGATAGTGTATGCTCACCACCACAATCCCCCAAAAAAAGAAATGAAAAAAGAGAAGAAAATGAAAGAAAGAAGTATATTTGAAGCATTTAAAAAGCACACTGCAGAGAACAGAAGGGAATTCAGAAGGAAATATAAACCAACAGAAGAGATTTAAAAATAACATTGAATTTATATATCATACTTTTAAAAAGCAAGCTGGATGTAACAGATATATGTGGGTTTCATTTATAATTCTTTTTCTGTTGGATATGGAAATATTTTCCTTTTTTATTAAGTTCAGATTTTTTTTTAAGGGTTAGGAACCCAAACCCAAGTTACAGTTTAATGACTTTGCTTTGTAGAGGGCAAAAACAGTTCATACAAGCAAATTTCCAGGAAAATCCAGCATTCACATCAACACAGTCCTGTACCTCATCCTCAAAGGAAATCATTTCCAGGAAGCTTGTAACAAGGGGCGGCATGTACTCATTTTCGAAAGCATAGGTGAAGTTAATTTGTGCATCAGCCTTCATTATGATTTAAGCACTTTACTTCAGAAATTTTAATTAACTGTGTTGATAGCAACTATATATCATTCATTTTACTTACACTTCAGTGCATTACTAACATGTAATCATGTCTAACAAATTCAAAACGGAATATGTGAGACAAATTTACTTATAAATGAAAATTTTTCTCTTCAAGTAGATTGAAAGAAAAGTTATCTATTTCAACTCCATTGAATTTAGTGTATAGGATACATTTAGCCCAATGTTTGCTACAGTAACATCACCACATAAAGAAATTCACTTTCTCATTTTTGTAGCATTAACATCTTGAGGTCAAGACAATGGAACTGAGTAGAGCTCCTATTCCAAGGATGAGCTGGGGTGAGGACCAATCTCTCTGACTTGTGCCTGGTTCAAAGAGTACTGGCAAAGGTTGGAGAAAGGCACGGCTCCAGGTAGTTTCTAGCGATTTGCAGATGCAAAGTCATGGTAGTCAGTGGTTGCTTCCTGTTTTCTTCTATGTTGTTGTATCTGGTTATGGGAATAAGGTAATAATATTCCACATGGAAGATTTATGTCTCCCTGCAATTTGGGTTGGTGCTCACATCCTTTGCTGCTTTGGGGACTCAACACATCAAGAAGATGGAAGATTTGATTTTGTGGCGTGCTGTTTTTGCCTAAAGGCTCATATCTGTTATTCTATGACATGCCTCGATTTGATTTCCGATCTCGAAGAATGGTTGTTTAGCCTAAGGCATTTAAACAGAACTAATGTGCAGCTAAGAAATGAATGTTCAAATAGTTGATCTCTTAAGCAATACAGTAAAAAGAAAAAAATGAGACATAACTATATCACTAAAAATAATATTCCTGGAAGACAATTCCCACTGAAAATTTTTATATATTTTTAATAGACATGATCCAATGCATCAAATACCTAAGTTTCTGATTTATAAATTGAAACTATTTTTTCCAAATACAGTAAAGACCTATGTGCCCAACAAAAGGCAAATGTCTATGAATTTATTTAAGAATTTAAAAGGAGCTCAAAAGTCTAGTAAATTCCTCAAAATCATGTTTTAAAGATTTCTAATGCAGAAGCTAAGTTCTATCTTTATTTTTCATTAATAACCTGGAACACAGTTCAAGAAAAATATTAGGAGTAAATTATCTATAAAAGGATTAAATGAGGCTTTAACTCAGTCACCTAGAGAAAAAAGATGCATCTGTTTTTAATCATGCAAAATGAACAAGGTGAAAAAAAAAGCATGTCAGAGTTCTGTTACCATCTGGCACTAAATTTTTAAAAACAGTTTCTAGATTTTATCTACTTATACTGCACACATTATATGTAGATTCATATGATATGCCAATAGAATTGTTTTAGATTAACAATATCTTAACAAATTATTTTGTGCCATAAAATTATTAATATGTTCTCAAAATCATAACAGTTGAAATCAAATTGTGAAAATGACTGGGCATTTTGAAAATATGAGTTTATGCAGGAAGTTGTTGAATAATAAAAATTCTTTTCACAGTTCTCAAAAGATGCAAACTATTATTTTTTCAAAAAGTTTCAAATCACTAATAAGAAAATACAAATTAAAAAACCTCTGAGGTTTTACTTCAAATCCATGGAAGTGTTAGAGCTGAAAGATGATAAAGTCAGTATTGGAGAAGGTAAATAAAGGCAGATACTCTAATATACTGTGTTAAGTGGAACTATGGATTGGCCCAAACATTCTAGAAAGTGATTTGGAGTTATGTTAAAAAGAAAAAGAAAGTGACTAAATTGTCCCAACATTTTGTCATTAATAGTGCAATGCTGGCATATAGTTTATGATGGTCAAAAATTGAAATAAAACTCCCATAATCTAAAATATCCACAGTAGTTTTTTAGGGGGGTGGTGGAGATAGTAATAACGGTATAGAAATAGAAACAAAGTAGATACTCTCAAATAGTGAACAGCTAAACAAATTGTGGTAAATATATGTAATAGAAAATTCTTCATAAGAAAAGAATACAAGGAATTTAGAAAAGCATGAGAAGACTAATAAACACTGATGCAATGCAGAGCTAAAGGGAAAATATATACAATAAGGGGAAGGAGAAAAGGGAAAGCAGGGAGACTTTTGAATAGTACCTCCTATGTTTCAGGCACTGTGATAAGTGGTTTTTACAAACATCTCATTCAGTCCTGGAAAGTCTTTGGGAGGTAAGTATGTTATCGTCTCCATTTTACAGTTGAGGAGACTGAGAGAAATAGTTAAGTGACTTGCCCAAGGTGTATCAGGGGTTGTCAGCAAGTAAGTGTTGGAGGTTAAATTTGAACTCAGGTCTTCCTGACTCCAGACCCAGCATTTTATCCATTGTGCCATATACCTACTTCCATGACTACAAAAGGGCAATTAGAAAAAAACAGAAACAAGAAAAATGAAGCAAAGGATAATTATCATGACCAAGAAATGAACAGGTATAAGAAAATACTAAATATATACAAAGTACAGAAATATACAAAAGATCTAGACAGACAGAGGAAGCATACTGTAATGGATAGAGAACTGTCCTTGAAACAGGAAGTGATTTGTCTGGAAAGTAGCCCAGGAATTGAGCTTTGAAGGAAAATCTGAAGAGATAAAAAGGGAATAATGTGTTCGAGGTAAGGGGGACAGTCAAAGGTAAAGCATGGAGAAAAGAGAAGAGCCAGAGGCTCAGCTGGGTTGGATCAATGAGTAAAAGAAGAGAAGTCTTTATCCAACTCACTACTGCCTCCCAGAATCCAAATGTATAAACTTTGAAAATTGGCTCTTGGGTTGACTATGCAAACCTGCAGCAGGTATAGAGTATTTTCTCCATAGAGAAACCAAAAGGGGAAGTGGACTTCCTTCCCACTCTTCTAGATAGGCTCACATTTACACCCTCACAAGGAACATGGAGAACTGGCTTTATTTTAGTGTGCCTTTCCCTCCTTTATTTCAGACTCTAATTCAATGACTTTCAGATAATTAATGAATGTTGTTAGAATTTAATTTGATACTTAAAATTTTTTTGTTAATTTTAAGGAATAAAATAAGCACTTCCATAAAAGTATAATAATAAAAAGATGATTGCATATGAAACTGCAAATCTATTAGGTACAATGTGCTGTTTCTTTTAAACATATAATAAAGTCATCAGGCAATTTTCTTTTTTTCTTCTCTCACTCCCACCCTAGAGATGGCCACCATCACACATACACACACACACACACACACACACACACACACACCATCATTCTATACATACTCCTATTTAACAGTTATTTCTCTGGATGAGGATGGCATCTTTCTCCAAATATCCTTGGTAGTTTTTTTGGGTATTTATAATAGTCAAAATAACAAATTTCAGACTTAAAAAGAACCAAGGGATAGCTCCTATCACAGTCTTGAAAAAGGATACTCACTAAAAGATAACTCTCCAGCTAGTCACCCAACTTCTGCTTGGAGTCTTCCAAGGAGGAGGAACACAATATTTTTCAAGGCAGCCTCAAAAGCCACTTTTTTATAATTTTAATTGTTAGGCACTTTCCCCTTGTAGCAAGATTCAGTGTCCCTGATTCCAAGTTGCACCCATTTTTCCTGGTTCTGCCCTCTAAGCCCAAAGCAAATAAGCCTCTGGACCCAGGATGTCAGGGCGGTTTTCCTGGACAATTTCTTGAAAGACACTGTCCAGGTCCTAATTTTGATTATGGCTTTCAGGTCCAATGATTCTGACAATGGCTCTCCTGGATCTGTTTTTGAGGTCAATTATTTCTCCAATGAGGCACAGTACATTTTCTTCTATTTTTTTCATTCTTTTGAATTTATCTAATTGGTTCTCAATGTTTCATAGCTTCCCCTGGACAATTTGAAATTTCAAGGAGTTCTTTTCCTTAGTTAGCTTTTCTACCTCCCTTTCCACTTGGCCAATATTACTTTTTAAGTAGCTGTTTTCTTTTTCCAAGTTGTTGACTCTTTTTTCATAATTCTCTTCCATCATTCTCAATTTTCCTGCTACTTTTCTTCTATAGGCAGAATTTATTTTTACCTATCTGATATAGGTCATTTTTTTCCTCTGCTTTTATAATTTTTAACTCTTCCATGAGTTATTCCTGGGCCTGAGACAACTTCTCATTTTTCTTTGGGTCTTTGCCTATAGATTTTGACACTGTTGTCCTCTTCTGAGTTTGTGTCTTGATCTTCCCTGTCACTGTAATAACTTTCCAAGCTCAGATTCTTTGGTTGTTTTTTTTTATTTTACTTTTTTATTAATTTATTTGTTTTCAGTTTTTACAATCACTTCTATAAGTTTTAGATTTTCTCTCCCTCTTTCCCTCTTCCCTCTCTGAGATGGCATGCAATGTTATATGAGTTCTATATATACATTCTTATTAAACACATTTTCACATTGGTCACATTGCACAGAAGAATTTAAGTGAATGGAAGAAACCATGAGAAAAATCAAAACAAAACAAAACATAATACAAGAGAAAATATTTTGCTTCTTTCTGTGATCCAGTTCCATAGTTCTTCCTCTGGATGTGGAAGGAATTTTGTCTTGAGTACTTTGGAAACATTTTAGGTCCTTGCGTTGCTGTAAAGGATTAAGTCTACCAGAAAAATTCCTTACACACTATGGTTGTTACTATGTACAATGTTCTCCTGGTTCTGCTCCCTTCACTCAACTTCAGTTGATATAAGTCTGTCCAGGTCTCTCTGAAGTCTTCCAGTTCATCATTACTTATAGCACAATAGTATCCCATTACATTCATATACCACAACTTGTTCAGCCATTCCCCAATTGGTGGGCATTCCCTCAATTTCCAGTTCTTGGCCACCACCAAGAGAGCTGCTATAAATATTTTTGTACATGTGGGACTCTTTTCCATTTTTTGTTCTCTTTGGGATACAGTCCTAGAAGTGATATTGGTGGGTCAAAGGGTATGCACATTTTTCTAGCCTTTTGGGTATAGTTCCAAATTGCTCTCCAGAATGGTTGGATCAGCTCACAGCTCTACCAACAATGAGTTAGTGTTCCAACTCTCCCACATCTTCTCCAACATTTATCATCTTCCTCTTCTGCCATGTTAGCCAACCTGATAGGTGTGATGTGGTACCTCAGAGTTGTTTTGATTTGCATCTCTCTAATCAATAGCGATTTAGAGCATTTTTTCATACGACTGTAGATAGCTTTAATTTCTTCCTCTGAAAACTGCATGTTCATATGCTTTGACCATTTATCAATTGGGGAATGACTTGTATTCTTGCAAATTTGACTCAATTCTATATATATTTTAGAAATGAGATCTTTATCACAAACGCTAGTTGCAGGTCAGATTCTTTGTTGTTTTTGGCTCAACTCTTTTTTTTTTGGCCTTTTTCTTTCCTTTTAAATTTGAGATCTGTACCTGGGGTGGAAGGGGCACTATCTCAGGCTTCTTTTTCCAGGGCTGTAGGATCTGCTGTTTACCTGGAACTGCACTGATGTTTCTCTGAGGCCCATGGGAGACCCTCACGTCTAGTGTGCCACTGAGGGGGTAGAGTGGGAGTAGCTGGTGCTCCTGGAGGCCGTAGAGTTCTGGCAGCTTACTGGTGCTGAACCAGGGTCCTAGTGGTGGTGTCTGGCATGTGCTGAGACTGGTGGGGTGTTTTTGTGTTCCCCTAGGGCTACACTGAAGAATGTGTTGGTCTGGCCACTGGCTGTTCCCCGTTTGACAGGGGCTATGCTAAAGCATGTGGTGGTTCTCTGGAATAGAGTCTGCCCATTCCCCTGCTAAAGCATATGGGATGTTCCAATGGCACTCTTTGCTTTCTCCACCTCACTGGGGCTCAAGATCTCCTGCTGGCTTGCTGAGGTGGGGCTTGCTAGGATGCTTCCCATCCCAGACTGCACTCCTCTAGTATCCAAGTGAGACAGACCTTTTTCGCCAATCTTCCAAGTTTCTTTGGCTAAAAGATTGTTTCACCCCATCTTGTTGCTGTTTCTGCTGTGCCAGGATTTGTATTGGCATGTTATTTTGTGGTTGTTTAGAGGTGAATATGGGAGAATTATGGTGATTTACTGCTTGCTTTGCCATCCTGGCTCCCTGAAGTCCTCACTTTCCATTTCACCAAAGTCCCCACTTTCCATGACTTTTGTCACCACTGTCACACATCTGTCAATGCTGGTGAAGAGAGATAGCCTGCCTATCTATTCTATCTATCTATCTATCTATCTATCTATCTATCTATCTATCTATCTATCTATCTATCTATCTATCTATCTATCTATCTGTCTGTCTCTCTGTCTGTCTCTCTGTCTGTCTATCTACCTCTCTATCTATCTATATATTAGTGGATGGGGGATGGGAGAAGGAAAGGAGGCTATCCAGGTGGGCAGAGCTTCTATCAAGGGCACTGACATTTTTCTTTGAAAACTTATTGATTTTTATTTTGTATTCTTTACTTAGAACAGTCAGTGTAGAGGAGACTTGGGGATTTGGTGAAATTGAGTGCTAGAGTTCTGATATTTATCTAAAGCTTTTCCCAATGTATTCAAATCTCTATTGCACTGAAGTACTAAAAAGCTGTCAAGATGATTTTCTCTTATAAAACTTCAATTACCTCTTATTTTCAAAAAGAAAAAAAAACAACCCAATACCATAACACAAGAAAAAAAAATTGATTAAAGGAGGAAATGATTTAAAAGGAAGAGCACCCACTGATTTTAGTGCCTGAGGATCTTTGATCAGATAGTTACTCTTCCTTACTGCCTGCAAGGTTTTGGGGAAAGCATTATAGTTCCCTGTGACTCAGTTTCCTGATCTGTAAAAGGAGGGAACTGAACTAAGTTTTAAAGTCCATTTTAGCTCTATAATTGGGCAAGATAATCTATAAGGTTTATATAGGCAAGATAATCTATAATCTCCCAAACTCTAAAATAAGAGTGGATCCAAGAGGAAATAAAAGATGGAAACAGTTTCCCTAAAAAGAAACTGGTATCTACTATACACCCTTCTCTTTCAAGTTAAATCTTTATTCCCTCCCTAGCACAGAATAACCCATGATGGCACTTGAAAGCTTAAAGGAGTCACATTTTAGGTCTCAGTTTCTTTAGCTGTAAAATGACCAGATAATTTTGTTTTATTTTTAATTTAGGCAATAAAACTAGTGTTTCCATAATATATAATAGGATAATAAAAATGAATATACATCAAGCTGAAAATCTATTAAGTATAACTTACTATTCCTCTTAAACATAAAATAAGCAAATTTTTTTTCTTCTCTCCCATCACCCTAGAAATGGCTATCATTAGACACAAATATGTATACACACATATACATATATATGTATATGTAAAATTATGCTCTACATAATTCTATTTATCAGTTCTTTCTCTGAAGGGAGATAGCATATTTCCTCATATGTCCTTTATAAGTAATTTGGGTATTTATAATAGTCAAAATTCCTTATTTACTCAAAGTTATTCTTAAAACAATATTGTTAACTATGCAGATTTTTCTCTTGGCCCTACTCACTTTTCATTTCTTCATTTCGTGTAAGTCATTTTATGCCTTTCTAAGATCATTGAACTCATTGTTTATATAGCATAGTAATATTCCATCATGATCATATACCACAACTTGTTCAGCCATTACACTACATATGTATGTGTATTTATATTAATATATGTGCATATGTGTATATATGTATGTGTATATATACAACTATATATAAATACATATCTCTCTACAAATATACATATACACAAACATACATACATATGCATGCATATATACATACACACAAAAATATACACATGCACATATCCATATACACACATATCCATATACACATATACATGTATACATATATGCTTTTACATATACAAGCATATATATACACACATATACATACATATATGTATTGTGTAAACAATGAACTTCCCAATGAAAGCATAGCCCCCAGGAGTATGTGATACACACTCTGCCTTATGCATTGCCCTTTATGGATATTTGAGGAAAGTGTATTTGAAGGTCCTAGACTATGCCATCTTGGACAAGTACACGTATTCTACGATTATTTCCTATCTGCTTACTATGTGGTAAAGAGGGCTTTTAATTGGCTGCTGAACCAGATCTGGATGTGCAAACAAAAATCACTAACTGACAAAATCAAACTCTTTCTCCCTGCCTGCGTTGGATCAAGGAATGCAAACTATTGTGGGACTTGATGTGAGGGAGGGGTCTGGAGCTCTCCCTCACCTGGTCACCAGAATGTGGTGGCATATGGTCATGACTTCGGGTAGGTTTCTGTTGTATCTATTTTTTACCCAGCTCTCAAAGGAATATTAAAGATGGCTCTGATGTTGTGAGCTTTGAAATGTCAGAAGAGCAAGCCAGCAGAAGTGCAAGAACTGGAAGTTATGCCAGAATTTGCCTGTAAGAGAGCCTGGGGAGGTGTCAACAAAGCCCTTAGTGACAGGCCTGACCTAGCATAGCAGTGGACAAAGGGCAGCCAAGATATCAGAGAGTGACTTGTTCAGCAGCCATGCCACATTTATAAGTGAAGTTGGTAGGTCAACTGCTTTGTAGCAACTGTTTTAAGTTCATGTCCACTCTCCCCATGGACCAAGGTGGTAGAACAGAGATTGTAACCCCGGTTTTGTGCGGAAAGTATTGTACTCATATTCTTACTACATTTTGTCAAAATAAAAATATCCTTCTGTAAAAGCTAAAATGAACTTAGCAGGTTAAATTGATCATGAAACACTAGTTCAATTAATCATGAAACATGAAAATTAAGCACCTACTATGTGTCAGGCACTGTGCTAAACCCTTGGGGATATAAAAAAAAAAGATAGAGACAGTCCCCATCATCAAGGAGCATACACATGCAAACAAATATATTCAATGGAAGTTATTTCTGGGATAAATAGGAAATAACTGACAGAGGAAAGACAACGGAACTAAGAGGGGTTGGGAAAGGCTTTGTATTGGGAAAGGCTTTGCGTAAAAGGTAAGATTTTAATTGGTAATTCAAGGATGCCAGGAGAGTCAGTAGGCAGATTTGAGGAAGAAGAGCCCTCTAGGCATAAGGGACAGTCACAAATAACTCCCAGAGCCAAGAGAGGGAGTATCTTGTTAATGGAACAGTCAGGAGGTCAGTATCACTGGATTGAAGAGAACGTGACAAGAAGTGAGGTTGAAGAATACTAAAAATGCAGCAGGGGGCTGAGTTTTTAGGGCTTTGAATGCCCAATAGAGGATTTTTGACTTGATCCTGGAAGCAATCAGGAGCCACTGAACTTTATCAAGTATGTGTGAGCGATTGGATCTATGCCTTAGGAAAATCACTAGTGGCTGAATGGATGGTGGATTATAGTGGAGAGAGACTTGAGGCAGGCAGACTGACCAGCAGGCTATTGCGATTGCCCATGCATGAGGTGATAAGAGCCCGAAACAGAATGGTTGTAGTGTCAGGGACAGACAGAAGATGGCACGTTTTGAGAAGTTACAAAGGTAAAATCAATAGGCTTTGGCAAAAGATTGGACAGGAATGGTGGGAAGTGAGCAATAGTCCTGCATGACTCCTAGGTTGCAAGTAATTAGTGGAATTGATAATACTGAGGAAGTATTAACTGGTAGTGATGAATGATATTGGGGTGAATACCTCAATCGGGGTGTAAGCTGATAGTATTAGGAAGACACCCTCATCCTCCAGTGTCTTTGGGGATCTGTTGATTTGCCAGTGAGAGCAAAGGTTAGGATAAGGTCCACTAGAGTTTGTATTACTAGGGGTGGGGAACCTGTGTCCTCAAGTCCACATGTGGCCCCTCTAGGTCCTCAAGTGTGTGTGGCCTTTTGACTGAATCCAAACATCACAGAACAAATTCACTTAAAAGAATTTGTTCTATAAAACTTGGACTCGGTCAAAAGGCTGCACCCAAGGACCTAGAGTGCTACATGTGGCCTCAAGGTCACAAGTTCTCTACACCTGGACTATAAACCATCTAGAGCTCTTCATGTTTGCAGATCACTTTGCATATCTTATCTTATTTGAACCTCCCATCAATCCATTGAGGTAGGGATTCTGTGTTATCCTCATTTAGAGAGGAGGAGATGATACCTGAAGAAGTTGATGCCTTGTTCAGAGAGACCAAATCTAGCCCTGCTCCATATTTTTTAGATGATCTCTCGGGACTATCTACTTCTAAGCCTGCAATCATATAATTCCTTTGGTGTACAGAATTTAGCTTTAGTTATGGAATTTGATTCTTGACTCTTTGTACTTTCACACCTAATGATGCATGATACAATGATGCAGGTAAACTGTATGCTTTGATCTTGGATTATATGGCTTTCCTGCTAAATGATCCGCTTTGAATGGGAATCCCTCATTATTCTTTTCCCCTTGTCAATAGTTTGAGTCCGATTTTCCTGAAAGTTTCCCTGGTCAGACATCTTCAGATGAATATATCAATGAAAGCATTTGAAATGTTTGTTGATTTTCGTGGAGATAAACACTAAGTATCATAGCTTTTATTTTGATTTAGCAATATAGCTAATATATAGCTAATAATCTAGCTATATTGCTACTAGGGCAAAATAATTCTTTGGTATGTTTCCAACTCATGAAAGCTATACCTCAAAATACATGATGTCTGTTCTAACCTCTTCTGATATAGGCATGGGAGCTAACCAAGGTCAGGGTATTTTAGTAGTCTGTCAGAGTATATTCAAAGACAAAGTCAAGAAGAAGAATCATATGTGCATAAGTTATTGATACATTACTGTCATCTCCAATATCCTGCTATTTAACTCTCCAAAGGTGTGAATTTTTCTGGCATTTGTGTTGTGATAGTATTTAGACTTTATAAATGGCTGTATTTTCACAACTGAAATAGAAAAAAATAAACTTGGATGTATTTTGACATGGTTAAAAGCATAGACAATTTAGCCATTAAATATATTTCAAGGCCAACTAAATAACTTCAAAATACTGAAAAAATCAAGAAAAAAATGTAGTGCATGCAGAAAAAGTTATTACTATGCATTCAAGTAAAAGAAACTTCTTTTATAATTCTTTTATTTTATAATTTAACCCAGTTGCAGGTTTTGGAGAATATTTTGAACATTTAAGGATGATATTCCTCCATTCTGACATATTAAATAATTCCTGATCTCTCTGGCATTTTGTGTTCCCTGTTAATTCCTCAGAAAGTAATGAACTGCTTGAAAAGTACAGTGTTGAAGATAATGGTATAACACTCGTGTTGCCATGTGAAAGCCAAACCAAAGGAGGTTAATTAATCAATGATCAAAGAAGGGTAAATGATACTTTTCATTTTTTATTAAAAAGTAATGGAAGAAGGTCTAAATTAAGTATCATCCAGCATTAATGGAAATCCAAAGCTGACCTTCCTAAAAAGCAGAGCACATTTTACTGATTCTGTGATATTCATTTTCCATAATGATTACAACTGAACTTCAGATATGGGACAGCAGGAAGGCTATATCTGTGAATAATGGGGAGGCAAGGATCCACTTTATGGATTTTCTCTAAGGTCCTATAAATTGATCTTCCCCAGTATTTTTGGCATTCATGACTCCCTTCCAGAAGTACAGGAGCCAGTGTTGAAATACTGTAGAAAGCCCAATGTCTCCCACTCTTAAGCTTTGTGAACACATTCACTTTTTATTCTGCCCTTGGGACTTTGTATCGTTACAGAATTCTACTCATACTAAATTCTCGATGAGTAAATTATTCTAAAAATTCTTCCAGTTTCAAACAAGGTCAATCTGAAAAAAATGTGAATATAAACACGTCTGATTTGATGGAGTTTGAATATAAAAATGTACAGGTAAAAGAGGTAAAGAATTTAGCATTTAAAAACTTAGTTTCTCCTTCTTGTAGGCTGTTTGGTTTTTCTATACAATCCATTGCCACACTGTCAAAATAAAAATGTGAATCACTTTATGATTTTTTTAAAAAATAAGGATTTTTTAGTCCTGAATATGGGAGTTAAGATGGGATAATTGTGTGCTTTTTTATACAGTCAAGAATAATTCAACAAATAATTCTTAATCATCTATTCTTTCAGATCAATCTACTAGGTGCAGGAAAGAAGGTCAATTGCAAGCATGGAGGAAAAGAAAACCTTTAAAGAACTGAAAAGATGTGGAACCAGCAAAGGAGACAGAGAAGGGGTGGTTAGAAGTGGGAAGAGAAAAATGTAATGAATGAAAAGCATTTATTGGGTGTCTGTATATCTGTGGATATATCCTCTGTGTTAGTTGCTAGAGACACAAATACAAAAAGAAAATGGCCTTTGCTTTCAAGGAATGCTTATTCCAAAAGAGGAGACTACATATGTTGAGAAGAGGTAGGTGAAGGGAAGTTCTGGGAGGGAAGTCGCATGACTCCTGAATGGAACGATAGAGCAGGATATTTACAAAGGCAAAGGTAGTATTAAATATCACAGTGGGAAGCGTGGGTAAGAGCATTAAGACACTTTAGCAAGGCCAAAGAGCATTATAAAAAAAAAAAAGGCTCTTGAATTCAGTGACTGGGAAATCGTTGTTTATTGGAGAGATTAGGGGTAAAGTGTTAGAAGCTAGATTGAAGCAGTAGGGTAGGAGTAGTAGCAGAATAAATAGGGAAGGTCATGGGTCCCTTTTTATTCCCCAAATAAGTTTAGGAATGAGGAAGACATATATGAGATGGTAGATGGTAGATAGAAGGGCCAAAGAAGGCTTTTCTAGGATATGGGAAGTTTTATAACAATTTTTTAGTTGTGTCTGACCCTTCATGACTTATTTTGGGATTTTCTTGGCAGGGATAATAGCGTACTTTGCCATTTCTTCTCCATCTCATTTTAGAGAGGAGGAAACTGAGGTAAACAAGGTTAAGTGACTTGCCAGGGTCATAGCTAGTTAGGTCTTTCAGACTCCAGACCTGGCACTCTATCTACTGTACCACCTAGCTGCCTAGGATAGGGAAAACATGAACATATTTCTAAATAGGAAAAAAAAAGGAAGATAAAGAGGGTATGAAACTAAAACTAGAGTGCAGGGAGTGGGATTAGGCTCACTCTAGAAAAGGACTATTTCTCCTGTGACTAAAGGAAAGCAGGAGAGAGTGAGTAATACTATTGAAAAATGAGAAACATTGGAGAATGGCAAAGATGAGGCTAAGGAAGCAGAAAGAGGATGATTCAATTTTTATAATGAAATAAGTTCTTCCATCTGTCGTTAGTGAGGGGAGCTGGGAGGAAGTCTAGAGGAGAGAAGAGCTCTAACAGCTGTTGTGGGGAATGAGACAGGAAATGGATAAGAATAGCTTAGGTTTAACCAGGTTTGCTGAGTAGCAATGAGGGTCCAGCTTAAGTTGTGTGTGCGTGTGTGTGTGTGTGTGTGTGTGTGTGTGTCTGTAGGGGGAGGGAGACAGAGAGAGATGGGGGGGGAATCTGCTGGATTTTCCCTTTTCTCCAGTTCTGTCCAGCAGTCTTGGGGCAGAAGGGGAGACATGAGATGTTAGAGGTTGCTCTACAATGAATATTTGTTGGTTGAAAGTGGTGCAGAAGGTCAAGGGTGCAGAAGATTCCATCATAGAAGTAAAGGAAATGTTAAAATGATCAGTCATGGGGTCAAGGCTTAGTAGGTAAGCAAGGGAAGACCAGCATGAACTTTCTCATCTCAGTGGACAAATAGAGGCTGGTAGCATAAATAAGCACTCTGTCTACAAACCACATGAACTTCATCCATTTCCTACTGCTATTCATTTGTACAGGATACTCCACCCCCCTGGCCAGTGAGGCTAATATCCTTGCACTGGCTATACAGTCCTCTTTCCCATTTTGACCCCTTTGGAAGCCAGTTCAACTCTATGTTACCCTTTTCTCTTAAGTCTCTCACTCTCTTCTTATTTATTTTCCTGATCTTGCCACCAAGCCTCAGCCTGGGATTACTCTCACCATCTGCTGCCTTTTCTCCCACTCATGTGATGCTGAACAAAACTTGGAGAAAATCATGAAACTATGCTCATTGGGTCAGCAAATTTATAATACATTTTTTGTTACATCATCTTAACCAGGCCCTTGTGCTAGCAAGGCAATTCTTTTATATCTCCCTAATCAATTCACTATCCCACTCAGCAAAGTACCATCAGCAAACCTTTATCCCTTCTCCTACCTTCCATGACTTCCCTTCCTGCGGTGAATGCCTACATTTTCTATCTCCCCTATCTTTTTTAAACTTTCTGGTGTGCAACCTCATCATTCAACTGAAATGATTTTAATTTGAAATGAAAATGGTTTTGAAATGAAATGATTCTTCAAATGTTATCAATAAAATGTTATCAATCAAATGATTCTTCAAAGTTATCAATAAACTTTTAATCCGTAAATTGAACGGCTTCTTCTCACTTCTCATCCTTCTTGTATAACCTTTGACACCACTGACCTTTGATTTTTCTATTGATATTGATAAATTACCTCAATATTTTCTTTCTATTCTTTAGTGATTGTATTCTGATTTTCTTCCTACAACTCTAATTGCTTCTCATCCTACTTTGCTAGACTTTCATCCAGATCGTGCTCATGAATTAAGGGTTTCCCCAAAGACACTGTCCTATACCCTTTTTTTCCCACCCTCTATATTATTTCACTTGGCAAAAATCAATTACTTTGGATTCAATTGTTACCTCTATGTTGGTGATGCAAAAATTACTTATCCAACTTCAACCTCTCAGCTGATTTTGAGTCTTACATCTCTAATTGCCTACTGGACATTTTGGACTGGATATCTTATACCTTATACACATTTTTAACTCAGTATGTCCAAATCTGCACTCATTATATTTCCCCAAAGCTATCCTACTTCCAAATTCCCTATTACTGTTCAGGGTGCCATCATCCTCCCAGTCAACCTGGCATACAATCCAGATGTTATCCTTAATTCCTCATTGTCTCTGTCTGTCTCTCTCTTTTCCCCAAATACAATCTTTTGCCACAGTCTGTAGATTTTATCTTCTCAACATCTGTCCTATATATTGCTTTTTTAAAAACTGATACTACCACCATCTTGGTTCCCTTATCACTTCACATCTGGACAATTACAATAGTAGACTTGTTAGTCTCCCTACCCCAAATCTCTCTTTACTCTAGCTACTCTACTACTCAGCTGTCAAATTAATTTTCCTAAAGTACAGTCCTGGCCATATGATTCTCCAGTTCAATTTCATTGGCTCCCAGTTACCTCCAGGATCATATATAAAATCTTGTTTGGCGTTCAAAGCCCTTCATAAACTCTATCCTTCCCCCTCGTTTGTTGCCTTCTTACTCCTCATCATATTCTCTTTCATTGTTGCTCAGTCATTTAAGTTGTGTCCAACTCAGCATGACCCCATTTAGGGTTTTCTTGGCATGGATACTGGAGTGCTTTGTCATTTTTTTCTCCAGCTCATTTTACAGATGAGTAAATAAATCAAACAATGCCGAGTGACTTGCCTGAAGTAATACAGATAATAAGTATCTGAGGCCAGATTTGTACTCATGAAGATGAATCTTCCTGATTCCAAGCCATGCTTTATCCACTGAATCACCTAGCTACCCTATACTCATTGATACATTGGCACTACTCTCCTTGTTATTGTATATGTGACACTGTATCTAAACTTTGTGCAATTTAGTTGAATATTCAATGTATCTGGAACTCTCTCCATGCTAATCTCTACCACCTGTCTTCCTTGGCTTCATTCAAATTCCAGTTAAAATTCCCCCTTCATCTGGAGGCTTTTCCCATTCTCCCTTAATGCTAACGTCTTCCCTCTACAATCCTCTCCAATTTATCCTGCTTAAAAGTAATTCTCAAAGTGTGGGGAGAGGTCCCATGGAGATACCTGAGATCCTTTCGGAAGGTTGGAGAAGTAAAAAAAAAAAAAAAAAAAAAAAAGAACATAACAATATTAAGACATTATTTGCCTATACTCCATTTTTCCAATGACATTTCTGTGAGGCCACATGTTCTATATACACATAAATAAAAACAATGTATCACAACATATTGAATACAAAAGCGGATGTAGAATATAGCTGTATTCTATAGTCAGACAGTTGTGATTTTCAAGTATATCACCCTTTTCGCTAAATTGTAGGATTTTTTTTTGGGAAAATACAATTATTTCATTAAAATTTTATTGATGTTTACATAATTGACTTATTATTTTTAAGCAAAATAGTAAATATTTTAGAAATTTATCAGTTTTAATTTCTAATATGATAAATATCAATAGATATAATGCACAGAAACCAAAGTTCTTTGGGGTCCTCAGTCATTTTTAGGAGTATAACATAGTCCTGACACCAAAAAATTTAAAAACTGCACACACATACACACACACAAATATATACACACATCCATACTCATATATGCCTATGTATCTTCTAAAAGTCAAATCAATATGTTTTGTTTTTACATTAAAACAATTTACAGTTTACTTCCATTTCCTGAGAAGTATCTTTTTATTACAAGGCAAATAGTTAAGTAAAAATAATAGCTCAGTGACTTTACCTGAATGTACATGTCATTTGACAATATATCACAACTTCTCTATTTTTAATTAGCAAAAAACTAGTTTATCTTCTTTTGCTTGACCATAAATCTCTTTTACAAGAGATCTGTTATGTTTGTGTACATATCTTATTTGTATGTACCTGCTTGCATCTTGTCACCTCATTAGATTACTTGAGCTCCTTAAGAGTGGGGATTATTTTATTTGGTTTTGCCTTTTTTGTATTTGCAGTGCTCACTTAGCACAGTGCTTGGCACATAGTATGTTCTTAATAAATGATCATTAACTTACATAAATTCAGAAACTAGATTCACTGTTCTGACCACAAATTTGTTATTATCGACTGAACTGGTTGATGAGTCTTGTTAAAATGGCCCAGCTGCTTTATGTTTGCAGATAAAGAGTGAATGACCTTTATACCAGTACCTAACTTTGGTTATTGCAAATGAAAAATGACAATATTTATTACCATACTTATAAAATGCTCTATTAGTCAAAGTTTTATTAATGTGGAAAGCCAATTATTCTTTCTTAAGAATTCAATACTTCACGGATCTATGATTTTAGTAGAAAGGTGTTAGTTCTCCCACAGATGAGATCACAACCTTATGATAATATTATTGAGGGCAAAATTGTCATCGTTCTGCAGCCAATCTGGAGAACGTTTCTTCCTCTAGGATTGGCTGGTTCTCAGGTTATAACATAAAATCCATTACCAGGACTCGATTTACTCTGTGAAAAACAGACTACAATCTCACCACTGTTTATATTCTTAACTATACTTGCATAGCCTAACCTCCAAGTGTAGCAATAATTTGATGGAGGAAAATGAAGATAATAATGGGAAATAATAATGAAAAAACACACACATTTATATGCATAGAGAAATGCATGTAGATCATATACATATACATACAGGTCCATGATGGGTATTAATGAGCACGCTACCATGCTAGCTGGGCTTGAATGCTGTTTGCTCTTTATTATAGTAGTCATTGTCTATATTTTCCCCCAATTCTTACTTCATCTTGCCTTGGTTCATACGTATTCTCATACTATTTTAAATTTTTCACATTCACTTTTTCTTATAGCATTATGTGATACTTTTATTTTTACTTGATTCATCATTTCTTGACAGCTTCTTTGTTTTCATTTCTTTCCTACTAAAAAAAAGTTCTATAAATAATTTGCTGTATTGGCACCTTTTTGGTTGTTGATACTGACCTTGTTGAGTTACATGCCTAGTAGTAGAGTCTCAGATCAGAAGGTATGAATGTCTTAATCCCTGTTTTTGCATCATTCCAAATTGCTTTCCAGAATAGTTGGATCAATTCCCAGCTTCATCAAAAGTGCATTAGTCTGTCTGTCTTTCCACACCCCTTCCAACATTGACTCTTCTCACCTTGCATTATTCTTGGCAATTTGCTGGGTGCAAAGTAAAATATCAGAGCTGTTTTGATTTTCATTGCTCCTATCAGTCATTATTTGGAACATTCTTATATAGGGTTGTTTCTAGTTTTCAACTCTTGAGGAAAATTAGTTCATATCCTTTGACTATCTATTGGGAATGGGCTACTGCTCTGAAGAGGGAAATATGTCTCATTGACTTTTTTTATGTGATCAGCACCACTGTACGTCAAGTAGTGGTATAAGACTGTTGTTGAAACCATTTTAAGTGATACCTTAGTTGAGAACAACCCATCAATCAATACACCTTAGACTGAGCGTGGAAAACCTTTGAAAGCCATTTGATGAAGTGAAATAATACTACATAGGAAGTTTATTCTAACAGGTTGAGAAACTTGGTCACCCCTCCAAGAATCATCTGTAAGTAATTAAAAAGGTTGAGAAGGAAGAGTTCTGCTTTGTTTTTCCCCTAGAAACTGGAGCATGTTACTTTCTAAGACAGCACTGAGGAAGGAGGAAAGATTGACCTTATCTCCAGTCAAGTTTCTTCCTCATCCCTCTGAGATCAAAAGAGAAACTTTGACCTGCAAAGAGTCTGGGAACTCCCATTTTCCCCATTGGAATCCTACAGGCTGATCCAGGAAGATCAGCTAGTAGTGGTGTTTATATCATGAGGACCCAGTAGCAGAATTTACTCATGGTTATACAAGGAACTCAGCAAAGACATTCATCATGCGTAATGGGAGCTTCTCAAGCACTCCATAGAGAGGAGAAAAGGACTTCTAGAAGTCAGGAGCTATGCATAACCTCATTTGCCACATGTGTTGTCTAAGGCTGAGTAATTTTCCCTCATATTTATGTTGTTATGAGAGGGCTGGTCTTAGGGTTTGAGAAAAATTATTTGTAGAAATTCTTATTGCATTATCTTAATAACTGCCTCTTTTTAAAAGCTACAAGTTGACTAAATAATAATATTGGGGAAAAGGTGAGTATTCAAGTATCAAACCAATGATATTAGAAAACCATCTCTGACTTATCACAGATACCCCCAAAAGCCTGAGCAAGAGATGTAGCCAACCTAGCTCAGGGAACATGATTCATCATTGGGAGCGGCATTGATGTGTTTGTCCTTCAACAGGGAGTAGACAGAAAACATATCTGGTAATCAGAAATACAAACAAAGTTTTCCACATTCTGTCTAAGGGCCCCTCCTCTGACCCAAAATGTCTGTGTGACTCAGAGCAAGTCTTTTAACCTCTCAGCGTTTGAGGCAGCTCTCTAAAATTTTAAGTTAAAGAGAACATTCCAACCTTCTCTGCTAAAAAAAATTCCTCATCAGCAACTCCCTCCATCAATAAAATTGCAGGTTCATTCTCAATCCTATTAGTTCAGTACTATGAACAAAATATTATAATTCCGAGAATCAAAAAACACATGTAAAATTATTACACTAGCAAGGCCCCAGAAATAGTGAAAGAGGCAAAGAGAGGGAAAGGGAAGGGAAAGAGAAGGGAAGGGAAAAGAAGGGAAGGGAAGGAGGGAAAGAAAGAAAGTAAAAAGGAAAGAAACAAAGATACATTTATTAAGTGCTTACTTTATGGTAGATATTGTGCTAAGCTCTGGAGATATAAATTTCCTAAGGATCTTACCTTTTAATGGAGGAAGTTAATAAATAAAAGAAGCTCTGAAGGGAGAAAAGGACATAGTGGTCTACTGGGAGTCTGTGGAAACATTTGGAGAACGGAATGAAGAATGGATTTAGGGTGATGTGATCATTCCATGGGAACATCGTGAAATTAAAAGAGAGGGTTGCAGGACAAAGGCCTTAATCCGCAACATTTGTTCATAACTATAATGGTGTTGATGAGACTGGATAAAGAGCAGAGATTGTAATCTAGGTCCTGGGCAATAACCAAAAGCACTAACTTAGATATGTTTTTGAATGGATCTTAATGTCATCATGAAAAGTCTTCCTTCTATACTTATGTGCTGCCTTAGGCAGCATCCTTAAGTCTTTATTGTCTCTCATTCCCCCACCTCCAATCTGTTGCCAAAGCCTGTTGATTCCATCTTTGAGATTCCTCTTGTATATATTTCCTTCGCTCTCTGACACTGTCATCACCCTGGTACAGGCCCTCATCACCTCACACTTGGATTTTACCAATAGCCTCTTGGTTTTCCTCTATGCCTTGAGCCTCTCTGTACTGCCAAAGTGATCTTTCTAAAGCACAGATGTGACCACATCATCTCCCCACAATTTAATAAACTCAAATGGCTCTCCATTACATCCATGATCATATAAAATCTTCTGCTTGATTTTAAAAGCTCTTCATTATCTGGTCCCTTCCTACTTTCCCGTGTTTATAAGACTGCCCTCCATATACTTTAGGATTCATTGACAAGATACCCTCTTGCATCTACATTTTCCCAGGCCTACAATGCTTTTTCTTCTTGACCCTGTCTCTTGGCTTCCTAAGTTCCCTGGTTTCCTCTAAGTCTTCAGCTAGATAGGTCTCTGAATTTAATCACGATAGATGAAAAATGAATAGAAGAAGAATATGATAAAAGGAGTAGTATGGGACTTGATCATGCTTAGGAAATTATGCAGTGACTTTGAGTATCCCGAGATGCTTCTTGAAGCACATTTATATTGTGGCATAAGGGATAGAAATCAGGCCTTTGAGTCAGAAAGACCTGGATTCTAGTTCTACCTCTAAAACACACTGACTGTGAGAATCTGGATGAGTCACTTGGCTTTTCAATGCTCTTTAGGCGACAATCAAGGTCTCTGTGTTGCAGAACTGCATTGGTAAAGACAAATTCTTCCACTTGGTGTCCCTTCTCTCAATGAAATCACATGGCCAGTCCCTACCCCCAGACTGTTCTCCTAATGTTTCTATATAGCTATATTTCAAACTATGATATAAAATACAATAGTTTCCAAAGATTCCACGTTGTAGGTCAGTAGAAAAACATAGTGACTAAAATAAAGCTACCACATATCAGCAATAGTAGCAGGAATGCAGAGGAGGCATAAGGGAAATCATCCTGTCAGAATTAGTTCACCTGTAACCTTTGGCAGAAGCTTCTCTATACACTAGTGAAGACAAAACTAGACCATGAAAAGATAAGAAATGGATAGGAAGGAAGTGAAAACACTGTATTTTTATTTCAAAAGGAAAATAGATAGCTAGTATGTTAGCTGGATAGAGTTGAAGGCTCAAGTGAAAGTTTCAGGGGACCTGGACATTTTTAGAGGCAAATGAGAACTAGAGAGGGAAAGATTGAAGATGCATGAAGGCGGGAGGAGAGACAAGACCCTTTAAGGGACAGCAGGATCAAGGGCTCAAGTACAGGGATTGGCCTTGTCAAGATGCTACTTTGATTGTGTTCAGAAGAAAGGAAGAGAACGGCTGAAGTTTCTGAGAAGGTCTTAGGAAGGGAGACTCCTTTGGCTGGAGTGAGAGGTTAATCTGTGAGAGTGAGGAAAAGCAGGTCAAAAGACTATATATTTTAGGATTATTAATCTGCTAGTGGTTAATAAAATAGGTTGCAATGGCCAAAAATATATGATTATTTGGTCTGACCTCTTAATTCATTAGTCTAGGGAGTGAAGATCTTCCTTCTTTCAATGCAGATTATCAAGTTTGTTGCCATTTCCAGACTTAGAATGTTTGTGCAGTACACTATGCAGTTTAATGACTTGCGTGAGGCCATACATTAGCACACGTCAGAAGCAGCATTTCAATCCAGCTCACTCTGATTGCATAAGTGCCTGAAAGCTGCATTGGTACCCACAAACATAAAAAAAAGACCTAGAGGAAGGCTTTTATCATGCCAAGTAGTCTATATATGGAAAACTTAGGGGAGGATGTGGGAAGGGAATGAGTAGTTGAGGTGTGCGGGATTGTGCTCACATAGATGAGAGCACAGATTCATTGAGAGGCTGATTTCCTGATAGAGAAGGAGGGATGAAATGGGGCAGAAGGAAGAGAGACCATGTGCAGGCAGGTGGAATCTTGTTGCAGTTAGGGGAGGGGGCAAAGTAGTAAGAGTGAGGATCTTGGTGTCACAGGAACAGAGTTCATACCTTAAGCAGATCACTCAGTTTCCTCATTTGTAAAATAAAAGGAGGGAAATTAGATGGCTTCTAAAGTACCTTCTAATGCTAGAGCTTTCATCAAGTATGAGAAAGATGAGAGTCTGAAAGATGGTAAGAGGAATAAGAATGTAAATGAGGGGGCAAATGTAGGATACATCAAGAATAAAGATAACAGATTGAGTTTGGAGAGGATGGAAGAGGAAGCAGTTAAAAAAATCATAGAATTAGTCAATAGCCATTTATTAAACACTTCCTATGCTCTGTACTAGGCTCTGGGGTACAGAGAAAAGCAAAAAAACCAAAACAAAACAGGACTCTAATTCCTCAAGAGGCTCCCAATCTAATGGAGCAGACAATGAGAAAATAACTAGGTACATAAAAATATATACACAGAGTATATGGAATCTCAGAGGAGAAACAGTAGTAGGCAGATGGACCATGAAATTGTGCAGTTTTAGCATCGGAAAATAATCCCAAGGTTGTCCACAAAATAAATTGGAGTATAATATCACTGATGATGACAGAAGAGTCAGCAGGCTGAGCCAGCTTTGTGGGGAAGAAGAGGAGAAAACTTGTTTTGAAACAAATTAAATTTCAGATTACAGTTTTGTGACAACCATGAATGATGTTTAGCTATCTGTATGACTGAACTCTCCAGCAGAAAGCACATACACACATGTGTGCATGTGTGTGTGTACACGCACACACTCATATAATTAGGATGATCTCAACTAGTGTCATTTGAAATGCAAAACCTACCGTTGCTTCCATGTAGCAATAGACAAATATATCACTAAATGAAAGTTGTTCTTAATTAACAAATGGGAAATACATAGCTCTTTGAAGCAAACAAGAAGTTGTAGGTGGGGCCAGGTTGGGCTGACAGATTTATATAGGCTATGGTAAAGACTGGCCCTTAGTTTTTTGAGCCTACATCTCTTTCTTTTCCATTTCCAACAGTACCGTACGCATCTGCTAGCAATCTACCCAAAGCTTGCATATCTTACTGAACGTACGATGAGAAAACCACTTCATCACATCATAACATTGTGCATTTTGATAGTCCAGGGTAAATCTTTGCTTTTCATGGTTTTTATCTCATGAAATTTCTGCAGGATCTTCAATCATCTCTAAACTACTTTGGAGAGGAAGTCATAGTTGTCTAATCACTTGAACCAGTCAGACCACTGTGAAGTTTTTAAGGTTGGTAAGGAAGATAATAGGGAAAGGAAGGGCATAAATCTATTGAAGTGCTTGTTAACTACCTTCCACAAGATGCAAATGAGGCCTACATATATAGAGGGGGGAATATATATGTTTACTTTCTGTACTTTAAAAAAACAATTATGTAGTAGCATCTTTTTTCCCTGGAAATTTTACAGCTACTTCTATAACAAGGACATATGTATAATGACACGGAGAGCAACTTAATGTGCTCTATAAAGCAATCAGCAAAAGTTAAAAATCAGAAACAATGACATTTTAACTTTCATAATTACAACTCCTTCCCCTTTTTCCTTGTCTCTGCCACTTGTATGATCAGTTTCTCTGTAGAGGTGCCTGAGGGAATTTAACATCCTCCTATGTACATATCCAGGGATAATGATGGAAAGATGCTTGCTAGTTCTTCCCTTGGAAGACCATGTGACCTTCATTGGACTGAAGTTGATGTTAAAATCCACAGTATCTCTGGTATCTAGCTATGCAATCTATTATATTTAACCTTGAAGCAGTAGGAGTCTTTGAGTGACTGCTAAGCTGCAGGAGGTGTCACAAATCAGTAAGACTGAGAATGGTGAATTCTGTCACTGCAGCCCATATAGAATATAAACCTGTAAGTTATAGAGAATTATTTAGAAATAGATGAAAGGTGACTTTGGTTGCAAGTTTAACATATATGTACGTGTGTGTATATGTATGTATATATATATTTAAGCAATTTGTATTATAATTATGTCTGTTAAAGATACTCTCTAGTCCCTTGAACTGTTAAAGATGAAACTGTACAAAATCATATCAAAAAATTGTTTTAAATATAGGTGCTCAAGAGTCATTTAACCTGGTTAAAGACCCACAATTATGGCCATGTTACCTATTTAGTTGTGACTACTTAATTGTGAACTCAAAAGTAACTTCCCACTGTTCTTCCTAGTATCTGATATTGAATTAACCCGAGTTTGTACTTTGACTGCAATACATTTACACATATTTTTAAAATCTTCTTTTGGTTCAGTTATCATCTCTATTTTGATGATTTCCAAATCTGCATTTCAAGCATTAAGCTCTCCATTGGGCTTATCAAGCTGAAGCCTGGTATCATAGTCTGTAGTAGAGCTCTAATTAGACATTATATGTTGTTGCTAAGTTATTAAGTCATATCTGACTCTGCACAGCCTTATAGATCATAGCACACCAGCATTGTCTATGGGCTTTTTCTTTATGACCCCATGTGAGGTTTTCTTGCCAAGATACAGGAGTGGTTCGCAATCATTTCCTTTTCCAGCTCACTTGATAGACAAGGAAACTGAGGCAAGCATGGTGAAGTAACTTGCCCAGGGAAATACAGCTAGTAAGAGTTTGAAGCTGGTGTTGAACTCAAGAAGATGTTTTCCTGATTTCAAGCCCCACACTATATCCACTGTCACACCTACCTGCCCAGGTATCATAAACTCAACATGTCCAAAGAGAACTCACTATCTTTTCTTCAAGTAAGCCCCTTTTCCTTCCCCTTTTCTGCTGAAAAATGTAAAAGAAAGGGCGTGGGTACAAAAAGAGGCCCTAAGTTAGTCTTACTCCTGAGGAAAGGGGGCTTGGGTGAAGAAAAGACCCCAAGGAAAAGGAAAGGGCCTCAATTTGGTCTGATTCCCAGAGGACAGAGACTTAGATCTCATTTTCTGAGAATTTAACACTAAGAACAAGTCTGCAAAATATAAAATTTTTTAAAAATAGGCATTTATGGTCAAGATGGCAGAGAAGTAGGGACCTGCTAGAACTCTGCCCCCCAACCTCCCAAAGAACCTGTAAAAATTATTCTATACAAATTCTAGAGAAGCAGAAGGCACAAAATGACAGATTGAAGTAATTTTCTAACCCAAGACAATGAGGAAGATTGACAGTAAGGATCTATCAAACCATACTGGGAGCGGAGCATAGCTCATCATGGGCCACACTGGCATGGATCAAGCTGGAGCAGGCCTTAGGTAACTAAATTGCTGGCTATTTATGTGGTTTTCAGACTTCTCAATCCACAAATACCAAAGACAGCTTTGAAGATCGGTGGGAAGGCTGTCTCACCTAGCTGAGAGGGGAGGATGGTCTGGACACAGTCCAGCCCTGGCCTCAGACCCAGGGCAGAGGCAGTCATTGATGAAGCAGAGGATGCTTCTGGAGCTCTCCACTTAACAAAGAGCTCAAAAGTCAAGTAAGTGGTTGGGAAAATGAGCAAACAGGGAAAAAGAAGCAGATTATAGATTCTTTCTTGGTGAAGAGGAAGGTCAAAACATACAACCAGAAGACAACAAAACCAAAGTTCCTGAATCCAAAGGCTCCAAGGAAAAATATGAGTTGGTCTTAGGTGATGGAAGAGCTCAAAAAGGATTTTAAAAATCAAGTAGGAGAATTAGAAATGAGAAGTTATAACAGAAATGAGAGTTATGCAAGAAAATAATGAAAAATGAGTTAACAGCTTGCTAAAGGAAAACCCCAAAAAGGCTGAAGAAAATAACCTTTAAAATTTGACTAACCCAAATGTCAAAAGAGGTCCAAAAAGTCAATGAGGAGAAGAGTACCTCAAAAAGTAGAAAGGGCCAGATGGAAAAAAGACATTCAAAAGCTTATGGAAGAAAATAATTCCTTAAAAATTAGAGTGGAGCAAATGCAAGTTAATGACTTTATGAGAAATCAAGACATTATAAAACAAAACCAAAAGAATGAAAAAAATAGAAAACAATGTGAAATATTTCATTGAAAAAACAACTGACCTGACAAATGGATCCAGAAGAGATAATTTAAAAATCATTGGATGATCTAAAAGTCACAATAAAAAAAAGGGCCTAGACCTCATCTTTCAAGAAATTATCAAGGAAAACTGCCCCAATTTTCTAGAATCAAAGGTAAAATGGAAATGGAGAGAATCCAACAATCACCTGAAAGATATCCCTAAAGGAAAACTCCTAGGAATATTGTAGCCAAATTCCATAGTTCCCAGTTCAAAGAGAAAATGTTACAAACAGGCAGAAAGAAACAATTCAAGTATTGTGGAAACACAATCAGGATAACACAGAACTTAGCAGCTTCTACACTAAGGGATCAAAAAGTGTGAAATATGATATTCCAGAGGTCAAAGGAGATAGGATTAAAACCAGGAATCATCCATACAGAAAAACTGAGTATAATACTTCAAGGGGAAAAAAATGGAACTTCAATGAAATAAAGGATTTCCAAGCATTCTTGTTGAAAAGACCAGAGCTGAGTAGATAATTTGACTTTCAAGCACAAGAATCAAGAGAAGCATGAAGAGGTAAACAGGAAAGAGAAACTGTAAGGAACTTATTAAAGTTGAACTGTAAACATTCCTACAAGGCAAGATGATATTTGTAACTCATGAGACCTTTCTCAGTATTAGGATAGTTGGAAGGAATGAATGCAAATACATATATACGTACATATACACATATATGTACATGTTTATATATATGTTTGTGTATGTATGTGCACATATATGTGAATATACGTATACACACAGAGTGCACAGGGTGAGCTGAATATGAAATGGTGATATCTAAAAAAGAAAATTAAGTTTTAAGAGGAATGTACCAGGAGAAAAAGAAAGGGAAAGGTAGAATGTGATAAATCATCTCACATTAAAGAGACAAATTTTATAATGGAGGGGAAGAAAATGAAAGTGAGAGAGAATAACTGAGCCTTATTTTCACTGATTTTGGCTTCAGGAGAAAATAACATGCACACCCAATTGGGCATGAAAGTTTATCGTACACTACAGGCAATCAGTAGAATGAGATATGAGAGAGAGAATAATAGAAGGGATGGCAGATTGAGGGAAGAGATAATTAGAAGCAAACACTTTGGTAGAGGGACAAAGCAAAGTAGAAAACTGAATAAATGGAGAGTGGGACAGGATAGAGGGAAATATAGTTAGTCTTTCACAACATGACTATTATGGACATGACTACACGGTACAACCTTTATCGAATAGCTTGCCTTATCAATGAGGGTGGATGGGAAGGGGGAAAGGGAGAGGATATGGAACTCAAAGCTTTAAAACTGAACGTTAAAATTGTTTTTACATGCAACTAGGAAAGAAAATATATAGACAATGGGGTATAGAAATCTGTTTTGACCTACAGGAAAATAGAAGAGAAGAGGATAAAGAGAGTACTGACAGAAGAGAGGGCATATTGGAGGAAAGGGTAATTAGAGTACACTCTGTCTTGGAGTGAGAGGAAGGAGAAGATAGGGAGAAAATTTGAAATTCAAAATTGCGGAAGCAAATGTTGAAAACTGAAAATAAATATATTTTTTAAAAGAGACTTTTACAATTCAAGGGTTATGTAAGACCTAATCAAGAAACCTATAACCAAAACCTGGAAGAAAAACATTTGAGGAAAATAATTGAAGCAAAAAATTTTAAAAAATCTCCAGGTCACATTACCCTCATTTCTGTTTATCTTTCCAAAGAACTTGGGAGGTACTGTCACTCCTGAGGTTCTTGGGCATTCCTGCCTATTGATAGCAGTTCATGATGTTCAGGATGATGGTATTCTTTTCCAGAATGATAGCTATAGAGTCGGGTCTGGAAGAAGGTGTATGATCCTTATCCCACTGCTATTCCTTGGGCTCTGAAGCTAATGCCTTTTATATTTGAAGTGAGATGGTTAACAAGGTAACGGTGGTGGTTTGACTTGATGCCTAATATAGAGGCTACCTTCATTCTTTCCCCTAAGAGTGCCTTGCTGCTTTACTAGTCTGCCTGTTGCCAATCTTTCCAAACTAATTTCATATTATTCTCCCTTCATTGCATTCTGTTTCAGCTAAACGACACTAATTGTCATTCCCTTCAGGTGACATTCCAACTAACACTTCTTTGCCTTTGTGGAAGCTGTTCTCAGGACTGAAATGTATGCTTTCCTTTTCTTTGCTTCTTAGAATACTTAATTTCCTCCAAGGGTCATTTGCTTGAATATTTTTCTGAATTGAATCTGGCAGCATGCTTATCAATTTGTGATGACACGGAGCTGAGAGGGAAGTCTAACTTACTGGATGACAAATTCAAGTTCCAAAAAATTCTTGACAGGCCAGAACACTGGACTCAATTGGATAAGAGGAGAGTTAATAGGAAAGAATATAAAAGTCTCACATTTGGATTCAAGAAATTGATTTCACAAGTAAAAGATGAGAAAGGCAACAATGGGCAACAGTTTTTCTAAAACAAAAAAATCTAGGGGTTAGTGTAGATTGCAATATCAATATGAGTTAACAGTCTGAAAAGGATCCAAGAAATCTAAATTTTGGACTGTATGAAGAGTCATGGTTTCAGTAAGAAAAAAAAAGGGGAGGCAGAATTGACTATGTTGGTTTACTCTGCATCTGTAGAATTGTGCTCAATATTGGGAACCACATTTAAAGAAGGGTCAATGTAATAATTAATATAATCTGAAGATCATCCTGAGGAGAGAAAGGCTTCAACTTTATTCTAAATAACAATGGGTCAGAGAAACAGATTTTTAGCAAGGAGAAGAAAAGATTGAGGAGGGAAAGGAGAACTGTTTTTAAATGCATGAAAGACAAATGCTTGAAAGAGAAATTAGTTGTGTTCCATTTCTGAAATGGTGCAAAAACCTTTTTTTAGAAGGGATAGTAGACAAACCAAGAGATGGAAATTAAGTATCTGACCTCAGAATCAATGGGAGGTAGTTGGAAAAAGGTAAGTAGAGGCTTGAAGATATTACAAACAAAAAGCAACTGGAAAAGGCTTCCTAACGGGTATTCAAAAAGTAGAATGGGGCACCTCACTAGCCTTGGAAATTTTGGCTCCCATCTCAATGGAAATCAAAAAGTGGATGACCATTTGTTACCTATGTTTATAGAAAGAGCTGTTTTTAGTGCATAGATTGGACTTAATGACCACTAAGTGCTAATTCTTACTCTGAAATTCTCTAATTCCATAAATTGATATGAATCTATAATGGGGCTTATTCTATGTATGCTTCATCCTCTCTCTATAGAGATATTTACACGCGTGTGTGTTTATGTATATATATATATGCATATGTATCAAGAAATTTAATTTCTCTTTAGAGTAGATGGGGTATTAGAAGCAGGACAGGTATTCTTATATAAGTCCATCAGTGAGCCTGAATTATGATATATGGACCTATCTCTAGGGAAGTCAAGCATTCAGTTTCTAAAATCCCCTTTAAACTCTCAATGCTGGCAGCAAGGGCACTAATTAGACTGATGATTTCTGTGGTGTGGACACTTCTCCAATGGGAACTAGGCTGAGGCCATCTTGACATTTCACATTAGCCCCTGAACAGCTGTTGGAGTTAGAAAAATTAATCACTGCCAACTTGGGCTAGAATCAAAGTGACCTAGAAGAGTTACATTCCACATCCCATTATCAATCCCCTGGGGCAAATGCATTACGTTTTAACGTGTTCACATCAAGGAAAAACATGTTCTTTTTATTACTGCTTACCATTACAGACTTCTGGAAGAGGCTTGGGAAGCATAATCACACTGTATCTGATGCTCTGGTAAGCACTGCCTAGGCATGCATTTAAAATCAGGAAAGGCTGAATCATTTCCCAACAAGAGGAGGAACCCATTATAGCTACTGAAGCGGTGTGAGAGGCAGGCTGTGTGGTAGCTTCCAAAGAAATTAGAAGACATAGTGTTTGCTATCAGTGAGATTTTAAATCAGAGGAAGAAAACAGCACAAAAATTCTATGCAAAGGTTGTGACTTCAGTACAAATTGCTGATTTATTTGCTTTGATATATTATAGACTCAGCATTCTTCCTGGAGTACATACCTGGTTCTGGGCACAATTAGGGCGCTGGTGACTCATTTGGATTTCTTACTAGCCTCCTTCCACCCCACTGTCCCCAATTTCAAACCCCAAGGGCAGTGAGCATGCTTGATAGAAATAACCATGGACTTATCTCCATACATTCCCAGACAACACCTTTGTGTAGGACTCAGACATGCACCAAGCACACAGAGGGTTAGTAGGGTTGTGTCTTATTTCAGTGAAGCAGAAAGAAGTAAAAAGCATGATGGGAGAATCAGAAATAGAATTCCATTTCCTCAGGGAACAAAGTGGCATAAGAGAAAGAATATTAGACCTGGAGAGGTAAGAGAGGGCTGGATTTCAATTCCATTTCAGGCATTCATTAGTTGTGGCACTTTGGGATAAAAGCACTTTACTTTCCTGAGTCTCAATTTCCTCATTAATAAAATAGGGAAAATAAGGCACTTCTCTAATATTATTACTTCTATCTCTGTGTTGTAGGTCAGGAATGACTCAGGCTGCTCTGACAGTTGAGGTTTAAGTAAAGAAGGAAATGGGATACTCACAAATAGCAATCAAGTCTCTGGGTGAGTTTAAGGCAAAAAAATAAAAAAAATATTCTAGTCTAGCTTACATGGTTAGAACCTGGTAGCTACTGCTATTACCATACACTGGCAATAGATGTTCTGACAAAGAAGTAGAAATGCATCCTCTTTGTTTTGAAAGGCTTCAATGGATTTAACAAGTGCCCACTAAGGGTAACACACTGTACTAAGTAATGTGGGAGGTACCAGGAAGGATCTGATATAGGCCCTGAACCATAAGGATTTACTCTTATCTTGTGGTCCAACCAAACTGGACTTCCTATTTTTCATATACTTGGTATACCCTTTCCTGTTGCCATGCCTTTTTATGGCTATTCTTCATATCATGAAACCAATCCCTGTTCATCTACACCTCCAAGCCGCCTTAACCTCCTTCAATCTCAGATCAAATGCTACACGGGTTTTTGCAAATCTCCTCCAGCTTCTAATGCTGCCCCCATCCCCATTTTTTATTGCCTATTTTCTACATGTCTGAAGATGTCTTCCCTGATAAAATTTATGTTTCTTGATGGCAGGAACCATTTTACTTGTTCTGTCTTCAGTACTTGGCATAGCGTCTGGCAAATGAAGGGTTCAATAAATGCTTGCTGATGGAATGATGGGAGAAGGCAGAAGTACATGAACAATACAATTTTACTAGAAGTCAATGTATGATAAGTTCCAAGTGAGAACTATATACATGATAAAGAATTCAGAGGAGAATGGAAGGGATGTTGGCTTCCCTACTTGGGGTCACTGAACTCTTTTCTCCACTGGGTTCAAGCAATTTAAAAGAACATTATCTCGGGTAAATTGAAGGATGCTATTATAGAAATGAAAGTCGACAGGTAAGAACAGCTGGGGAAAAGTTTAGAATGGTATGGTGAGAGGTTTATATGAGATACAGAGATTATAAGAAACCACTTTAGGGATGTAGTTTATACAAACTCAGAAATAACACAAAAGAAAAGATGAGTTGCCAGTTTGCAAACAGTGGAATTTGGAAAGTCAATGTACAATAATTAAATGTAGCTCCTTGATTAATAACCATTTGAATTTCAAAACACTCTCCTTAGCCTCATTTATGTTAGTATAAATAAAATACTTATATAAGAATGGTTAAGGAGTAAATCTCCAAATTTTTTATTAACTCATTCTGGTATAGTGGAAACTGCTGAATTTGGTGTCAGATTTTGAATTTGAATCATAGCCCTTTCATTTAATGATCCATGTGATCTTAAGAGAATTTCTTGATCTCTCTGGCCCTCACTTTCCTCATCTGTAAAATGAGAGGGTTTGACTAGACTATCTCTAAGACCCCTAATAATTCTAAACTTATGGTGCTATGATGACATACTTATGACACGTATGATTCAAAATACTTCTCAGAGAAAAAGAGGTGACCATAGGGAAAAAAGGCATTAGGTAGACTTAGAATTTTAGAGTAGCATATTTTAAAATAATGAAAAAATATGTGAATCATTTTTCTCTCCCCTCTATATGAGATCAGGTATTGACTTTTTGTTTCTCTCAAGGCCAACTACATGCTAAATACATGTTCTTTCTCCATTGCGCAAGGTTCTATCTACTCAGAATCAAGATTTATGTTATCATGGGTAAATTTAAGAGAACCAAAATTCAACAGAATCAAAACCTTTTTTTAAGTTAGGTTCAAGAAAATAAGGTGGCTGTAAAAAGATTGTAAAGAGGAATGGGAAACTTTCAGCTATAGTAACATGGTAAGTCACACATGAATATACCTCTGTCACTTTTACTCAAGCATTTAAGCAAAAAAAATGCATATCCGGTTGAACAATAGTAATGACATCTAAAGAGACACAACAGAAAAGCTCCTTCTTCCAGTCCAAGACAGAGTAAAACCATATCCAGATTCAGAATGCCCTGATCAAAAGCAGTCAACCATAGACCTCTGACTAGGGATACCGAAACCTGACAGTGTTATGGGACAAACCAAGGAAATGGAAAACCAACATCAGGAAGCCACAAAAAAAAGAGGTCAGAACCTAAGATGTCCTGACCACTCCATTCAACAGAATGGAGGACAGCAAGGCATGACACTAAGTCTCAAATCAAGAACTAATGAAAGATATGAGTAAACAGAAAAGTTATGTAACTTTATAAAAAATAGTAAAAGTCAGGAATCTGCCAAGAGCAAAAAATCAAAAGAA
This sequence comes from Bettongia penicillata ogilbyi, assembly GCA_023548195.1. Lineage (NCBI taxonomy): Eukaryota > Metazoa > Chordata > Mammalia > Diprotodontia > Potoroidae > Bettongia > Bettongia penicillata. Next base: position 284,691 of record JAJHZJ010000223.1, read on the forward strand.
AGAGTAACTCCACATTGCCCATCAGCAGTTTATCAGAAATAAAAATGGATTGGTAAAATAACTTGGAAAAAATGAAACAAGAAATTATAAATGAAATAAAATTTATAGAGGAAAGAATAAAAAGGCAAATTAGTATCTTAGAACTTAAGGTGCTAAAAACATAACCAAGAACGTGATTCCTTGAAAATCAGAATGAATGATTCAAAGAGAAATTAAAGGTTTCATGAGAAGGAGAAACATAAGAATAAACCCAAGATTTTGGAGAAAATAGAAGATAATTTAAGATATCTGAAATTTTTTAAAGTGACCTAAAAACAGATTAAGAAGAAACAATCTGAGGGCAGCTAGGTGGCATGGAGATTAGAGCACTGGCTCTGGAGTCAGGAGGACCTGAGTTCAAATCCAGCCTCTTACACTTACTAGAATTGTGAACGGTGAAGTCACTTAACTCTAATTTCCTCACCTCTCCCCTAGAAAGAAGAAGAAACGATCCAAGAATTTAAGAATCAGTATACCCAAAAAACCATGACCAACACATTTAAAAAAGAGATATCACAGGTTTAGAAATCAAAAATGAAAACTGCCCAAATCTATTAGAACCAAAAGGCATAGTAAACATAGAAATAACTGAATGATCACCTCCTAAAGTAAACACCCAAAATGAAACCTGTATAAATATAATAGACAAAATTAAAAGTTTCTAAGATAAGGAAACAAATACACTCCAAATAAGGAGTAAGAAAGAATTCATGTCAAGATCATATGGATTTGCAAGCTATCAATATAAAAAGAAGAGCTCTTCAAATACCACCTTCTGAAGGCATGAGATAAAGATTTACAAGCAAAAATAAGATGTCCTGCAAAACAGTATGAAGGGAAATGATCTTTAAATGAAAAATAGGAATTTTAAGCATTCTTGTTAAAAAGACCAGAGTGGGAAGAAATTTTGAAATTCAAACACTCCATTCCAGAGAACCTTGGAAAGGTAAATACATTTCAGTAAATACATTTGAACCTATAAAATTATGTAGGTCATATTCAACTGATGGTACAAGAATTAACTATCTCTTAAAATCTTTAATATCTTTAAGGATCATTGAAGGCATTAAGATATGGCATATGTCAAAACCCAAAGATATTTAACTAAAAATATTTGAAACACTTAATAAATTCAACAAATTAAAAGTTTATGTGATAAACCCACATAAACCAGAAGTTTTGCTGTATATTATAAAAACACACACACACACACAACAGGAAGATTCTGAAAGAGGAATTCCATTAAAAATGGAATGGAATTAGACAAATACAGCTACAATATGCTTTAAAATTGGAAACATATTATTGGGCCATATAAATACAACAAAAATAATACCATTAATATGCTGATGATTGAGTGCCAAATCAAACTAAAAAATAAGATTATTTTGTAGAACTAAAAAGAATGAAATCATCATTTGGTAAACCTAAAGGTGAAAAAGTTCAATGACAGTAATGAAAGAAAATGAAAAGGAGCTTAGTACTAGCAGATCTAAAACTATAATACAAAGTAATAGTCACCCAAAATTATTTTGTACTAGTTAAAAATTAGAAAAAGTCAATAAATAGAAGGACTTAGGTACACAACATTCAGAAGCATATAGCTATAGTACCACAGCATTCATTCACATCAAAGAGCCCAGCTTCTGGGGCAAATACTTTTCTACAAAAGCAATCAGAAAACTTGGGAGGCAGTCTGGCAGAAAGAAGGTTGAAATCCCCACCTTCCACTTAACAACACAATAAGTTTCATGTGTATGCATGAACTACACATAACAGATCACCTCATAAACAAACAAGAAAAACAAGGAAGAAGATGCCTTTTGCAAATGTGAATGGGGAAAGAGAATAATTAAAGAAGGGACAAAGAATATTACTGAAAATAAAAGTGACCATTTTGACTACTTAAAAGTTTTTTTTAAAGGTTTTGTAATTAGTAAGTAAAAGTGTTTTATATTTTTTAAAATACTAAGACTTTTAAAATTCATCTATCTTTCCTACTCTACCAAATTAAACAAATTTTAAAAATCCTTTGATGCACATAGTCTGGCAAAACAAATTCCCAAATTAACCACATCCCCAAATGCATATTTCTGCATTTTAAGTTAATCACCTCTCAGTCAGGAGGCAAGTGAAATAATTTATCTTTTTTCTTTTCTAATCATAATTTATCATCATTTTAAAGTCTTTTGAAGGTGCTTTGCTCCACAAAGCTGCTATCACTACATAATATTTTCTCCTAGTTTTATTGACAGTGCTCTCTTTTAATTGATAAAAATCTTGCCAGTTTCCTCAGAAATTGTTGATTCAAACATTTCTTATGGCACAACAGCATTCAATCACATTCATATTCTACAGTTTGTTAAGCTGTTTTCCAGTAAGAGTGCAACCCTATCATTTCCAATTTGGTGTCTATCGCATGAAGATTTGTTATAAATATTTCTGTACATCAAGATCCCTTTCTTCTTTATTTTCTTTGGGGCATAAGCCTAGTGATGGCATAGCTTGGTCAAAAAGTATGCACATTTTAGTAACTTTCTACACATAGTTTCAATTTGTTTTCCAGAATTGCTGAACAATTCCCAGATCCACAAACAGTGCACTACTGTTATTGTTTTATCTCAATCAGTTCCCAAGGATTGAATGATCATTTCTACACTGATGATTCTCAAACCTATTTAATCAGCCTTAATGTCTACCAATCAATATACAGTCTCATATCTCCAACTACCTATTGGACATCTCAAACTGGATGCCCTGAATACAAAATAAACATATCCAAAACTGAACTCATATTTGCCCTGGAACCCTCCTCCCTTCCTAGCTTTTCTATTACTATCATAAGCATCATCATCCTTCCAGTTACCCAAGCTTGAAGCCTAGGTGTCATTCTTGACTTTTCATACTCTTTATCACTTCCATATCTAATCAACTGCCAAGTATTCTCATTTCTATCTCTATAACATCTTTAATACATACAGACCCTCATCATCTCACCCCTGTACTATTGAAATTGTCATCTGAATGACTTTCTTGACTGAAGTCTTTACTCCAGTCCATACTCCACTTCATTATTCAGTTGGTATTTGACAGCCATACCCTCAAGAAACAACAGTAGTTCATTCCTTATTACCTACAGGATCAAGCATAAAATCTTTTTGGCTTTTGAAGTCCTTCACAGTTGAGCTCTTTCTTACAATTTCTCTCTCTCTCCTCTCTCTCTCTCTCTCTCTCTCTCTCTCTCTCTCTCTCTCTCTCTCTCTCTCTCCTCTCTCTCCTCTCTCTCTCTCTCTCTCTCTCTCTCTTCTCTCTCTCTCTCTCTCTTTCTCTCTCTCTCTTTCTCTCCTTTCCCTCCCTCTTCATACATATACCACAAATGTATTCTTTGCATATGTTCTCTACCATTACATGTGAGCTTTTGAGAAGAAGTACTTTTTTCTTATTTAGTTTTATGTCTTTCACCTTTGTTTGTATTCCAGTCATCAGGAAGCTAGGGTGTTGAGTGGATAGAATGCTGGACCTGAAGTCAGGATGTCCTGAGATCAGATCTGACCTCAGAACCTTGCTACCTGTATGACTGAACAAATCACTTGATTTCAGCCTCAGTTTCATCTACTGAAAAAAAAAATGGTAACAATAGCATCTGCCTCCCAGAATTGTTGCTATGATTAAATGAGATATTCTTAAATCACGCAGCCCAGTGTCTGGCCCATGATAAGTACATTAATCAATCTTTGTTTCCCTTTTTCCCTTCACTTATCCCAGTGCCTGAGATATAGTATGTGCTAAATAAATCCATGTTGACTTGACTGGTCAGTCTGGTAGGTATAAGCTAGAACCTCTAATTTTATTTGCTTTATTTTATTGTTGATTTATTTTATTTTTCACTAATTATTAAAGACAAGTAAGTTTTTCATAGGATTTTTGATAGCTTGGGTTGCTTCCTTTGAAAACCACCTTTTCATAATCTTTTATCATATGTCTTTTGGAGAAAGGCTTAATTTAGCCTTATAAAACTGAAGTAGGTCCTTAGAGATGTTTATAAGAGAAAATTCTTACAATTATCCCCCAGTTTCCTATGTTCTAATTATATTACAAAATTAAAATTGTCTATTTTATCTTCTGTTGTCTTCTTTATCACTGGTTAAATCATGAACTTCTCTCCTATCCAGAGATCTTATAGTTCCTTTGCTCTTCAAATTCATTTAAGATGTGATCTTTTATATTTAGGTCATATATCATTTGGAGCTTATCTTGGTATATGGCATGAAGTAATGGTCTAAACGTAATTTCTGCCAGAAATTTTTGTCAAATAGGTGATGGATTTTCCCAGTAATTACTATTTTTGAGTTTATGAAACACTATATTACTATTTTTCTTATTCTCTACATTGTACTATCCACTGTTCCATTGATCAGTCTCCCCATTTCAATGATTACTGCTTTGTAGTACAGTTCTTATTCTCTCTCATTTTGGTTCTCATTCTCTCTCTCTCTCTCTCTCTCTCTCTCTCCTCTCTCTCTCTCTCTCTCTCTCTCTTCTCTCTCTTCTCTTTCTCTCTCTCTCTCTCTCTCTCTCCTCTCTCTCTCTCTCTCTCTCTCTCTCTCCCTCTCTCTCTCTCTCCCTCTCTCCCTCTCTCTTTCTTTCTCTATCTCCTGAATGATTTTTTTCTAGCTCTACAAAGGACCATTTGGGGAGTTTGATTGGTGTAGCAGTAAATAAGAAAATTCAAACAAGGAAAAAAAAAACTTTTTCAAGACAAAACCAACATAGATTTTCCATATATCCATTTTGAATTTCACCTTTGATTCAGCTCAATGTTCTATCCCAGTACCATTTCAAATTCTTTCTTCAATATACCCCTAGTTATAATTTTTATTGTGTTTGGTTTACAAAGGATGTCTTTAATGTTCCTTTTTTATTTTATAGTTTTTATTTTTTGCTTTACAACATGGTTGAGTTTTATTAATGGTGTCATGTATAGCTAAGGGACATGAATACTCCTTATAATTCTTACACAGTAATTGTAAGAGTTATTTATATTTTTTCCTAAAATTCTATTAAGGTCCTTAATTTCTTTCTAGATATCTTTCTCTGAGAATTATCCATGTTAAAAAAAAAGTACCACATTGAATACTTCAGTGATTTTTGTTTTACTGTCTATTTTCCATATAGTTTGATTTCTTTTCCTTTTAAGTGCTATGCCACTTACTGCCTTTGTTTTGAGATAATTTCATCATCTACAGTGCCTTTACACATAATTTAGTTCTCTCGCTATGCCTTGTATCATGTCTATTTTTACTCTTGTCTTATCTAAGATCCCAATGGTCACTCTCCTACTTTTATTTTTTTTCTTCATTTGAGTCATAATTAATTCTATTTCAACCTCTCATTGTACTCTGTACTCATCTGTGGTTGACTCGGTGTGTCATTCTGTTTTAGATGTTTCTTAGAAGCAACATATTTATATGTGTATATATATATATACATACATATGCATATATAATGTATAGAGAGATATATGATTTATATGCATATATACACATATGTGGAGAAAGAGACAGAGAGAGGGAGAGACAGCAAGAGAGAGAGAGAGAGAGAGAGAGAGAGAGAGAGAGAGAGAGAGAAAGAGGCAGAGACAGAGAATAAATATTTCCTTTTTGATCCATTCTGTCATACTGACCTACAGGTGATTTTATTGCATTCTTGTTCGTGGTTATGATTACTAGCTTTGTTTTATAACCATCTTATCCTATTACATCATTTCCTTTCATTGCTCCCCCTAAAGACTACTTGAGAAGGAATTAGAGGGTGGGAAAATAGAATAAAATCAAATGTGTTGGCAGTTCAAACTATCTGATAACATTCTTTTCTTCAACCAGGTCAAATGCTGATTTTTTTTTCTTTTGTCTCTTTCTCTTCTTAACCTCTTTATAATAAATCTTTTATAGATGAAGCTTCTTGTGCTTGTTCCTTTCCCTCTCCCAATCTAACCTTCATTTAAACCTTCTCCTTTCCTTTGTCCATTTATTTCATTACAATTCTATATTGTATTATTTCCCCCAACCTTGACAAATTCAGATAAGAGCAAAGTTCATAAGATACCCAGTCCTCCTTATCCCTACTTAATATTTGTATGATAATTCTGTATTTTACTACAATTAAAAAATAGTAAGTTCCTCCCTTGTCCTCCTCATACCTTGTCAATTATTATTTCTACCCCTCTTTTTTTCACAGACATATGCATGTGCACACACACACACATACATTTTTCTCTCTTAAGGTTGTCCTTGTTCCCTCTTTGAGCTCTGAACATAGTACAGTTTTGCAGGGACAATCATGTCTTTTTCCCTTCTGAAAATAAATTTCTGAGTGCCATTTAGCTCTTTCAAGTTGCTAAATTTGATTATCTTTCTAGGACTCATCTATATATGCATTTCTTTTTATCTGTCTATTCCATTTTTACTTTATTTCTTTAATTAGCAAAATTTATCTTCTCACACTTGTACCCTAAGTTTCCCGCAACTGGGAGCAAAACCCCTATTACAGACACATATAGCCAAGCAAAACAGATTTCTGCCTGGCCATACCCTAAATAATATTTCTTATTTTATACTCTGAGTCATTCACCTCTCTATCAGGAGGTGGAAAACACGTTTCATCATTAATCTTCTGGAATTGTGGTTAATCAACACACCAAAGTTCCCAATTCTTTCAAATTTGTTGTTCTTACCATACAAATGTCATTGCATGAATTGTATAGCTGGTTCTGGTCCCTCTGCATCAATCCTATAAGTCTCCTTAGGTCTCTGTGAAAATGTCCTCTTCATCATTTCTTATAGTACAAGAGTACTATGTGATATTTACATAACGAATTGTTCAACTATTTCCGTTCCCCAATATCTTGAAATCTCAGATTTCTATTGTTGCCACCTCAAAAAGAGCTACAAAAATTTTGTATAGCCTAGAGTTTGCTTTGTTTAGGATGAACCCAATTCTTTAATCTAACCCTAATGCACCTTACCTCCAATTCCTTTGTTTTCATATTGAATAAGATGCCTTTCTGTGCTCAATTCTCTCTCTCTCTCTCTCTCTCTCTCTCTCTCTCTCTCTCTCTCTCTCTCTCTCTCTCTCCCTCCCTCCCTCCCTCCTCCCCATCCCTCCCACTGCATTATTTCCCTCCTTTGACTAATTCAGATGACAATAAGTTTCTTCCATCTTGTTTATATAGATGTCTCCTTATGGGAGATAATTTTCTCTAACCTTCAGTTCCCTTCTTCCTGTCTCTCCAGGCAAGTTTCTCTTCCCCTCTCTTTCTATTCTTCTCTTAAGCATATGAAGATATAACAGAATCACTCCCATTAGACTCCCTATGTGACTCCTGATGATAGGGTTCAGGAGGAATGTTACGTATATGTAACACGATCAACTCTCCATATTTAAATATCAGCAGTTTATCCTTGTTTAAGCCCTTATCATTATTCATTTATGTTTACCTTTTAATGTTTCTATTAACTCCTATATTTGAAATTCAAAGTTTCTCCACAGTTCTGTTTTTTGTTTTTTCATCAGGAATGATTGGAAACCCTTTTTCATTAAAGGTCTATTATCCGCACCCCATTCCCCATAGCCTCGTACGAACTTGCTTTGAAGTCATTCTCTTTTTCCGGAATTGTGTCTTAAAATTTCTCTGCTTCTATAATAGCTCGTTATTGTGATTTTCTTTTTGGTTACTCATTTTTCCAGCCCACTTCCTGGCTTTGGATTCGATGTTAGGGTTGGGTGCTTCAAATTTCTGGAAGAAATGTCTGGGCTGTACCAGATATTATATTATCCCTGAATCTCTTTCACGACTCAAAGAGATGATTTGTTTTGTTACTCCTCAGATGGTCTCATTGCTACCCGTCCTGGTCTGATCTCTTAAAGTTTCTATCCTGAGTTTTTGTCCAAGTAATGGTAGACTGTATTTTTATTAAGCACCCATTGAGCGGAGCACACGGTCCTTTTGGATTAGTCACAGAGATGCCAGCTTTCCATTTAGTCTGGGATTCTTGCCCTGATGATTGCTCTATAGGCTAGATTTGACTGTGCTAGAAGCAGGTACTGAGACCTTTCTGTGCTTCTGGTGTCTGCGTCACATTACTTCTGCAGGTTTCTGAATGTGTTCTTTTCTCAACTTCCTAGGGACTTGCAGTGTTCCCTATTCCAGAATGTGACCCAGAACTGAGTAGTGATCATCAAGGCTGCCGGTAAGTACCTGTTTCTTCATGGTGCAGAAGTGTGGATCTGGAATATCCTCTTGCCCTGGTACACAGTCCCTTTTTGTGCACTTAGAGTGTTCTTCCCATTGTATACTCCAGAACTCACTCTCTCCCCAGTGTCCAGAGAACTCTCGTCTGACTCCTTATGCAAATCTGGGCTAGACAAATATTTCACCATGCCTTTACCTTGATTTCCCATTGAAATTCAGTCTGGTGCATGTTCCAGATCTATTTGGAGGTGGTTATTATTAGTATTAGTAGTAGTAGTATTAGTATTAGTTGTAGTAGTGGTAGTGGTAGTAGTATTGTTAAGGGCAAGGGGAAGGCAGTGTCCACTGTTTTTCTTCTTGCTTCTCTACTACCTTGACTCTGCCTATGCCTTAATTGCATTTTAAAGCTCTATTTTTTTTCAGTAGGAATGCTTGAAAGTCAATGAGCTCTTTAAATGCTTATTTTTCCTCCTGAAAATTATGCTTATCTTTATAGGATAAATTATTTTTGTTTATAAGTCTTTTTCTTTTGATGTGCTGCATTTCAAACATTCTTTTCCCACATTTGCTTTACGGTCTTGTCCGATTCTGACTCTGGTGCCTCATAACTGATGTTTTCCTTTGACTTTTTTCAGTATGCTTTTTAGAGACCTAGAAGCTCTGGAGGTGTTAAAACTGGGGTTTTAGGTAATAACTGGTGCCTAGAATTTGCCTATTTTCATTTCGCCTTCCAGTTTCAGTAGATTTGTGAACATTTTTATTACTTCCTAGATTATAATATCTAAAATTATGTTTTATCATGGTTTTCAGAGGTCCTAATAATTCTTAACTTCTCTACCATTCTTTTATTCTGTTTTGTTTTGTTTTTTTTGGATAGAGTACATGCTTCACATGTTCTTCTAATTGTTCTGTCTTACAATTTTGCTCCAATATTTCAGATTTTTATTCTACTTTCATTTTATTTTTCAAAGTATCCACTATTTGGATAAGATTTTCCTTCATATGTTCTAAGTTATTCTCCTTTAATTAGCTCCAGTTTAATTTTTTTCTCTTTCTTCAGCTCTTTTTTCACTATTTCCAACATATCCTAGAATCCTTGTGGCCATACCATTTTTCTTATCTTGAGTTTGATCTGTATTTTTTGAAATGAACTTACTTCTGGAATTTCATCTTGAAGTTTTTTTAATTCATAATATTCCTTCACTGTACTGGGAATATTTCTAATTGTTCATGTAATCATTCTTCTTCTGAGGATAGAAAGATGTTCCCCTTCCTTCTGTTTCTTTCTACTATGACTTGGTTTTATAATTGCTGGAATCAATTTCCTTCTTATGTCTTGGTTCAGGATCAAGCATAGGCATGGAGGACTACGAAGAAACACACTGAATTCTGCTAGCAACTGGCAGATCGGAGGCATGGCAGTTATAGAAAAGGAAAAGATAACAGCCTCAGGGGCTAGGTGAGCCTGTATCATCTGTACATGACTGGTTTATTGATAGAAGGGTCAAGATTTATATACTCTCTTAAGTAAGCAAGCAAGCAAAGTTATTCCCATGAGAACATTTTTAGTTTACATCTTTTACTTCCATATCTTATTTCCTTCTGCGTAACAACCTCAGGGTACACAATCAGGGTCAGGACGATCTTATCCTTGCTTATCAAGAGTGGAATTTCCTGAGAACATCAGACTTTACACTAGTACAAGTCTCAAGTAAAACCTAGGCAGTACCCCACATTCCGGACTCCATCAGTACTGGCCCTCTACAGAGTTCTTAGTCTTCAATTTGAGGTTGAGTGATTATAGTTTATGGGCCTATTTCCTTCAACAATCTTACTGTGGAAAACAGAAGCAGAGGTCATAGTCCTGGATGAGGAACTTGAGTTAACATCCAAGACTCTTTGTTTAGTCCTATTCTAAAGACTCAGTTGGATAGTTTAGCCAAGATCATTGCAGACCCTGGGCCTTTATCCATACATCTGGAACAATTCGAAGACTGAGATGGTAAGGTACTAGCCTTCTTCATAGTCCAAAAAGGTACTTCTCCCTGCTCTAGTCCTGAATGGCATGGAGGAGCTAGTGATGACAGGGCAAGAATACTGCTTTTCTAGTTGACTGACATTCTGTACTCCACCCCATCCTTCCCATAGTTTTCAATGGGCCAGTGAAATGGAATTTCAGGGCACTCCTGGTAGCAGCCCACATAATATGCTCCCTTTTTATTTCTCTCAGGAGGAGTAAATATCACTGATGTTTTTCTTAGCTCATGCTTTTTTTCTTTTTCTTTTTTTTTTTTGCTCTTTTCTCCAAGGGTATTGTTTTCTTTTGTTTCTGAGGCACTTCTACAGAAAGTTTGACTTTTTCTAGAATTTATTTCATCATCTTTACTGGATGTCTCATGCTATATTTTTGTATTCATCTTCTGATACCTGTTGCTTCCAACTTCTATATACTTTTAATTTAATTTTTTTTTTAATGAAAGTTGTTTGGGGAATTCTCTTTACATATACACAGGTATCCTCATCAGGTAGTTCTCATTTTTCCTCCTTATCAAAGTTATTGTTATTTTGTTTTCATTTGGGAAGCTGGATAATTATTGCTAGCTCTTTTCTTGCTACCCTTTCATAATACTAGTAAAAAGTTGGTTTTTGTAGGTTTCAAGTTAAGAAATTAAACCATGCACACTGCTGGAGTGTGCTTTAAAATTGTTAGTGTATGCAACAAATTATTTAAATCCTATACCTTAGGTTAATCTAACCTATAGAAAACCTCCCACCTCAAATAGAAAAAAAAATTCTTAAACTTCTATGAGGTATTTTTTGAGATTTAAGTGACTTGTCCAGGGTCACAGATAGTAAGTGTCTGAAGCTAGATTTGAATTCAGATCCTCTTGACTCCTGGTCCAATTCTCTATCCACTGTACCAAATAGCTTTATGTGACTATAGTATTCCAACAAAATTCTCAGAAGATAATTATGGACATTAGCATATCTGAATGTTCTTTGTCATATCAAGTTTCCAAAGATAGCATGTTGTAATCGAAACAACTGTGAGATGAGGTTCAAATGTTAGCTCCAAATGTTAGGTAAGTCTTTTTGAGTTTTAGCTTCCTCATCTGTAAAATGGGAACAATAACAAACATAGTGCCTGCCTCACAGAGCTATTGAGAGGTAAGTGATTTAAACCTTTATGCAAATTGTAACTATTATTATGTCAGGCTATTAAAAGTGCTGTTGTCAACTTTTACATCTGACTATGCCAGCCACAAATAAGATTAGGACTTCAGTTTTCATACCTCTCCTTCAGCAACTCATAATTATGAATTGGTAAGTGGTTTCCAGTGTGTTTATGAGAATTGACTAGTTGTGGGTGTTAGTCAAAGATATGTACAACAAAAGAGGTCAAGTAATGTTGATTTACCACCTAGGCAATTGAGAGTAGACCTGTAATCTATAAGATTCATTTTTCTGAGTTCAAATCTGGTCTTTTACACTTACTCACTGTGACTCTGGCCAAGTCATTTAACTTTGCCTCAATTCCTCATCTGTATAATGAGCTGGAGAAGGAAATTCCAGACCACTCCAATATCTTTGCCAAGAAAACCCCAAATCAGGTCACAAGTTGGACAGTACAGAAAAGATTAAATGAACAACAAAAACCAGATGAAACACTTAAAGGAATTAACAAATGAATATACTAACTCCTGGATTTTAACAGTGCTACTGAGAGACCCCTCCATTAAATTTCTGCTCCAATTATAGTAGAGAAGTGATGTTGAATTTTCTATGGCTATGCCAGTCAACCAAAATCTCTGGTGGTTCCTGGAAAGGTCTTGAGCATATATTGCCAATGGACTATCTATAATGACTGTCCAAAAGTTAGCTAGTTGAGTTTGGAGAATTTCACCGGCAGGTTGGCCACACAATGTCAATGTCTTTGTGGCCACAGTATCTCTTAAAAAATCATCTTTCAACTAAAGGCTATTTTGCATTTTTATGTGTCTCATGGCTCATCTGGTGGATTGGTAAGAAGTCTATCTAAATCCAGAGGGACTAATCCTCAGTAGTCACAGTCTGCTATGAAGACCATATTTGAAAGATTTTCTAGTTTGGTTGAACCTATCAAATTCATGATTTGCAGACAGTTTTCAGTTCAGGGTCACTTCATTCAACAATTGGCATAAAAGAATATGTAAGTAGAGAACACTCTTTTCAAATCTATAAAAATGAAAGTAGTTAGAATTAAGGCATAATTACCTTACCTTTTATCCTCTCAGTCAACAAAACCATATTATAACTCTACAAAGTTGTTTAGAAATAATACAATCTGAGCCTAGGATTCTATATCCTCAAGGAAAATTTCAACTCTTTCACCTCAAATGTCAATGCTTTATTTACACTTAACTAACTCATTGCCACTGACTTGGGAATATCTAATTCTCTATTAAATTCCTTTCAAGATTACATTTTTTAATTGTTAACTTTTAGTTATTTTTTGTTTTCACATCATTTTCATTTTCAGATGTATCCTTCTCTCCTCTGTACTTGGAGAGCTATCCCTTTCAACAAAATATTTTTTTAAAAAAGCAATCCAACAAAAATCGATCAATTCAGTAACCATGTGTGACACTCTATTTTATGTCAGGCTCATCTTTATAGCCTTATTTTCACCAATTCAACCCCATCACTTTCCTCAAGGCCTATCTAGTTTCGAGAAAAACTGCCCTAATTACGGTTCTTTGAAAGATAAATTTTCTGACCTGGAATCAGAAAAAAAGCAAAATCCTAGTCTTCGTTAGAATTTTAGAACTATAAGGCCTTTTAGAAATAATCTGGTCCAATTTCTAACACCCCATCCATTCTGTCCTAAGATATAAAAAACCCTAGAGCCCAGAAGAGATAAAGAACTTGATTAGTGGAAGGGGAATTGGATGATGGGTCTTCTGACTTCCAGTCCAATTTTGCTACTACCATGTGACCTTCACTAAGTGGCTGTGATGAATGAAAAACCCAAGGGATACAGTTTCTGGGTAATTAATAATCAATCTATTAACTAAGTTAACCAAAAATCAATACATTGTTAGCTAGTAGTTTCTCTCATTAACCGAAAATACCTAATGGAGACACTGAATGCATTATTATTATTATTTTTTTTTTGTGAAAGGGAATGCCCCTAACAGGAGAAATTAACTGCAACTGATGGACATTTAAATGAATAGGTGGACTAAAAGTTTTTGGCTTCTTCTGTGGAGAATGTGGGTTGATGATGAGCCTCAGATACTTCCACTAATCTGGACAGACAAATCCATCTCCACTGATAACCATTCTGGTTGGTTTTTTCCTACATGAGCTGGGTCACCCTAAACTCCAATGGAGGGGTGCAAGGAGCTTTGGGGCAGAAATTCACCTAGGTTGAATCCTACTTATGTTCCAAACAGAAGTAAAGTCTCCTAAGCTGGGTGTTGTTTTCCCAAGATTTAGGATCACATTTCCCAAGGATTAGGGCAACATTGTTTATCAACGATGACCTTTGGAGACTGGCTGACTGACCTACAGGGGTTGGGCCATAAATAAGAAAATAAAGGAGCCTGGATCTCAATTAATAATGGGCTTTTTCAATAATAGAAATAATCATTTCTCTCATGGCTTAACTGTTTTGAACCTTAGTAACCCTTCCTATAAAATGGGGCTATTGATCCTTGTCCTTTTTACCTTATAACATTTGTGTGAAAATCAAATGAAAGAATGTTTGAAAGCAAGTTTTGCAGCCAAAAAGCAGAACAGTATTTACTTTATATAAACTTAAACTTGGGCAAGATCTTAAGTTCCTAGTTCTTCATTGGGCAGGGTCATCTAGCTCAATCTTCTCCTGCCACATAGTTGACATTTCTATTAAGAATCTGCCCTTCCAAGAGTCTGAGCCAAGTAATTCACCTTGAGAGCAGTCTCCAACATTGTCCAGAAAATATCAATGAGAGATCTCAAACCAACTAATTCATTTGTTTTCTTTTTGTCTCTACATTACGTATACTATATTTAACATATGTATGGTACATATGTGTATATATATATAAAATATATGTATATTATACACACACACACACACACACACACACACAAAGTTCTCACTTTACCTAAGTTCGTTTATACAAATTTGAATATGTAAAGAATTTTGAAAGAAGTCTGTATTCCAAGTCCCCACCCCACCATGTTAACTTTCCATACAATATTGTGCTCTCTCTGTCCCTGCTCCTTGGCTTGACATTCCACACTCGCTCCCTTACTTCCCCCCTAAAAATACCCATACAAGTGAAAACAGAAGACTGTGCGGCAGCCATCAGAACCTTTGCCACAGGATCAGCTGTTTGGTTTGAGATTTCTAGTACCAAGAGAAAAGAATTTTGCCCTGCTCTGCCCCCAACTCTAGCGTTTGGCCCCCAAGTGCCTCTCCATCTATTTGTACTTGGGTACCATGTGTCTGATCCCAGCTTTTTATCTATACTTTCCTATTTCCTTGCCAGGCTCCCACGTGTCTGCCCTCCCCCTACTTCCTCTTGGTTCCAGTCAGACCATTCATATGACTGGCCCCAAACTTTGTCTGTTCTCCTATTCTTGGTTGTCTATCACTAATCCCTATATATCCTTGAACTGTGTGCTGATTCCATTTTTCTACCTGTATGTGGTCCCTTTCCTATATCCCTCTCTCGCTTCACTGCATCCTTGGGCAAATTTGCATTATGTAAAATTTGCTTTTACTGCAAAGATCTGTGGATGGTCCATTTATGTTAAGAGAGAACAGTCTGTATTTAGCTCAGCATCTGGCTAATAGTTATTAATTTAATAAATGTTTGCAGAATTGTTTTTAGATATTAATAATCTTAAGGGGAGGAAAACTTGTTAGGGAACCTTCAAAGTCATTCTGAAAAGTGATCCTTTCACTTGGGGCCCTAGAGAACCGAAATGTTCTTTTGTCCAGCTACAAGGTGGGTAGAAGTGATACTTAAATCACTCCACAATAAAGTCCAAACACATTTCCAAATCACTCCACAATAAAGTCCAAACACATTTCCAAACATAAAACCTTTATTTTTTCCCTGTGAAACTTTAGGGTTTTTCAGACTTCAAAGTTGTACATTGATTGGAATGCAGATTTCTTTCAGAATTCTTTACATATTCAAATTTGTATAATACAAACAGGTGAAGTGAGAGGTGTGTGTGTGTGTGTGTGTACATACTAAGTGCTTTAAGAAAGCAAGTTAATGGTGTTATGTATTTATAGATACTGGAGGAATTTCGTTGAGCATTTACAAGTCTGAGTTTTAGAGATAACACTTGTAAGTGAGAAGTTATACACTGAATTATAACTAAGAAGAGAAAAAATCCAGTTCTCCCATTCAACTAGAAATTCATGCATAACTTTAAATCAATTAAGAAATCTTACACAATTAACATAAACCCCAGAAAAAAGGACCAGTTAGTTACCTTACTGCTTGAATAGGGAAAGAAAGAGAAGTAATTGTGAGATTAAAATGTGTCACACGGAAGCTGTGTTCTCTTTTATACTTTTGCCCATTCTCAACAGGAATCCACCTACTGGTGAAAAGAAGTATGAAAATACATATCAAGAGGAGCGGGGCTGATCAGGGTTTCCCAATCAACTATTTCCTGTGAAATTATAGGTTGTAATGAGCAGCTGTGACCAGGTACATTATTTTCTAGAGCCCTGACATGAGCCATAGATAGACTCAGCTAACTGTTCCTCAGGTGCCCCCCCACACAGGTTAGACTAGTTCTGTTCTTTAAAAATACTGATTTTTTTTTTTGAGAATTGATTGACCCAAGGGTCAATCAAGCTTAGATTGGTTTAGACAGCTAGTAGGGCTGACTGGATACCTGAACACAAAAGACTAAAAGGATTTATGTGGATGCTATTGAGGCTCCTGACTCTGAAATAGCAGTATGATCAACCCTGAGAATCAACATGGTCTCCTTAAGTGATATAACTCTGGTGGCGCTTCAAAAATGAAGAAATAATTAGTCTAGGGAGTAAAAAACAAGGCACAACACAAGAGGAATACTGTGAGTTGGAAGAGAGATAACTTTGGCTGTTGGGGACTGAGTTGTGGAGAACAGGTTATGGAGTACAATGAGAAATCCTACCCAGCAGAGCATAAGGGGTTTGGGATGGAGTCACCATGAAAGCAGAAGTGATATCAGGGCCTGGCAGTGCTACATGAATAGGTCATCTTGGACATAAAAATATATAAAGATACATATATGTACATATATATGTACATATATGTGTGTGCCGCCCTGTTAATGAACTCTATGAATATGCCCTTCTTGCAATTGCTGCTGTATATATTTGTAGATGAGTGATATCCTCCCCTTGCCTCCCTGTTTATGGGGACAATGTTATGTTATAATTGTTTACATGCCACTATAACAATTGTCTTTGATCTGAGCTAATCATATTCTAAAAATGGCTTATTAAAAGTAACTACGGTGGTCACTTGTAAACCGTAGGTATAGGAGTATGAACTACCAGAGTCCTTTGAACTGGGCACAATCATCGCCTGGGGACTCAATCTTTAATTGTTAATTGTAGAAATACTCTGAAAATGGGAGAACTACATGTAGAAATCCTAGGAAAATACCACGTACAAAAGTGCTCAGGTCCTCAGACACTAGGCGTGATAGAACTAAGTACATGGGATTATCT
This sequence comes from Bettongia penicillata ogilbyi, assembly GCA_023548195.1. NCBI lineage: Eukaryota > Metazoa > Chordata > Mammalia > Diprotodontia > Potoroidae > Bettongia > Bettongia penicillata. Next base: position 301,700 of record JAJHZJ010000223.1, read on the forward strand.
GCTGGTTGTGCCTTCTACTACCCATTTTGGAATATAAATACTGAGTATATACCAAATATAAATTCAATCCAGGTGCTGAGTACCTAGTCCTCTGGCCTGAATTCCCTACTATTGCTACCCATAGTTAACCACCTTCCAACCTTACATGATTCTGGAAATAGAGAGTCCAAAAACTGGCAACTAAGCCACTAAAGCTGTACTTCCTACACCTCTAACCCTAATGAGTCAGAATCTGTATCTTTCCCTACTTCCTTTCTCCAAATTCTCATCCCTATTCAATTCAATCCTATCTCTCCTTAGTTTCATTCTTCCTCAGTTTTCCCTTTCAGTGGGTTTGATGAACACATCCTCCCCTCTCTCCATTATCAGAAAATTCTCCTTCATCAGTCTCTTCTTGACTTTTGAATTTATGTTAAAGTTGAGCCCTGCTATCAAGGTGGAGGTGCTTTGTCCCAAGATTCAGGGTTTTGTGTATGCTGTTTTTAGAACTCATTCTGGGGTTCTGTAAGTTTTCATTGTTTCTAAGGTAGCATGATTCAGAGAGGCGTTCACTGTTCTCCTGGTCTGTGCTCTAGTTTTTAGCGAAGAAGGGACTTTGCTCCCTTGTAGCCACCAGTGCCAATGCTTCTCTTTGCCCTGGAACAGAGACTAGGGCCCTTTTTCTTCTGCAGTCATAAGCACAAGGGCTCCTTTATGCCTTGGAACTGAGACTACGGCTCCTGTTCCCTTGTGGGTGACCACAAGCACTCTTCTCTCCCCTGGATCTGTGATCAGAACCTCTACTTCCCTGCATTCACATGTGCTATCACTCCTTTTTGCCCTGAGACTGTGACCCAGAACCTATTATAGACAATGCATCAGAGTCCTATACCCAGGGGGATTTCTATGCCAAGCATAGGAAGACTTTCCCCAGCAAGATGGCCAGATCAGATCATTTTGTCTCAATGGCCATGAAGGTGGCTGAAGTAGGCACTCTTGAGTATTTAAAGCTTAGTCAGACATCAAACACAGCAAGGTCATCCCCTGCAACCACAGCTATTACTGGTCATCTTGCCATTTGTCTTGTCACTGGACTTTGATGACTTAGGAAAAGAATGACGCTGACAACTTGGTGCAACTCTGACACATCCAATTCACATACAAGTCAAGACATCACCCCATTATTTTGGTCTCTTAAGAACAAAAAGCTATCTTAGGCTAGAAGAATGTCTTATCCTGACCTTTTGTTGACTCTATCGTTCCAAAATTCAATTTGAGTTGCCATTTTGAAGTGGTCTATGGAGGAATATTAGGAGAGTTTAGCTTGAGTTGCTGCCCAGACTCCACCATCTTGGTTCCCTTTTTCTGACCAGATAAATTTTACTAGAGGAAATTAGGCTACCTTGGCTCCTGAGTCCTCTAGACACTCATGTTATCTATTCATTCTGCTGCAAGGCAAATGCATTTTTCTTCCTTGCTTTATTCTCTGACCACTCCCATTGGTGCCTCTTCCAAATCCTTTCTTCCCTTATGCTCCAAGGCTTTCTACAATCCTCTCTGAGCGAATGTCCTCATTTGTGACTAAGAAAACTGAAGCCTTCCCCTGAGTTCTCTTTTCTCCTCAATCATCTCAAAACTCCTCATCTTCACCCACCTTCTTGTTCTGTTGCTGAGAAAGAATCACTGTCTTTGAAAAGGACACTCCCCACCCCCCCCCCCACTCGGTCCCAGTTATTATCCTCATCTATGCCCACATTGCTCCATGCGTAAGCCTCCTCAATTCATCACTCTCTCTCCTCATCTTCATCTCTCATTTTCCAGTCACTTTTTTCCTACAAACAGGTTCAGGTCTTATTCTCCTTCCAAAAACAAAAAATAAAAATCTTTCACAAGCCAGATATTCTTCAAGCTCTCATCCTATACCTCTTCCCGCTTCTCTCAATTATCACTAACTCGCTTCTCAGTCTCTTAGAGTTTAACTTCATGCCTGTCATTTGATTGAACTTCTCTCCCAGAGTACATATAATCTCTAGACTGCTCATTGCAAATGGCCATTTCTTAGCCTTCAATCTCTTTCCATACTATCGATCATCTCTTCTGCCTTTTATTCTCTCCTCCCTTGGCTTGTATGATACTTCACCTTCTTCTCCAATCACCGTTTAGTTTCCTTTTCTGAATAGTATTGATAATAGTAACAACAATAATGGATAGAAATTATATACTGCTTTCAGATTTTTAAAGCACTTTACCTATATTCTCTCATTTGATTCCTATAAGAACCCTTTTATGTATATGATTTTATCCCCATTTTTTCAGACGAGGCATTACTGATCTCATTAGCCCATAGCAGGTATGTTTCCCTAAGTTCTTTCTTGGGTGTTCATTTCTTCCCCGTCTACCTAAACTTTTTAGAAAGTTCATTAGTTCTCATAGGTTGAAGTACCATGCCTATGCAAATCTAAATATTCACCACTTATCTCTTTTTTGAACTACAGATACAAATGATCAACTAACTGTCCGCTAGATAATTCAACCTGGATATCCAATGGGCATCTCAAACTCAACATGGCACAGATAGAAATTATTTTATTCCACCCCCCCCCGCAAAAAAAAAAAGCAAACCTGCTTCTCCTCCTAACTTTTCTGTTTCTATTGAGAGCACTTCCATCCTCTAGTCACCAAGTTCACAAATTCAGTCATCCTTGAATTCTCACTTTCCTTCACACACATATTCAATTAGTTTGCAAGTCCTATTGATTTTACCTCTAAAGTGGTGAGGGAGTGAACTTAAGGCCAGGGTGACAGCCTGTACAAAGGTGCGGAGATTGGAAATAGATTGTCATGTGTGGAGAACAGCAACTTCAGTTTGATTAGACTCTAGAGTGTATAAAGGGAGTTAATTATAATAAGACTTGAAAATAGATTGGATCCAAGTTGTGAAGTGCTCCCTCCCCATCTTTATCTCTTATGAATCCTTATGAAGCCTTTCTTAATTACTCTGTGCCTCTAGTTATTGCCCTTCTTTCTCTCTATCTTCAATTTTCCTGATATATTATGCACCCCTGTAAGCTCCTTGAGATCAAGGACTGTGGTTTTTTTTTTAATTGCATCTACAGTGTTAGTAAAATGTCTTTCACAAAGTGAGAAGCTAAAATGTATATTTAATTGAATTGAGTTGAGTTAAAGGTATGGTATTCCAATCCCAGGGAAATTCTAGATGAGAATATCCATCTTTCCTTAAATGAAATTTCCCCAAATTTTAGCATTATTTTATTTAGGGTAGAATATTCTTGACACAAGACTAGAATCTTTTCTCCTGTAAGATGTCCCTTGTCTATTTGTTTTTAAACAGTTTTCTATGGTTTTGCATCATCAATTTTGCTAGCTTAGGATTAATTCTCACAATTACCAGTAACAAAAGCAGTATGTAATAAACTGAAATGACTAAAAGTGCTATAAGTAATAAGTGAAAAGAGCAGAAGAGAATTTGAATCAGGAAGTCAATTCCCTCTCAACTTCATATTTAAGAAGTGACTGTAGGTAATTGCACTGAGGTAAACTGTGCTGGAAAAAAAATGCATACAATGGTTCATTTGGCTCCAGCTGGAGAAAGATAATAAATTCTTTGGTGCCTACATTAAGAGATGTGATTTCCAAGACTTTGTATATCAAAAATACACACTTCATGGCACTTATAGACTCCTTTGTCAAAACTCAAATTCTTAAAAACAAAATTAAAAAAGTATGAAGTGGAAAAACATAAAGCCACTTCAACTCAATGCTGAAGTCTTTGTTCAGGAGTATTTGTTTTCACAGGGTGGTACATCAATTATTTTAGGTTACTTTAGGATCATTAATAATGGACTACATTAGACCTTTGCATTTCATGGGGGAAAGGAGACGAAGGAGAAGCTATTAGTTTCTCAAATTATATGAAGCTCCATCTGGTGCATCTTTACACAGAAGATAGGCAGAGGAATATATGCAATATTCCCTACGTCGTTAGCCTCTTAAAGTAAAGCATCTTGTAATTGAGAGATTCAAGAGTATGAAAAGAGGATGAATCCAGCTAGGTTTTTCCATCCTACACTCATTTTAGAGCTCCTGGAAAGATCCAGGAAACTGAAATTAATTGAATATGAATCAGCTTTTGATAAAGAAGATACTTGAATATTCCTATACTGCTTTCTCAATAGAAAATAGAGGGGCTTTCAATGATTTGCAGGACTCTGGACTATCAGATTTATTTTTTGTTGATTTCCAAAGCTTTTTTGATCAGGGACCAGATCTTGGGAATCTTTCTGATCCCTGGTTCTACCTGTAGTGCTCTTTTTTCTTCCCTAAGAAAGATATATGAGAAACAACATAGTGTAATGGAAAAAGACCTGGTCTCTAAACCAGAAAAGCCAGAATAGAAATCCTTCCTTTGACACTTGTTGGTTGTGTAGCTCTGGACAAGGTACTTATCTAGAGGCAACTAGGTAGAACAGTGGATAGAGACCTAGCCCTGGAGTCTGGAGGACCTATGTTCAAATACAGCCTTAAATATTTATTTAGCTTTGTGACTTGGGCAAGTTACTTAATTTTTGTCTGGGTGCTATTGCTTAATTCCTTCCCTCCTTCTTAATAACTCATTAATCCATAGAACTCTCTAAGAATACAACAATGAAATCATAGACCCAGTCCTAATACCTAAGAAAGATATACTATCATGAAAAATTGTATAGGAAAAAAGATGGGAGGGATATCATTATAGAATTAAAGGCAAAATTAGAAAAGTATGCCAAGTACATAGGGCGACACAGACAATCTACTTGCTTCACTGGTGTTCACCAAACTGTAAGAGATGTCAAGTATGTTCTCTAATACAATGGGTAGACTGCCTGTGGAGGATGGGAAGGAGGACATGGATGGACAAGATGATATGTGTGAGTTGTCATCTACACTATCAAAAAGGATATTTATGTGAATGAGCTCATGGGTCTGTTGATTTATCAAAGATACCAATAGGTTGACCCAATCAAGGGAGTCTAGATATATTTTAACATTTTATGTTTGTCCTTTGTTCTCGAAGAGGACCATGGCATCAGGGAGATGATGACATGACTTGCAGTTGACTTTGATTTGAGTGAGGGAGCACTGTTCAAGGTCACCAGTCTCACTTTTCCTCCAGAGCCATCTGAGTCCAGCGACCAGGTATTCACCAGGACGACTGGAGATGCCCTAGGATGCAATTTCATTTTAACAGAGACCTTCTAGAGACACTGTCTTAAATAAAAGTTCTTAGAAATGTGGAAATTTATTTAAATCCTACTGAAGCCTCATCTTTCTGTGGAGGTTTGTGTACATCAGAAGGCAACACTTGTAGAATGCGAAATCTGATACTCTGCGAATCTCAAGAGACTTCACTTTAAGGCCAGTAGAGGACTTTATGTCTGTCATGTGAGGACAATCCTGGTTCTGCCCTGAGAAGGCCATCACTAGAAGATTAGCCAGCAGGGGATTATTTCTTCTCCAACCTCCCTGCCCCTCCAGGAGCTCTTTTACACAGAAATGGAGTGATTGGTACCTATTTCAGTAGAGTTCCCACACAAATGAAACCAGGGATTCTGGCCCAGACAAGATCAGTGTGATTATCACTTTAGAGCTCATTGTGACCTTAGGGGTCAACATTGCAGAGATGAGAGCCTTGAAGTGAGAAGTTAGCTGTTTTGGTAATTTTATCAAAGAGAATGCATATTGTAGCTCATGCTGACATGGAACGAGGGGACAGCGTTATTAGATGTTGCACTGTAGGTTCACCTCACTCACACTGTGTAGCAGCCAGGAGAAATATTCTGGGACAGCCAGACCTTTGGATATCAGTGGAGATTATATATGGAACATTCCTCAAACACAATCTAGACAATTTAGCCAACAAAATACCATCGTGAACACAATTCCAATAATTTGGAGCTGAATTCTTAAGCAACTGGTTTTAGTAAAATGGCACACAAATGAATCTGGCTCTGTGTAAAGCCTTCCTTGGTATGCATGTGTCCCAATTTTGACTGTGTCTAGTAATTTTACATACATGAAGGGAAACCTGGAGGACAGCAGACATCCCCTTTGAAGTCTTTTGAATCCTACCCTACACAGAAGGCAGAAGCCTGGAGCATACACTCCACAGCCTGAGCCCTTGATCAAGGAGTTAAAGTACACATGGTATAGAAACCTGGGGAAGCACATCCTTTGATTTCATTCCATGGTCACTCCTCCCTCATTTCTGCTGAAGGTCCAATCGTCCTAACCGTAACGATTTATAACTGCAGGACAATATTTTACTCTTTTGTTCTCCCTCACCCCTCCCATTCAGTTTATTACCTAGTCTTACTGACTTTCTCTTTTTCTTATTTCACACTTTCTCATCAGTTCTCATCAATTCAAATATCATTTCTACGTAGATGGCCATTCCCCGCTTCTGTTTACAATGTGCTTGTTAAAAAGATCTAGTACAGGAAAAATTAAAGCGTGATGCTATGACCAGATTATTTTTTTCTCTTTTTTTGGTGGTAGGGAGGTGATGGGGATGAAAATAGAAGTAAAGACTTCTCCTCAGTTCAATATCTCCCATTAAGGCCTAAAGACAGTGTTCTCCCTCTACCCTTGGAGTGAGAGCTGTAGTACAACTGCCCCCACCAAGGCAGGGGAGCAGGAAGCAAGAGAGAAGTGTTTTGAGGAAAATGTTGGAAGCCAAAGCCTAAAAGCATGTGGTGGTGGTGGTGGTGGTGGTGGTGGTGGTGGTGGTGGTGGTGGTGGTGGTGGTGGTGGTGGTGGTGGTGGTGTGTGTGTGTGTGTGTGTGTGTGTGTGTGTGTGTGTGTGTGTGCACATGACAGAGACAGAGACAGAGAGAGAAAAAGAGGGAGGGGGAGAGAGAGAAAGAGAAAGAAGGAGGATGGGGAGAGAGACAGAGAGAAAGAGAGGGACAGAGAGGGAGAGAGGGAAAGAGAGAGAAAGAGAGAGAGAGAGAGAGAGAGAGAGAGAGAGAGAGAGAGAGAGAGAGAGAGAGAGAGAGAGAGAGAGAGAGAGAGAGAGAGAGAGTGTGTGTTGCAGAACACTTGTCCTCTGTAGACTCACAGGTCAGTGGAGAGTACGTGTTGAATCCACTAATGACTCCCTAACTCCTATTTTGCTACTGGAAATCTCAGACCTTTAAAAGATAAGAGGCTTTGGGGAAAATCCAAAGCAGTAAGGGCCTAAATCCAGTAATTCCTGGACCCCTGAGGGAATAGGCACATAACAAAATGTCATTCACCATAATATATTGGGCACATTTCACTCTCCTCTTCATGACCCATAGTCAATATCTGGGGAAAGTAGAATCTATGTCTCCTCCTTTCTCTCCCCTACTCTCCTCCTCCTTTCTACTCTACACTTTACAGTTTAGAACCTTCATTGTCATGCTAGGTCATTGCACCTTCTGCAACCACTGTTCTCTTGTTAGCAAATTCTAGAAATATATTCTAGATCTCCTAATTCCACCTTCTTTACATCTTTTTACACTAAAGAAAACCTAATTTATCCCAGAGCACATTGCCTGTCTGACCACTCTTTAGTACTGGGTAGGTTTTCTTTCCTTTCCTCTGAAGCAAAAAATCAGAAAGAAGATTCAGTGTACTCCTCGTCCTTCACTCCCATTTTCACCTTGCGACTAATACTCTTCCTTTGACAATAACTTCATCCTCCTTTTTCCAACTCCTTTTCAGCAATTCTCTATACAGGTCATTTCTGCCTCCCTGATCCTTCTCAAATGGAACACCTCTCAACTCACACAGCCCGCCCCTTAGTTCAGGGTCTTGCCACCTTTTGTTCAGACTACTGCAATTTTTTCCTTGACTTGAATCTCTGCACACTGTGATCCATCCTCCACAAAACCACCAATGATTCTTAAGTGTAGTGCTGACCTCGACAATCTCCTAGTCAATAAACTCAATTGGCTCCCTATTGCCTTGAGGATAGCATGTTAACTTTCTCTTTAGCTTTTAAAGTCCTTTGTAACTTTCCCCTCACCTATCTTGTCAGGCTTACTATGCAGTGTTCCTCCTCTCACATTCTGCCATCCAGCCAAACTGGCCTCTCTGTTATTCAGGACACAGCGTCTCTTATAGTGGTACCATTGCACTGTCTCTTATTCTATAATACAGACCATTCTCACTTTCACCTCACAGAATTCTACTGTCTGTCAAGAGGTAGCTTAAACATTACCTTTCTTGATCTGCCCAACCACAACTGCCTTTCCTCCCTAAGTAACCTGTATGTATTCTGTACATCCTTGAACCCTCTGGTTGCATTGTCTTTTCAGATAGAATGTAAGCTACTTCAGAAATGGATTATTTTATTCTTTTAATATTTAGCCCCAGTTCCTAGAATAAATAGGTGGAAGAGACTCATACATGCATGTTGATTCCTTGATTGAATTTAGTCACTCATAAAGATCATTCCTTAGATCTGATTGTTGCCCAGATCTCTTTCAGCTTTACTAACCAGAATTCCAAAATTCTTGTCTTTGACCACAACCTCCATCTCTTAATCTTTCCTTCAATTTCACTGACCTTAAACATTTCTTCATTCTTACTATGACCTGTATCCCCTCTATCCCTCACTCTTCTCAGTCATCATGATTTTGACCTTTCATTATTGAGAAACTGCAGTGTTGACCTTGTAGGTTACACCTGAATCCCTTGTCCCTTTACCAAATCACTGTTTACATATGTCAAAAAGCTCTAACGCTAGATTGTCCCAATACCAAACAGCACTGGCTAGATTCATTACCAATCTGTTTTATCTAGTGTTGACTCAACCCTCATTGAGGAATGGTAATCTTTTTATTCTAGATTGATTCGTTAGCAAACACTCTATCTGCTCTGCCAAGTCGTTTCTCCATATCTTCTCCATATCTTTTTCATTATTAGCAGAGGAGATCTCCTTTCTTTTTCCTTTATCCTATCTCCTAGAGCAATTAGGTGGCCAAGTGGTTAGAGAGCCTGGTGTGGAGTCAAGGAAGATTCATCTTCCCAAGCTCAAATCTGGCCTCAGAAACTTACTAGCCGTGTGACCCTGGGCTAGTTACTTAACTTTGTCTCAGTTTCATTATCTGTAAAATGAGTTGGAGAAGGAAATGACAATCCACTCCAGTATCTTTGTGAAGCAGACTCTAAATGGGGTCTATAAAATCTGACACAACTGAAAATGAGTGAACACCAAAAATCCCATGTCCCTTCCAAGAGCTTACACCCTCAATTACTGCTTTTTTATTTTAAATCTTTTATCTATTGAATCCTTCTCTGCTACCTACAAATATATCCAAACTTTCCTCATCCTTTAAAGAAAACAAAACAAAACAAAAATTTACTCTAATCTCCCAGCTTAAGATACAACAGTATAGCTCATTTCTCTATAACAGTAAAAATTCCCCCAAAGGGTAATTCTTTATCTCCTTTTACCACTCAGGTTGCAACCCTTTGCACCATGGCTTCTAACTAACTGAAACTGCTTTTCCCAAGATCACCAATTATCTCTCAACTACTAACACTTATTTTTTTTTCCAATTTTCATTCTAATTAAACCTTTGATTCTATTAACCTGGATATATCCCTGTATGTCCTCTTCTCCCTTGGATTCTGCAATACTGTTTTATCCATTTTCTTCATTCCTGTTTAACCGTTACTTCTTGTCTTTGAACATTTTTTGCTTCTTTAAAATAAATATTTCCAGGGCAGCTAGGTGGTACAGTGGATAGAGCACCAGTCTGGAGTTGAGAGGATCTGAGTCCAAATTTTATCTCAGACAGACACTAGTTGTGTGATCCCGGGCAAGTCACTTAACCCTGATTGCCTCCCCTCTAAAAAAATAAGAATACATATTTCCTCCTGAAGTTTTCTTTAGTTAATAGGGTTGCAATTACTGTGTTTGTGTAAGTAAATTTCAAATCTATGGATCCATCTTTTGCCTTTCCTGAACTCCATCCATGTTTAACTGCCCGCTAGACCCCTCCACCTAAGATTTCTCTAACTCAACATGTCAGAAGCAGCTCATCCAATTTTACTTAAAAGCTATTTTTACAGTCACCTACTTTTGCAGTCTAGGAGTCATTTTTTATGTTCTTTTCTCCCTCAGTCTTACTTTCTAGTCAGTTACCATGCCTTACTGATTTTACCTCCATGATATACTTCACTGTTCCTTTCCTTCTATCCACACAGACTAACCTAATTTAAACTTAGATATTCTCTTTCCTTGACTTTTGAAACACCCTGCTAATTTATCCCACAGCTTCTTTTCCAACCCATATCCCGAACCATTGTCTAACTGATACTCTTAAAACACAGATCTGACTCACCCCCTCCACCCCCTGTCAATATATGTAAAGCTCTAATCTAATGGAGATAAAATCTAAAATTCTCTGGCAGGAACTTGTAACTCTTTACACTTTGACTTCCACATTTCCAAGTACCTTTTCAGTTTTATTTCTCTTCTCATACTTTTATAAGGATGGTTGTTAACCATCCTTGATATTTTGTCTTCCATTTCCATATCTTTGTGGAAATCCTCTCTGAAATTTGGAACGTGCTCCCATTCCAACTGCATCTCTTGAAATCCTTAGTTTGATTCAAGACACATCAGGTTCCAACTGCTTGTCTGAAACCTTTCCTGATTCCTTCCAAGTGCTAACACTTTTCTCCTGCCTTCCTCCACCTGAAATTTCTTTGTGTTATTCTGCACTTCACATTTCTAGTTGTTTATTTAAATTTTATATGTCCCTTTACTCTATCCTCTGAAGTTGGAGGCCAAGGACTATTTCATTTTTGCTTTTAACCTTTCCAGCACCTAGCCCAGTACCTTCCACAAAATATATGCTTAATAAATATTTGATGGAAATGAACTGAATTCCATGTTCATCTCCCTATCATTACAAATGAGAATGAAATCATAAAGCATAAGAAATATCCAACCTAAGCAGAAATTGTGTGTGTTTGTGTGTATGTCTGTGTGTGTGTGTGTCCAGATGTGTTTTCTCTGATGTGGGAGGGAGGGAGAGGGAGAGAGACAGAGAGAGACACAGAGACAGACAAAGAATACAACATAAAGTTTGGTTTAAAAATAGACTGTCAAAATATACTAATTACATAGGAATATCTCTGTTGTACTTTCTAAAGAGCTTGACTTGTGGGATGAGAAATCTGCTAAAAATGAAAGACCTCAGTCAAAGCTGTGAAAGGAGCAAGACAGGTGACTTCTTGAAGCACAAAGACAGAAATATGTTTTTGTTTGGTTTTTCTGGTTTGATGACACTACTGTTGAGTATGAGAGCTACAGCTTTCTTAAAAAGAGCTATGGAAAATTTGGGGCTTTACAAAAGAAAAGCATGGCAGAGTACACTCTTATTATGAGAAAAGAAAACACTGTAACTCTGGATGACATCTGAAGGTGGGAGCAGAGAGAAGTTTCCCAATCTTATGCCCAGTGGAGTTTTACTTGACAGTTAATGCTTCCAGGAGAGCAATATTTGGCAGATAGTATCCCTTTAGCAAAGATAATGCATCTAGCAGAGACAACATAGTGGTGAAAATGAGAATAGAGTGGACCCAATAGAAGCTGAATGATGTTATCACCAGAAGACATTAGCAGCCCTGCAGATTCGAAGTAATGAGTTCCTTTCTCACTCCTGAATACAAATATTCCTTACGTGTGTGCTCTTAATGCATGCATCCTGATTATGTATTATATTATCTCTATGTGTCTACCCTCATACATGCATGCCTTACCCACATGTGCCCCCTACACCTTCCTTACATGTGTTCCCACATAATGTGTTCCTACATACATGTATGTTCCTACATGCAAACATGTTCCCTACTCATATCTATTTCACCTAGCAATGGTGCACATATTTGAGAGAAAGTATGAGGAACTTTATGGGGAAATACTTTTTTCTATTTTTTTTACTCTGCCACTTTATTAAATAATTTTGTTTTAAATTGTGTCCACTGGCTGAGTAATACTGATGGGAGTTCATTAGTTATGATTTTGACAGAATTCAGACTCAAAAAGTCCCTTAAACCTGCACTAAGCCTTGTCTGGCAGACCCACTTTGAAAGTTTGGGGGATGAGCCTCCATGTTCTACAATCATATCAATCCAGGAAAGTATGTGACTGTATTTATTCAAGAACTGATAAATTTAAGTTTCATATGAGGGTAGGGTACATTGTTTAATTGTCTTGTACCTCTCCAAATTTCTAGCACCTTGTTTGTTTTCCACATAGTTGGCATTTTAATAATATTAAATAAATAGAAGGATGGTTAGGGACTGAGAAAGCAGAATTAGGGTTAAATGAATATAAACATATAAATCTTCCTTCTTTGAAATGAGTATATACTCAAAATTAATCTTGTCTTAAAATGTAAGAACTACTTTTTTATTACAACTACATTTTGCTTCTGCTATTCCTGCCCTTTCAACTACTCAGGGATAAAAATGCAATTTGTTGCCAAAGAAAATATGAACAAGAATGATGAGGTCTATCACTTAAAGAAAGCATGAAGGGGCCTTTAATACGAAAGTGTTTTTTTTTTTTTGAAATGAGCTTTCTTTCAGAATTTCATTCATGTGCATTGTAAAGACATTTTAGAAAAGATTGCATTTTTATCCAAAGGAATAATAATGCTATTGATCAAAACACATTTATATTGGAATTTAAGTATTATAAATCAATTTCCTCACAACTGTGTAAGGAACATAGTGTTTGTCATTCTACCCATTTGTAGATGAACCTGGGGATGAAGGCGGTAATGAGACTTGCCTTTGGTTACACAAAGAAGTGGTTCCATTCACATCGGAACACAAATCTCATCTCTCTGAGTCCATCACCCCCCACCCGCATTGTACTACACTATCCTCATATTAAGGACAACCAATCAACAAGCCTTTATGAAACACCTACCATATGCCAAGCCCTTTCCTTGGCTCTGAGGATACTAAGGTAAAAAGAAAGCGTCTGCTATCGAGGAGCTTCTGATCTATGGGAGAGAGGGAGGCAGATGAGTCTGTCTCTCCCTCTGTCTCTCCTACTTCCCCTACCCCTCTCTCTCTCTCCCTCCTCTATCCTTGCTCCTTCCTTCCTTCACCATTGTGTGTGTGTGTGTGTGTATGCAGGCAGATGGGGGAGATCCAGGATAGGATTCATGGCCTCGTTGCCAATGATTCCACACAGTATATGATATTTTGGAGCAAGGAATGATGAAACATTTGATTATGTAACATAGGACACCTGAATTAGCTGAAATTGCCTCCAGGTTTCTGTTTAGAGAGTGTGTAGGGGGTATATGGGGGCAGGGGAGTCAGTATTCACAGAAAGGATAAAACAGGAACTCCGTAAAAATTATTTCTTAATTCAGGGTCTCAATTCTTCTCTTCTTGGCTTTCTTCCCTGTTAAAGGACATCATTGTCTTTTTCTATTTTGCAAGCTTATTTTTAAGTATTATTGTCTTACTAAAATGTGAATAAAATAGTGGTCATTTATTTTCATTAAATGAGTTGTGTAACAATAGCAAATGTACATTTCTCTGCTCATGGTTGATCTAATAAGAAGGATCTTCACTTAGACAGTACTGTTCAATTAGTATATAATGGAGGAAAATTGTTGACGAGTCAAGTGTGGTGAATTTGGAGAGCACTCCTCCATGAACATTCTGAAGAACAGATATCTTTGCTGAACTTGAGATGGGAGGAATCTGGGTAAATGGCAAGGACTTGGATCTCTCATGACATGGGGAAAAAAGTCCTCCATTCTGCGTTATGCTCTCTATATTTATTCTTGATTACAACCACAATGCCTGTCTAATGTAGAACGTAAACAGATGCAATTATGTGTGTGTGTGTGTGTGTGTGTGTGTGTGTGTAGGAGTCAAGAGGAATGTTTCATAGCTTTAAAAATCGACTGGCATTTTAATATGTTATCAAGTTTTGCAAATTATTTATCTTTTTTATTCAGATTTATTTTAACTGAGAAAATTTTTGAAAATGCTAAGTTAACAAGGGTATTTGAAAATCTTGTTCATATTAAGTAGCATATCTGATATATACACACATGTGTATATACACACATATATGCAATACACATATATACATATATAAGTATATACACACGTGTGTTTGTAAACGTGTATGTTTATATGTGTATATATTGAGTTTGTACAATATAGCAATAACTTCCAATATATTCATGAATATGACATTCTACTTTTAGCTCATCGTATTAACCCTTAGTAATATCATTAGAGTATTTTAATTCTCCACCTTTCTTGTTCCATGTACTATATTTACTTGGATGCCTTCCAGACATGTTTTTGCCTCTCTCTTTCATGTATAACTAAAACAGTGTTCCAGGTCAGATGAATTCTACTGCAGATATGGCAGCATGATTCCTCCTAAGAAAGGAATACCATTTATTTTTTACTTATTGAAAACCAAAGCACTTCTCAGAGCCTATCAAGAATGTCCAATTTCAGTTTCACTAAACAAGTCAGTTTTCTCCCTAGGGGAAAAAATCAAAATCTTCGTCTTAGATCTGAAAGTTCATATTTTCCTTCTTTAATTTTTTTATGTCTTTGTTTCTTTTTTCTCCTTCTCTCTTCCTTTCTTCCTCCCTCCCTGACTTCCTTTTTCTCTGTCTCTCTGTCTTCCTTCTTTCGTTCCCTTTTTTTCTAAAGCTCCCCTTGCTCTTTCTTCCACTGTTGGGAATGACTAAACTTAAACTCTTTTCAGGAAATTCAATTGTGGATTAAGTTCTTTAAGTTTTTGTCATTGTTCTCACTCAACCCTACTTTGCAAGACATATCTCTATATTATTTTTTTCATTATATATCACTCTCTGGCAGCCAATAAAGTGCTCATTATTTAGCTGATACTATACTTAAGTTTATCTTTGGGAACAAAACAAAACAATAATAGGCATATTTCCAATCTATAAATTATTATAAAAGTTATATATGATATGTCATATATTAAGTTAATCAGGTAAAATTACATGCATGAACAAAATACCATGCTGTCTTATAATCAAAATGAAAAAGATTGTGTAGCATTTTGTAAATGTACAAGATGAGTATCCCAAAATGAAAATTTGCTCAAATTGTTATAAACCTAATAAAACTAATAGAATGAGTCTAACCATTTCTTTGTTTCCCACGTAATTTTATTTCTTCTAATACTAGAGATTGCCATTATGTAGATATTTTTTGAGCAAACATACCGTATATATATATTTTCATAAAAATCCACCTTTTTCATAAATATGTTTCATTGTTAAATATATTTTATCAAAAACAAGTCATTCATCAAGTTGTGAAAATCTAGAATTATGGAGCACCTCTCAATGCAGGATGTATACATTTAGAGAAAATGAAAGAGATTATTCAGATCATTCATATTAGACAGAAACAAATTTGAATGCAAAAATGATTGTTTTGGCTTTCTCTAGATAGCCCATACAGCTTGGCTAGTGAGACCACAGAATTAGTTCATCAATCTGTATATCTTACAATCTGCAAATAGATAGAATTTGGGCCCAGAATTGAGAAATTTGGATGAGACTGTCCTACCAGGGATAGGGAACCTGTGACGTTGAGGCCGCATGTAACCTTGTGACTGAGTCTGAGTTTTACAGAACATATCCTTTTATCAAGAGGATTTATTCTCTGAAATTTGGATTCAGTCAAAGGGCTGCACTTGAGGACCTACAGGGTCACATGTGGCCTTGAGTAAATAGGTTTCCCACCCCTGTGACCTAGACTGGATTGGGTAAATCAGGCAGGTTTTCCAAGAATCATTTTGGTGCTAGAAAATTGCTGCAAAGTAAGATGTACCAGAAACTTGGAAGAATTAAATTACAAATAATGCAAAAAATCTCACAGTTTGCACATACTCTTTGCTTTCCTGATAAGCCTTAGGCTGGAACGGTTGTACTTCATTAAGTGGACAGAGCTAATGCCCAAAGACTTATTAAACGGACCATGCTCTTTGCCCCAACAATACCACTGTTAAGTCTGTTTCCAAAGTTGATTAGGGAAAAAAGAAAAGAATCTATATGTTCTAAAATATTTATAGCAACTCTCTTTTTGGTGATGAAGAACTGGAAATTGCAGGAATGTCCATCAGTTGGGGAATGGCTGAGTAAGTTGTGGTGTTACAATGCTATTATACTATAAGAGATGATGAGCTCAATGATTTTAGAAAAACAGGGACATACTTATATGAAATAATGAAGAGGAAAATTATTACAACAAAGAGAATATTACGTACAATAAGAACAATATTGCATTAAGAACAATTTTGAACAAGTAAGTAATTTTGACTATTACAAATACCTAAGTTAACTACAAAGGACATTTGGAGGCTGACACTATCTGCATCTAGAGAAAGAGCTGATAAATAGAAGATGTGGAGAATGATTTTGCAGACACATACATACGTAGACATACACACACATTTGAGTTTAATGGTAACCATCTCTAGGGTAGGACGGAGGAGGGAAGAAAAAAAGAAAGAAATGTATGTGATAACTTTGTCATATATATTTTTTAAAAATAGCAAGTTGAACATAATGATTTGTAGTTTCAAGGGCAATTATCTTTTTTTATTATGCCATTTTATGGAAATGCTTATTTTATTTCATTATTTTACACACACATATATGTATATGCCTAGACAGTTGTTCATTAAAAAAAAAAAGATTTAGGGGTCTTAGTGGACTTAAAACTTAATGTGAATCAATATTGTGAGTATGGCAGTTAGCAAAAGCAATGCAGCATACACTGCATAAGAACAGATACACAGGTCTAAGAAAATGAGGCAGTCTTTTTTTCCCTGTCATATTAAATCTGGAGTATTGGCTCATCTCCAGCTGCTGTACTGTAGGAAGGATATTGGTTATCTTCTCTACCTTAGTCTTTAACATCCTTAGTTTCTTCCACGGATTTCCATTTGGTACAGACTCTGGTCTAGTCCCCATTCTCATTACTCCTACATCTTCTCTGCCTCATCCATATCCTTACTATAATACACTAGGAAATGAACCAATACTCCAGATTTAATATGACCAGGGCGTAAAAGAGTGCCTCATCTCCTTAGACCTGTTCACCTGTCTTTGGCTTTATTCAGCCTAAGAAAGCAAATCCATCCCAACACTTCTCAATCTCAGGGCCTTCCCCCTTGATAATTATTTCCAATTTATTCTTGTAAGGGCAATTCAAATGGGAAGATCTTTCCCATTCATTAATAGTCCCACGTGACCTGCCTGGGGTGGGAGAAGTTTGGTGAATGGGTGGAACAGGAAGAGGCAGAGCTGGAGCAGATCTGAGAGGAAATTTGATCACAGAGCAGTCAGAGCCAGAAAGGATACAGGCTGCTGGCTAGCATGATTGGATGAGCTTGTTTGTCATTGTGTTTAAGGGAACCTGCTTGTGATTTGTTTCATGGATCTGGTTTATGGGAAGCCTAGCAGGGGGAAGGTTTGGGGATGGTGTTGTTCTCTGCATGATTATTGTGTACAGATTTTTGTTACTAGATGGATTTGGCTTTCTCATACCTGAATAAATGTTTTGGCTCTGTCTTCCATGTGGAAAGTCTGTGGTATTTTGCGATTCAAATTGTGCTGGGATATTCATGGTCACCATAGGTGCTGTGAATATCATATTGGTGCTACAATTCTGTGTGTAGTTTGTATGAAGATGGTTGCTTGTTAATTTTCTCCCCTGTTAGTGAGCTACTTGAGGTCAGCTAAAGGAACTGTGCATTGCCTCTTTTTGCATTTTAGACATTTAGCAAAATGCCTGACATGTACTAGGTGCCAAATAAATATTTAATGATTGATTCAAAATGTTAAGTGACTTGGAACTATTATTAATGAACAGCATCCCAAGGTTGTTGTGTGATTAAAATAAGATAATATTCATGAAGTGATTTCCAAACTGTAATGTGCTCTATAAATGCTTAGTATCTTTATTATCACATGTGCTTATTATTTTATTAATGTCATTAAATATTATTCATGCAAGTTGTAAAGGGGAAGGTTTAGGTTTGATGCAAGGAAAAATTTTCCAACAATATAGCCATCTAGTAGTAGAACTGGCTGCCTAGAAAATTGCTTCCCTCTTTCTCAGGGTTTTATAAAAAGCTGGATAACCTGTCATCAGCTATGATGTAGAGAGGATTCTTGTTCATGTAAAGCTTGGATGAGAATCTACCTTAGGTTCTTTACAACTTTAAGATTTTGTTACTCTGGTCCACTGACTCTGCAAATAATGGCCCAAGATAATTTATTTCATCTTGGCTTACTAAAAGGGAGTTATTACTAGATAAATTGCTAAGTTACTAAAATTGAAAAATCATTATATAGAATGACCTTTAGATAAGAATGGGATAAAAGAATTTAGAACTGGAAGAAATCTGAGAGATTATCTAGTCCAACCCTTTTATTTTACATGTGACAAAACTGAGACCAAAGGAAAAATTGACTGCCCAGGGTCACACAGGTTAAAAATGGCGGAGTGAGGATTCAACTCCAGGGTATTTGATTTGACATTTGGCATTGTCTATACTATGCCACAATCTTTCTTCGTGGAAACTTCATTGCATCTCAATAATCTCATCTTCAAATAAAACTCTCTCAAAGAGTTGGTTAGTGATAGCTACTGTATCTGAGGAAATGCTATGAATTAGAAAGAAAATGTAAAATTGGAGCCCTGTCTCTATGTCTGGCAAATGTACACCTTCAGCAATAACACATCACAACTAGTTAATAACTTAGAGATATCACAGGGAAAAATATAGAGACATTCACACTGGAGGATATTTCTAAGTAATTGACTCAACTCTGAATAGTTTTAGGAAATTAATAATAAATAGGGCAATCACAAATTCTTGGATTTTGAACTAGAAAAATCATATCACCCATAATTCAAAGGACAGATTTGTCTGACAAACTAGACAAATATAACCAATGATTTTATGGTTTGTTCAATTAAATGTAAGAGGATAGTTTGTAACTTCATCATATGAAATGCAGTTTTTTAAATAAATTGAAATACTAGTACATATTCAGAGACATTTAGACATTCCTCAGTTTGGCATCTGAACTCCTTCAGGACCCAACTGAAGGGACCTTTCCCATGTTAATATATATTATGCTACTTCACACACTTTATAGTTTAGAAAAAATTAGTGTTCCTCGGTCATTAAATTCCATCTCCTGTCCCTATAAATTTGTACAGGCAATACCTACAGACCAGGAATACTTACCACTTCACCTTATTCTCTTAGAATCCTAAAGGTTTTTTCACTGCTCAGCTTTAGGCCCCTTCTATATGAAACCTTTCCCAATATTGCCAGGTGCTAGTGCCTCCACTAAGCAATTAATTATAATTTATTGTATACATGCACACAAGCATACATACATACATGTGATTTTCACTCATAGAAGAAAATGTCTCTAAGGATTGGATCTGTCTCACTTTTGTCATTGTTTGCTCAGTGCTTATGCAGTAGTTGGGTCATATTACATGTTTAATAAAACCTGTCAATTAATAGAACCATATTTTAGTGCATATAGGTATTTATATTTTTGCATTTTATTATTGTGCCCACATTTGAAAACATACAGATCTGAAGAATGCAGATAGATGGCCAGGAGCTAAGAAAAAGTATTATTTAAAAACAAACATACAAATATTAAAACTGTGAATGTTTGCAATAGTGGTCCTTAGTCTGTGCAGATGTCCTTGGTCATAGGTGTTTATTTGTGATGAGATATATGAAAATATACTTGTGTGAAGGCATCATGATCTAAATGAAGAATATTGATTGGAAGCTGGGCTAAATCTTTTTTAAAATTATTTTATCTGTTTTCAGTGTTCTACAATCACTTCCATATATCTTATATTTGTTCCCTTCTCTCCTCCTCTTTTTCCTCTCCCTCTTCACTCCCTCCTCAAGACAGCATGCAATCTTATATAGGTTTGCACATACATTCCCATTAAATACATTTTCATCTTAGTCATGCTGAATGGGAGAATTAAAATGAATTGGAAAAACCATAAACAAAAAGTTGGGCTAAATCTTTGAGGCATGGGAGTATTAGTGTATGAAGCATAAAATGAGAACAAAATCTTAGGAAAATAGAAGTTTTTTTTTTCTGTAAGTGAATGGGTAAAACACTATTGTGACATAGGTGGAATAAACTTTATGGGACTACCACAAATACTTCTGAAAACCCAAGTAATTTACTACTTGTAAAGCTGCTTGTAAGATTCTTTGGTCAGCAAGTTGTCATAGCAATTATTACTATTTTTTGCTTTGTTCACTTTTTAAAACATCTCTCCTCAAGGACATAATTACTTGAAAAGACTACCTAAGGGATCAAGTTTAATGGCCAGGGTTTTAGGTGAAGTGGTGGAGGAAATACATTTTAGCAAATACATTCACAATATTTATTGTTCTGTGGTTTAGAGACTTCAAGACAGAAAATGAATCAAGCCCAATCCAAGCTTTTTCTATGATAAATCCGGAAAGTCAAGATTAAACATATCTTCATGGAAGCAATATTAAGTGCTACATTTTGCCTCTGAAGAGTTCATTCATTTTATAGCCACATGAGGATTATACCTCAGAGCAATCCTCTAGCCAGAATTCTCTCAATTAGAGAGGCCATTTGGGGGCAAATTCTAGTCCATCAAGGAGTTAATAATTGGAAGACTAATTAAGTAATTATTTGACCTCAAAATATTTCTTGATTTAGATGTACGGTTAGGAGAAGAATTTCACCATGCTCAGGGGAAGATAGATAGCAAAGAATACTCAGAGGAACATGTTACTGAAGCCCCTTGGGTACAATTAGAACTCAGATACACTTGATATGAGTGAAGAGTTTGACACCTATTTCCTTAAAAACCATTTACGTACAAAGTACATTCTACAGTCAAAGGGCCATACAGATGGCACATTACAGAGCAGCATATGGACAACTCTAATGCTATTAAAAGTGATGACACCAACTGGCTAAATGAACTAGGGAGCAGTGTGCTTATATAGTTCTCAGAGAGCAACTTAAGCCTTCAAATGCAACTCAGGGGACCAATACAGGAAAGAAAAAGGAACCATGGATGGAGTAGAGAATATGCACAAGAAATTTATGTTCACATAACAGCCCCTTTCTTAGCAAACTGCCACTTCTATACTGATTAGAAACAGAAAGACCAGGAAAGCATTAAGAACTATATCAATGAACACAGTGGTCATATAAATTCTCTGAACTCCAAATTATATTCATTTTAAAAATAAATGTTTATTATTTTTTTATTTTTAGTTTATTTCCCATTGTATTCTTTTCCCAACCCCTCCCAGAAAGTTATAATAGATTTTAAAAAAAAGAATAAAAAGGTGAAGAAAACTAAATAATATATTGAAAATTTATTACAGTATACCTAGGATTTCTATATTCATGGTACTCCATTTCTACAAAAAACACAAAGGGAGATTTCTTCAGCTATGTGTCACAGAATGAAATTTTGTATTGTTTCTTCTGGGTTTATTATGGTTTTATATTGATAATTTTAGGTTTTTTTAATTTGTTTTCCTTCCTTTAAAAAAAATCAGTTTGAGCGAGGAGGTAGACAAGATGGTGGGGTAGAAGCAGGGACCTGATATAGCTCACCCCCTAAACTATTCAAAAACTTGTAAAAACTGACTCTAAACAAATTCTAGAGCAGCAGAAGTCACAAAATGACAGTGAAGCAAATTTCCAGCCCAAGACAATCTGGAAGGTTGATGGAAAGGGTCTATTGCACTAGGCTGAGAATACAGCACAGTTCAGCATAGGTCACATTTGCACAGACTGAGCAGCTTTGGGGGACTGAATTCCTGGTGGCTGCTGTGGATTTCAGACTTCTCAACCAATAAATGCTAAAGACAGTTTCAAGGGTTAATGAGAAGAGTCTCTCACCTGGCTGAAGGGAGTGTGGTCCAGCCCCAGGGCAGCTGCAATCACTGTTGAAACAGAGGCTGCTTCTGGAGTTCTCCACTTAACAAAGAGTTAAAAAATAAGGTAATTGGCTAGGAAAACGAGCAAATGGGGGAGAAAGAAACAGACTATAGATTCTTACTTTGTCAGTGAAGAGGTTTTTTTCTTACATCACTGGTGACAAGGAAGACAAAACATACAGCCAGAAGAAGACAGCAAAGCTAAACTTCTGCATCCAAAGCATGTAAGAAAAATGATCTCAGGCCATGGAAGAGCTCAAAAAGGATTTTGAAAATCAAGTAAGAGAAGTAGATAAAAATTGGGAAGAGAAATAGATGGATTCAAAACAATCATGAAAAATGAATCAACAGCTTATTAAAAGAAACCCCCAAAATACTGAAGAAAATAACACCTTTAAAATTAGACTACCCCAATGGAAAAGGAGGACAAAAAAGCCAATGAGGAGAAGAAAGCTTTAAAAACAGAATGAGTTAAATGGAAAAAGAGGTTCAAAAGCTCCCTGAAGAAAATAATTCTTTAAAAATTAGAATAAAGCAAATGGAAGCTTATGACTTTATGAGAGATCAAGAAATTTAAAAAAAGCCAAAAGAATAATAAAAAATAGAAGACAATGTAAAGTACTTTACTGGAAAAACAACTGATCTGGAAAATGGATCCAGGAGAGATAATTTAAAAATTATTGAACTACCTGAAACCATGATAAAAGAAAAAGATCGTAGACATCATCTTTCAAGAAATTATCAAGGAAATCTACCCTTGTATTCTAGAATCAGAGGGTAAAATAGAATGAAAAGAATCTACCTATAATCTCCTGAAAGAAATACCAAAAGGAAAATTCCTAAGAATATTGCAGTCAAATTCCAGATTTCTCAGATCAAGGAGAAAATATTACAAGCAGTCAGAAAGAAACAATTCAAGTATTGTGGAAACACAATCAGGATAACACAAGACTTAGCAGCTTCTACACAAAGGGATTGGAGGGGCTTGAAATATATTCCAGAGGTCAAAGGAGCTAGGATTAAAACCAAGAATCACCTACCCAGAAAAACTGGGTATAATACTTCAGGGGAAAAAATGGAACTTCAGTGAAATAGACGACTTTCAAGCATTCTTGTTAAAAAGATCACAGCTGAATAGGAAATTTGCCTCTCAGGTACAAGAATCAAGAACAGCCTGAAAAGGTAATTAGAAAAGAGAAACCATAAGGGATTTATTAAAGTTGAACTGTCTACTTTCCTATATGGAAAGATATTTGTAACCCATGAGATCTTTCTCAATATTAGGATAGTTGAAGGGAATATATATATATATATATATATATATATATATATATATATATATACTATATATATATTACATATATATATATAGAGAGAGAGAGAGAGAGACAGAGACAGAGACACAGAGAGACAGAGATAGAGACAGAGACACACACACAGAGGGGGTACAGCATGAGCTGAATATGAATGGATGATGTCTAAAAAAGAAAATTAGGTGATGAAAGGAATGTATTAGGAAAAGGGAAAGGGAGAGGTAAAATGTAGTAAATCATCTGACATAAAAGAGGCAAGAAAAAGCTATTACAGTGGAAGGGAAGAAGGGGAAGGTGACAGGAAATAAGTGAACCTTCCTTTCATCAGATTTGGCTTCAGAAGGGAATAACGAATGCACTCAATTGGGTATGGAAGTTTATCTTACCCTACAGGAAATCATGGGGGAAGGGGATAAGAGAGAGGGGAAAATAGAAGGGATTCCAGATTGGGGGAAGGGTAATTGGAAGTAAACACTTTGGTAAAGGGACAGGTCAAAAGAGAGAACTGAATAAATGGAAGGTGAGACAAGATAGAGGGAAATATAGTCTTTCACATCACTCACATAGATGTGTTTTGCATGACCACACATGTACAATCTTTATCAAATTGCCTGTCTTCTCAATTAGGGTGTGTGAGGAGGGGAGAAGGGAGAGAATATCGAACTCAAAGCTTTAAAAATGAATGTTAGAAGTGGTTTTTACATGCAACTAGGAAATAAGATCTATAAGCAATGGGATACAGAAATCTATCTTACCCTACAGAAAAACAGAAAGGAAGGGGATAAGAGGGGTGGGGGGGGGTGATAGAAGGGAGGGCAGATTGGAGGAAAGGGCAATAAGAATACATTCTGTCTGGGAGGAAGGGGGAGATTGGGAGAAAATTTGTAATTAGAAATTTTGTGAAAGTGAAGGTTGAAAACTGAAAATAAATAAATTTATAGGAAAAAAATTTTAAAAAAATCAATTTGGTTAAAAGTTTCTAAGGGGGCAGCTAGGTGGCACAGTAGAGTACCAGGCCTAGAGTCAACTATGCTTAACTTCCTGACCTGGGCAAATCACTTAATCCTATTTGCCTCACTTTTCTCATATGTAAAATGAAATAGAGAAAAAATGGCTAACCAGTTCAGTATCTTTGAAAAGAAAACACCAAATAGGGTCACAAGCAGTCAGATGTGACTGAAAAACTACTGAACAGCAACAGTTAGAAATTTTGTCAGCCTTTTTATTTAAACAATACCGGATTTTGTTTGACTTCAAAGTTCTGTTTTTGTGGTTTCCAATTTATTCATTTCTTCTCTTTCAAGATTTCCTTTTTATTTATATTTTTGCTCTATTTGCTGGTCTCACTTTCTAAAAATTGTATATTCAATTAATTAATCCTCTCTCTCTTTTCTATTTTGTTAGTGTAAATGTTTAGGGATATAACTTTTTTTTCTCTCTGAGGATGGCATTAATGGAATACTTCTCCCCTCATAATATATTTAATCATTATGATAATTGTCTGTCACATACTTAACTTTTTCCATTATTTGTTTTTTGATCCACTTGTACTTTACATTTCATTATTGTCTACTTAGTTCTGTGTCTTCTGATCACTTTCTCTGAACAGATTTCCTTTTTTTATTTCATTGTGATATACATAGAATATATTTAGTGATTCTATCTGTTGACATATATTTACAATTTTTCTGTGTTCTAATACATGGTCTATTTTTGGTACAGTATCACGTGGTTCTGAGAAATGGATCTATTCTTAGATAAACTCATGTGGAATATGCTAGAAATCTTTTAGCTCTAAATTCTCAAGGACTTTGTTCAGTTTTACAGTTTCTCTTTTGTTTATCTTTCTGATAGATTTTCCCAGCTCAGTGAGGTGAACAATAAAGTCTCTTATTATTTTTATGTTATTATCTCTATCATTTGCAATTTAATTAGAATATTCCTTTATAAATTTAGATGTTTATGATTTACTGGATATATTTATTACTAATATTTTCTCATTTTCCTTGGTTTCGCTAAGCATAATTTAATTTCCTTGTGTATCTCATACTATGAATTTTTTGTTTTTTTCTTTGTCTGTATTATGACCAAAACTCCAGCTCTTTTGGGTTTGTCAAAAGTACAATATATTTTAACAGTTTTAACAATTCACAATGGCAACATGTTTAAAATTGTGCAAAGTATTTTCTTCAACACAACTTGATGAAGCAGGAATTAGAAATTTTATGATCACCATTTAATGGATAAGGAAAGTAAGTCTCTGAGAAGTCAGGGCTTGCCCATGATCATGCAGCTAGGAAATATTACCACTGTGACCTCTCTTCGGACCCTGATTGGACCAGCCCACGATCTTGAAGTTAACAGTGCCAAGAACAGTGACATCAAATAATAGCATTAAAGATAGGCATTAACATCTGTTTTGCCACAGAACCCTAACGATTATGGGAATTTTCCATCTGACTTGGAGATGAAACCTTCCAAAAGTGTTCTTTTCCCCATCAGAATGTGAGCTCTTTGAGAGCAGTGACTATCTTGCCTTAATATCTGTATTGTCAGAACGTAATATAATACTTTACAAATGCTTAGAGTTAGTAAACCATTCACATCTGAGAATAAATTTGAACCCAAATTTCTGAACGTGTCACCTATCATTCAACATACCACACGGCCTCTCTTTGAATAATGATGAGTTTGGAGCATGGTTATTATGCCTTTATTTTTTCTTATGAATCCACCAAAAACTACATTTTATTGTTATCTTATGATTTCAGAAGGGAGAAATGTTTCAAAATCTAGTACAACTTTAATATTCTATGTGGGGAAAGAAATCAACATATCAAAAATCATTTAATTTATTAGCTTGTACCAGATATTATGCTAACATTTGAAATAAAAACAGAAGTCTCTGATCTCAAGGAGCTTATATTCTATTGCTGGGATGTAATAAACTCACAGATAAGCAAATATAGAAACAAGCCATTAAACTCTTCAACAAACATTTCTTGAACACTTAGTATGAGCTTGGTATTATACTAAGTTCTGGGGATACAGATTAAAAAAATAGTTCCTGTCCTCAGAGTTTATATCCTAATGGGGGATATATGTACATAAATAGGCATGCAGAATATTCATACAGAGTAGATGGAAGATAACCTTAAAAAAGAAAGGTACCAGTAGTTGGGTATGTGTAATGGTAATTTAAATGGGAAGATCTTTTCCATTCATTAATAGGCCTATGTGACCTGCCTGGGTAACATGGAAGTCTGAATCATATAAGTATGTGATGGGAGGAGTTTGCTGAACTGGTGGAGCAGGAAGAGTTGAACAGGAAGAGGGGGTACTAGAGTGGAGCTAAGAGGAAACTGGTCAGAGCAGTCAGAACTGAGGGAGAGAGAGGAGGCAGACAGTGAGGCTCATGAGTGTTTGTTTGTGGGAAGGCTTGGGGATGGTGTTGTCCTCTGCATGGTTATTGTGTATAGATTTTTGTTGCTATGATGGATTTGACTTTCTGGTCTTGGAATTTAGCTTTCTGGTGTCTGAATAAAAGTTTTGGTTCTATCTTCCATGTGGAGAGTCTGTTGTATTTCACGATTCAAAATTGCACCTGGATATTCATGGCTGTCATAGGCTCTGTGAATATGGCTTTGGCACTACAGCAGGTGAGGTGAGGTCTCTTGCAGAAGTAACATTTGAATTGATTCCTAGGGACTCTAGGAGGTAGAAATGAGTAGGAAGAGGATTCTAGGCATGTGCAGTAGTTGGTGCAAAGGCATTGAGATGGGAGATGGAGTGGTATGTATAAAGGACAGTAGGTAGGCCAGTATGGCTGGACTACAGAGTACATGTAGAGGAATAATATATAAGAAACTGAAAACATAGAGTTTAAATACCAAACAGAAAATTCAATCAATTATTGATTATAATTAATCCTTAGATCCTATAGGTAACAGGGAGCCATTTGGAGATTGCAAGGTGGTCAGAGAATCATTGTCATAGCTTTGTCAGAAAGTCATCAGCATAAAGATTATAATTGAAGCTACAAAAGCTTAAAAAGTAAGAGTGTGAAGAGAAAAGATGGGAGGTCTCAAGACAGAGAGCTCTGGGGGTATGCCCATGCATAGTGTATGGGCCATAGATAATGATCCTACAAAGGAAATTAAGCATAATCTATCTAGAGAATAGGCAAGAAGAGAAACAAGAGATGGCAATATTACAAAAACCTAGGGTGAGTTAGCATCTAGAGAGTTAACATGACAAACATAACAAAAAGGTTAAGAAAGATGAGGACCAAGGCTACTGGATTTAGTAGTAAAGAGGTCCTTGGTGACCTCAGAGAAAGTACAGTGTAGGGGGGATTCGAATAGATTGAAAGGAGTTGAGAAAAGAATGGGAAATGAGAAGTCAGAGACAGTAGCTATGGAAAGCTTTTTCTAGGAATTTAACTGTGGAAAGGAGAAAAAATTAAGGATGATTTGAGATAATGGTAGGGTCGAATGAGGATTTTCTCCCTTTTTAAGGAAAACAGGAAATAAGTCAGAGGATAAAAAGAAGTTGATAAAAATAGGAGAGCTAGGGGATAAGGCAGGAAGGGACCAGGATAAAGGGAGAGATGAGAAATAATGCTGTTATTTAAAGTATAGAACTGTGGTAAGGAAGAATTTAATGAGCAGTAGTTTTCATTTTTTTCCCAGTGATATACAAGATGGTATCTTCTGCAGAGAGAAAGAGGAGAAGTGATGGTATGGAGAGAAAAGAAAAGAGGCTTAAAAAATAAAGGAGTAGGACAACAGTTAGGAGAAAGACTGAAAGTGCAGTACACTGGGATTAAGCTCACCCAGAGCTCCTGAGAATTTCATATAACCACCTTTCCTACGCAGTCTTCACTATGAGCTTGTAATTTTCTATGAGCTTGGAAACTTAATCATTCAATGAAGATTCTTTGAGTACCCATTATGTACAAGTCACTATCAGGTGACATGAATGCCTCTAAGACATACAAGAACCTAAATTTGAGCAGGTATCCAACTAGTTAAATTCATTTCCAATCCAGTTCAGCCTCTGACTACCCAAACTACTTGTTAGTCTTTCTCCCCACACCAACCTTCCCCCTCCTGCTTGCACATTTTAGCTTCTTTTTACATGTTCTTTTCCCCCATCAGAAGCAGGTAAGGACTAACTTTCTTTTCCTTTTATTTATAAACCCAACAATTAGTGGAGTCTGGCCCATAGTTAGTGTTTAATCAATGTTTTATTAAACCTAGTCCAACAAAATCAAAATGTGGTCTGTGCTTTCAAAGAGTTTCTAATTCAATAGAGACTACTAAACAAAATCAATGTTGAAGAGGTCATAAACATGATACAGAAATTGGTAATGTTTAACAATAAAAATAGGAGAAAACATAACATTTTCACAGTATCCAAGTTTTGTGTATTTGGAGGAAGGATCTGGAGCATTGCTAAAATGTTTTATATGCTTGTGGAAAATTCAAATCATTACTTTACAATATCTTACAGTACAATTCCAATAAAATATCTTTGTTCCAACAACGTATAGAATTCCCAATGAGGAAATACCGTGTATCAATGCAGAATAAGCAACTGATCTACAGTCTAGAGATTGAGACAGTTGCTTGGGGCACTTACAGGTGAAGTGACTTGGTCTGAGTCTTAGAGCATTTATTTATAAGAGAAGCTGTGCAATCCTGTCTTCTGGTCTTTGAGGAGGACTTTGCATTCTGACATACCGATTTACATTTAATTTTTTAAATAATATCCCAGCAATTCTGTCTTTGCTACTGATGAATAAGACTACAGGCTCAAAATTTCATGTGCCAATTGAATGAACTGGTTGACCCATTGAGCAATTATTTGTTACTTGGGGGAGGTGAGGGGTGATACACCCAGAGTTTAGCACAGTGCTTGACACATAGCAAGTGCTTAACAAATGTTTATTGATTGGCTAGCAAAAGAAGAGATAACCAAATTGAATTGGAGGGAAGGGAGTGGGGCATTTACTCCAATCTTTGTTGTTTATATATAAAGTACTTAAAAGTGACTTTAGCTGCTAATCTTTAGGGAGAAAAAAAGACTTTTTTTCATGACAGCCAAAAATATTTATAATGCCTCTACTTAAAACCAGAACTTATTTTTTTAGATATTCACAAATCTCATTATTAAATTTATTGTCAGCAGGTTATAGCTAGGAAAAAAAGATGCCTATAAAAACACAAATCCATCTTTATAGATGGTTAATCTTGGTAATTTCTTTCAGTGAACTCATCTTTATCTGGCCCTCCTGTATCTATTAAGACAGCATAAAGATATAGATAGACAGACAGATACAGGTATACGGATTTGTATAGAACTATGTCTATTTGTTATATTTGTTCATTCATTTTTTCAGTTGTGTCTGACTCTTTATGACCTAATTTGGGGTATTCTTGGCAAAGACATTGAAGTAGTTTGCTATTTTCTTCTCTAGTTCATGTTACATGTGAGGAAACAGAAGTGAACTGGGTTAATTAACTTGCTCAGGGTCACATGGGTGGTAAGTGTCTGAAGTCAGATTTGGACTCAGGAAGATGAGCCTGACTGATTCCAGAGCTGGTACTTTATCCATTGCATCATCTAGCTGCTCTAAACTGCAACACCAATAGATAGATAGATAGATAGATAGATAGATAGATAGATAGATAGATAGATAGATAGATCAACCTACAGACAAAGGTGTAAATCAATATATCTACATCTCTATGTCTATAGATAGAGACAAATGATATGGAGTGACATAAAGCATAGATTTAGAGAGATGTGCATTTTGAGAAGTTTCAATACCATTCTTTAACTGTCAATAGTGTTTTATTATGTGAAAATTGAAAACTATGCCTAGATTTCTCTGGTATCTCTTGAGATTTAGGACCGCTGTTTGTGGTTCAAATCACTTTTACCTTTTCAATGTTCGAGTGCTGTTAATATCTTAGAGCAAGTCAAAAGAAGAGCCAGTGGCAAATGAGGGTATAAACCAAAGATTTCATGCTGAAATATATTCAATAGACCTTCAACTTTAATTAAAAGTCTGTGATCTGTTGCTTAGAAAAAATTGTGATAACCTTTTTCATTCAAACATAGTTTAGTTTTTTTGATATGAATAGAACACATATAATTCTCCTTTTGATTTTGAGTGTTAGCAAATACTTTAAAAACAGATGCAGAGAGAGGTTGATCTGTCTCTGTCTATATCTATATTTGTATCTCTTCTGATACAAATCTCTGACACTGATGTTTTGGTAAATGTAATGCTGTATATCTACGCCTATAGATATCTATGAATCTATATGAGTATGTATAGATACCTACTAATGTATAGAGAGATTTAAAAATAGAGAAGGAATTCCACCAGTTGTTCATGATTCACCCACACATTTCCACCATAAATATTACTGTGTTAAAGAGAAATAATGGAAGCTAAAAGGTTGATTAAGTTCTCAATCAGAGGTATAAAATTTAATCTTTTAGTTGTGAGGCTTTTGATCTTTAACATGGATAGCAGAGATTTCCCCAGAGTTCCTCAGCATTGCAGCAAAAATGACATAAATGATTGTTTATAACTGGAAAAGAGTCACAACATATTTATCATTTTTGAAATATTTTCATCCAGTATCCCATAAAATTTTCTTTCATATTGAAGAGAATTATTATAAAATTGCATAAGTCATTTCACACTAAATGAAGCACATAGGATATCTGCTCTAAGAGAATATTTAAGAAATGAGTTAAAATCACAGAGAAAAAACTCAGGGTATTCAAAAAGATAGGAATCACAAGCAGAAAATCCAATCAAAGTTAATGAATATGGGATCACAATGAAAAAAGATGATGAAAATCAAGATTGTGAATTCAAAATACAACTTTATTCTCTGATACTCTACACTTACTCATGAATAATGGATTTATTTAAAAAATGACTCTAGAGGCGGCAGCCAAGATGGCAGAGTATAAAGATTCACATATGCTAGGCCCAAACCCACAGCCCATAAAATACCTATAAAGAAGAACTCCCAACAAATTGTGGAGCAGCAGAAGTCACACAACAACAGAGTAGAGGAGATTTCTGTTCCAGAGAGCCCTGAAAAACTGACACAAAAGGTCCATTGTGCACAGGACCCAGAGCAGAGTCCAGCCCTGCCTTGGCCGCATGGCACCTAGAGGAGCAGATCCGAGCAGGCTTCAGAGAGGGAATCTCCAGCAGCCATGAAGGTCCCTCCACCCACAGATATCAAAGGTCAGTGAGAGACTCTTTTTGGCTAGCTGGGAGGGGAGTGGGGTGTCTCCATAACTCAGGCCCTCTCAGGAGTCAGCAGCAGAAACAGCAGCAGACAGGAGCTCCCAAAGCAGACAGGAGCTTGGATCCATTGTTGAAAGTCTCCGCATAAACTCCCTGAGGGAATTGAGCCCTGTGAGGCGGCCCTGCCCCCACCTGA
This sequence comes from Bettongia penicillata ogilbyi, assembly GCA_023548195.1. Taxonomy (NCBI): domain Eukaryota; kingdom Metazoa; phylum Chordata; class Mammalia; order Diprotodontia; family Potoroidae; genus Bettongia; species Bettongia penicillata. The sequence goes on from JAJHZJ010000223.1 coordinate 333,544, forward strand.
GCACCTGAACTTAATCTCACACTGAATAGCAGCCCCACTCCTGCCAAAAGCCCTGAGGCTGCGAAGCAGCATTTGAATCTCAGACCCCAAGCACTAGCTGGGCAGATCTGGAGGCAAGACGGGGGTGGAGAAGAATCTCAGAAGTTATGTAACTGACTGGGAAAATACCCAGAAAAGGGGAAAAAAATAAGACCATAGAAGGTTACTTTCTCCTCCCTTCTTTTCTAATGAGGAAGAACAATGCTTACCATCAGGGAAAGACATAGAAGTCAAGGGGGAAAAATAAGTATTCAAAGAATCCACCAATCACTGCCTGAAAGAGATCCAAAAAGAGAAACTTCCTAGGAACATTGTGGCCAAATTCCAGAATTCCCAGGTCAAGGAGAAAATATTGCAAGCAGCTAGAAAGAAACAATTCCAGTATTGTGAAACTACAGTCAGGATAACACAAGCTCTAGCAGCTTCTGCATTAAGGGATTGAAGGGCATGGAATAAGCTATTCCAGAAGTCAAAGGAACTAGGACTCAAACAAAGAATCACCTACCCAGCAAAACTGAGTATAATACTTTAGGGGAAAAAATGGTCTTTCAATGAAATAGAGGACTTTCAAGCATTCTTGATGAAAAGAGCAGAGCTGAAAAGAAAATTTGACTTTCAAACACAAGAATGAAAAGAAGCACGAAGAGGTAAACAGCAAAGAGAAGTCATAAGGGAGTTACTAAAGTTGAACTGTTTACATTCCTACATGGAAAGACAATATTTGTAACTCTTGAAACTTTTCAGTATGTGGGTGGTTGGTGGCATTACACACACACATACACACACGCACACATACACATACACACATGCACACACACAGAGAGACAAAGAGCACAGAGTGAATTGAATAGTATGGGATCATATCTTAAAAAAAATGAAGTTAAGCAGTGAGAGAAATGTATTGGGAAGGGAAAGGGAGAAATGGAATGGGCAAATTATCTCTCATAGAAGAGGCAAGCAGGAGACTTTTTAGTGGAGGGAAAAAGAGGGGAGCTGAGAGAAAAACATGAAGTTTACTCTTATCACATTCAACTAAAGGAAAAGAATAAAATGCATACTCATTTTGGTATGAAAACCTATCTTACAATACAGGAAAGTGGGGGAGAAGGGGATAAGCAGGGTGGGGGGGATGATGGAAGGGAGGGCAATGGGAGGAGGGAGCAATTTGAAATCAACACTCTTGGGGAGGGACAGGATCAAAAGACAGAATAGAAGCAATGGGGGACAGGATAGGATGGAGGGAAATATAGTTAGTCTTACACAACACAACTATTATGGAAGTCATTTGCAAAACTACACAGATATGGCCTATATTGAATTGCCTGCCTTCCCAAAGGGAATAGGTGGGGAGGGAGAGATGGGGAGAAGTTGGAACTCAAAGTTTTAGGAACAACTGTTGAGTATTGTTCTTGCTACTAGGAAATAAGAAATCCAGGTAATGGGGAATAGAAAGTTATCTGGCCCTATAGGACAAAGGAGACGATGGGGACAAGGGAAGGTAGGGATGATAGAAGAGAGGGCAGATTGGTGATAGGGGAAATTAGAATTCTCACAGTATTGGGGTGAGGGGAGGGGGCAAATGGGGAGAATATTTGGAACCCAAAATTTTGTGAAAATGAATGTAAAAAGTTAAATAAATAAATATTAAAAAAAATGACTAGATAATATAACATTAATTCCAGGGTCTAATGTAGATATTTGAAGAGTTGTATAAAGCTAACATTTATGGGAGGATGAACAAAGAATGAAAATATATACTTTCCTGAAGCCATCAGACATAAGATATGACAGAATCAGACAGTGAAAAAGAGGTGGATTATCTAAGGGCAATGTTGCTGTTAGTGAGGGGCACCTTATTTACCTGCACATCAACAGTTACAAGAGTGATCTTGGGGGGGTGGGGGTGGAGCCAAGATGGTGGAGTAGAAAGGCACACATACTCTAGCTCTTCCCCCACAGCCTATAAAATACCTGTAAAAAATGACTCTAAACAAATTCTAGAGCAGCAGAAGCCACAAAACAACAGAGTAAAAGAGATTTCCACCCAACGTAGACAGGAAGGCTGACAGGAAAGGTCTATTGCAGGGGCACAGAGCAGTGCGCAGCCAGCAGAGCCCAGCCCAGGCTTGGCCATGCAGCACCTGCAGGAACAACACCAGAACAGGCCTTGGGTGAGAATCCCCAGCAGCAGCTGCTGTCCTCGGATCCCTCAACCCACAAAGGCCAAAAACAGCTTCAGAGGTCAGTGAGAAAGCTTTTCACCTGAGAAGGGAGCAGGGTCCTCCCCTAGCCCCAGCCCAGGTGGCAGCAGCAACAGCATCCATTTTTGGAGCCCTTAACCTAAAGCCACTGGGGGAATCTAGCCTCTGATCTAGGTCTTATTCCTGAGTGGTGGTCCAGGGGTGAGGAAGAGTGGCTGACTGGCATGGTGGAACTGGTGTAGTCTCTGGAAAGGGAATTCTACTTGCAGATCCCTGGCAGGAAAGCTTTGGTAACTCCCAGACCAGAGCGCAGGCAGAGTAAACTCCTCTCCCTTGATTGTGCCACTTTGGAGAAACTGAAAACTTACATTCCTACATGGAAAGATAATATTTGTAACTCTTGAAATTTTTCTCAGTATTTGGGTAATTGGAGGAATTATACACACACAAACACACACAGATACATACACATATATGTATAGACAGAGAGCACAGGGTGAGTTGAATAGGAAGGGACGATATCTAAAAAAATAAAATTAAAGGGTGAGAGAAGAATATATTGGGAGGAGAAAAGGAGAAATGGAATGGGGCAAATTGTCATAAAAGAGGCAAGAAAAAGCTTTTTCAATGGAGGGGAAAAGGGGGCAGTGAGAGGGAGAGTGAAGCTTACTCATTGTATTTGGCTTAAGGAAGGAATAATATGTACACTCAATTTGGTATGAAAATCCTTCTTACACTATAGGAAAGTAGGGGAGAAGGGGATAAGCAGGGTCGGGGGGGATGATTGAAGGGAGGGCAAATGGGAGGAGGGAACAATTAGAAGTAAACACTTTTGGGGAGGGATAAGGTCAAAAGAGAGAATAGAAGAAATGGGGGGCAAATAGGATGGAAGGAAATATAGTTAGTCTTTCACAATATGACTATTAGGGAAGTCAATTGCAAAACTACATATATATATTATATATACATATATACATATGTATACATAGGTTATATACTTATAACCTACATTGAAATGTTTAATGTTTGCCTTCTCAGTGGGGATGGGTGGGGAGGGAGGAAGGGAGCGAACTCAAAGTTTTAGGAACAACTCTTGAGAATTGTTTTGGCATACAGCTGGGAAATAAGAAATACAGATAATGGGATATAGATATTTATCTTGCCCTACAAGACAAGAGAGGAGATGGGGATATAGGAGGTGTATTAGAAGGGAGGATTGATTGGGCAATGGGGTAATCAGAATGCATGGCATTTTGGGGTGGGGGAAGGGGAGAGATGGGGAGAAAATTTGGAACTCAAAATTTTGTGGAAATGAATGTTGAAAACCAAAAATAAATGAATAAATACTAAAAAAAAAGAATGATCCTGAGGTCCACACGGTAATAAAAATGCCCATTCCTGAGTACTCTGAACTCTGTGAACTCAGTCAAAACATACTGGCTCATACTTGTAGGGAGATGCATCAATTGGGGAATGGTTGAACAAGTTGTGGTATATGTTTGTGATGGAATACTAGTCTGTGCTATAAGAAATGATGAATTTAATGACTTTAGAAACATGGGAAGACTTGCACAAAATAATAGAGTGAAATGAGTCGAATCAAGAGATTATTGTATATAGTAACAGAAACTTTATATATATATGTGTATATTACATATAATTTCATAATATTACTAATCAATATTATATGTAATATTTAAAAGGAATATCAAGTTGCACATACAAGATTTGCAGTTTCATGTCTTTTATCATTATACTGTTATAGAAATAGTTGTTTTATTCCACAAAGTAAAAATGAAACAAATGAAAAAAAAAAGATTCCTGGCAATTGCTGAAATTGTTTCTCCATATGTGCAAAATGAAGATGATTGAGATGCCTGCCTCTCATCCTGGATCAAATGGTGCACGAATGTTGCAATAGTCTCTTATTGGGCAATAACATTGATTACCAAGACTCTTAGTATCCAAGACTTGAGGATAGAGTGGGAAAGTCCTTCTCTACCTCTTTCTAGTCAGACTGCATTTCAAGTATTCTGTTCAATTTCAGAAACCACAAATTGGGCAAGCCAATGTTAAGCTAGAATGAATCCAGAAGAGAAAAACAAGGATTCGGTCCGTGCTAAGTAACAAGTAATTTAAGGAAGGTTGGGGCATTTAGCCTATAAAAGGGTCAGAGGAAATTTGATAGCTGTCTAAAATTTGATAAACGGTCAAGTGGAAGCTGTCATAAATTTCTTTAATAAAGAGCATTACATGTGTCCTGTTTGACCTCAGTGGGTAGAACTAAGAGGAATGGGTGGAATCAGCAAACTTTAAAGAGCTTTAGATCTCTGATCAAAGCAGTGATTGAACAATTTTTCAGAAGATGGATGATGAAATATATCTCCCATTTCTCACCAAAGAGGTAATGGACCATAGGTACAGAAAGGGACATGTAATTTCAGACAAGGCTGAAGTGTTGATTTGTTTTGCTTGCATATGTAGTTGGATGGATGGTCTGTAGATTGCATCATGAGAAGACAATGGCCTGAGTGAAACATATTTGGAGGTCTCAGAGCAGCTCTCACTAATAAGGTTATGATGGTCCCAGGGCGGAAGCTGCAAAGCTGAATTACTTACTTTTTTAAGATGCAGAAACAGCAGCAGCATGGAAAAAAATATGGTGAAAGTGAAGCACAATCCAAAGTTGGATACAACTAAAGTCTATTTCACTGAGACCAGAAAGTGACAGAAATATTGAAGAGGTGGTATCCACCAAAAAGAGTGCAGGGCTAAGATAGATGTGCCCTTGCTGCAGGCAGTGGCTTGACTCAGATTGCCTTCATACTACTGTAGCTCTTACTACAGAAAGTTATTTTTCTAATCTGACAGCATATGAGCATATGCATTCTGCTATTACTTATTTGTTTTATGTATACATATTCTTTACCCAAATAGGTTGCAAGTTATTTGAAGAGAGGAATGAGGCATTTTCTTTGCTTGATGCACACTTTGTATATAGTCACAATGACACATGTTTTTGTTGTGAAATATTGAGAGAAAGCAAAACAGTCTGCCCTCATCACTAATATTTTGCATTTGGTAGTTAGGCTGAGACAATGACTGAGAAATGATTTGATATATTGAAATACTTTTCTAAGCCAATTTTTAAAATTCATAGCTTTGAAATACTCTGAGAACTAACAATTGTAACTCATCCAATTCAAATAAGTTCTAAAAGTAGTAAGAAGAGAATGATAGTTGGAAGAAAACATAGAATAAGAAGAATCAAAATATCAAAATGTCCTCATGTCAATTAAGTATGTTATATAAGTCTTGGGCTAGGACTAGGGCTAGGGGGAGAAACTGACACCAACTAAAAAGGCAAAAATGCAGACATTATCTCATAAACTGAATGAAAATGAAGTAACATAAGAAGTCTTTAGGGAAACCATTTCTTAAAATAGTTTCATTAACAGAACTGAATTCCCCTGGGACTTAGCCCTATATAGGAACTAATACATACATATATATATGTATATATATATATATATATATATATATATATATATACATATATATGTATATATATATACATATATATATATATATGCTATATGGAAATGATGAGGATGGAATTATCACCTGATTAGATGATCGCATATCATATAATCCATCCTCTCATTTTGGTCCAAACAAAGTAGTAAAAATGAGCATATCATTAATCAGAATAAAATGCTAAGAGTAGAGTGTTTTTTGAAGATGAAATTCATAGGTCTAGAAAACATGATGGGGGCAGAGCCAAGATGGCGGAGTAGAAGGACACACATTTACGAACTCTGAAACCACAGCCCATAGGATTAATGTAAAAAGAGTCCCCCATAACTTCTGGACCACTGAAAAGGGTACAGAAACAGAGTGGAAGAGATTTCCGTTCCAGGGAGCCCTGGAGACCCATCCTAGGGGCCGTTGCACCCCGGAAAGCGGACCCCACCCCCAGCGCTGCCCTGGCTGCGGCCCCAGAGAAGCTGACCAGAGAAGGCTTCAGGGACGGAAGCTCCGGCAGCTGGGAAAGTCCCTCCGCCCACAGAAGCTACAGGTCAGTGAGAGAGGCTGGGCTGGAGGAGGGGAGCAGAGGGTCTCCATGACTCGGGCCCCCTCGGGAGAAAGCGGCGGTGGCAGAGACAGGGGCAAGAAGCAGGGGAGGCAGAGGCGTGGGCGGCAGCAGAGGCGGCGGCGGCCCGGGAGTCTCCCAGCAGCAGGCAGGATCTTCATTAATGAAAGTCTCTGCATAAACAACCTGAGGGAGCTGAGCCTGGGAGACGGCCCTGTCCCACCCTGCTCTGTTACTGAAGGTCTCTGCATAAAGCCCCTGAGGAGGCCGAGCCTGGGAGGCAGCCCTGCCCCTACCCCAGCACCAAAACTAAAGCTTGCTGCTGGAAAGCCCATTTGACCTCAGACCCCAAGCACTAGCTAGGCGGATCTAGGCAGGGGTGGACAGGAATCTCAGAAGTCAAGTAACTGGCTGGGAAAAGGGAAGAAAAATAAGACTATGGAGAGTTTTTTCCAACAAATGCAAATGATCCCGACATTCGGATCTGATGAGGACGAGGAAATATTCTTGCCATCAGGGAAAGACGTGGAGGGTGGGGCCTCAGCACCCCAGACACCCCAGGGGGATGTCGGGTGGGATCAGGCCTTGGAAGAACTCAAAAAGGATTTTGAAAAGCAAGTTAGACAGGTGGAGGAAAAACTGGGAAGAGAAATGAGAGAGATGCAAGGAAAGTATGAAAAACGGGTCAATACCTTGGTTAAGGAGACCCAAAAAAATGCTGAAGAAAATAACACCTTGAAGAATAGGCTCACTCAATTGGCAAAAGAGGTTCAAAAAGCCAATGAGGAGAAGAATGCTTTCAAAAGCAGAATTAGCCAAATGGAAAAAGAGGTTCAAAAGCTCACTGAATTCAATAGTTCTCTCAAAATTAGAATGAAACAGATGGAGTCTAATGACTTTACGAGAAACCAAGAAATCACCAAACAAAACCAAAAGAATGAAAAAATGGAAGAGAATGTGAAATATCTCATGGGAAAAACAACTGACCTGGAAAATAGATCCAGGAGAGACAATTTAAAAATTATGGGACTACCTGAAAGCCATGATCAAAAAAAGAGCCTAGATATCATCTTCCATGAAATTATCAAGGAAAACTGCCCTGACATTCTAGAACCAGAGGGCAAAATAAGTATTGAAAGAATCCATCGATCACCACCTGAAAGAGATCCAAAAAGAGAAACTCCTAGAAAACATGATGAACTGAAAAGCATGAGCATCAAATGCAGGAATTACATACACTGATTGAAAATAGAGGTTGAAGTACTAATTATTAGTATGTGGACTAATTATTATTAGTATATGGACATAAAGAAACACTAATTGTCAATCACTTTAAGCTTTAGAATTTTCATGTCTTACAATAAATATTATAGATAGCTCCCAAAACGGTCCTTGGCTACCAAAGAAAATCAATACAAATATCCCAGGACTATTCCCTTATGTTTTAGACATCAAAGGAGAGTACTCTTGGAATGTATTATGGAATGTACTATTCCATCAACTAAAGGAAATCTGGATACATCCCTAAGAATATATCTTGAAAATCATCTTTCTATAAAAGTTGTCAGGCACTATGCTAAGCATAGAGATACAAAACAAAACATTTTTTGCCCTCAAGGAGTTGAGAATGGGGGAGACAACAACTCCCTCCTACTCTTAAGGGAAGATATCTGGTGATATCACCAAAACAAATTATGGGTGTCATGCAGCCTCTAAATACTTCAAATAAGATAAAACACACAAAAAAGTAAGCAGAGTTAAGATGAAAAGTTAAGAAATAAGTTTAATTCCTCTTGATTCTGTGGCTAGATAAAGATGTTATCAAAAAACAAATTCTTATATTAGTTGAAAACCAAAGAGAATATCTTGATCAAGAGGCTCTAAGACTTTGGTTGGCACTTCAAAAATCCCTTCTTCCTACTCCATGGCCATATTTCCTAGGAATAGAGCCCTTCTGAGAACAGCAAGGACCCCCTTAGAAATTGTCCTTGGGGAGCCAGTATCTGGGGTGGTTGGCATGATGACTCCACCTTGAGGCAAAACTGTGTGGACATGCACGTACCAAATACCATCTAGTATTCAATAAACTCAAGAACACAAACTATTAGAATCTCTATTTGGATAGAACTCTTTGCAAATGGAAAAGCATTACAGTAGGATGTTATTTTCAAACACATCTTACCAGAGGTCTGCATAGCATAAGGCCAGGGGTCTGCTTGCTGCTGCCAAAAGATTTTGGGTGGCTGTCATGTGACCCTCATCAACCAACCATCTCAGTCTGTCTCTAGGCTAACCTATCAGTGACTTGAAGGAGTTTAGCCAATTTTAATTTTGTCCCCTACCTACTGCCAAGTTGTTCACGTCTGTCTTACTCCACATGCTAGAATTTTATTTGTGTTCATCCTTCATTACCAAAGAAGACCGTGCCATCAGAGAAATGATGACATGATTTGCATCTGACTTTGTTTTGAGTGAGGGAGGGCTGTGCAGGTCATCAGCCTCTCTTTTCCTCCAGAGCAATCTGAATCCAGTGACCAGATATTCATCAGGATGACTGGAGATGACCCTGGGTGCACTGTGAGATCTTGACCCCTTTAGGCCAAGGTCTATTTACATACTCACTTAGAGTAAGGCAATGTCCATTCATTGAATAGGCCTGTTTAAGAAGCAGCCAGAGCATGGCTCCTTTAATGAGCAAAGTAAAAGAAACTAGCTGGGTATCTCAGCTGCTCCTCTCCCGTTGGTCTCCCCCTTCCCTTCCTTCTCTGCAAAGGAAGGTAAATTTGGATGATCAGAAGATGCCCAGTTAACTTGGGTTTTACTGGCCAGATTTCTTTCCTTTTTCCTGTTTCCCTTCCCTTTCCCCTTCTCTCTCCTCTTCCCTTCCTTCCCTTCTCTTCCCTTCCCTTCTCAAAACCTTAAACATACTACACTCTGAAGCTCATACATTGAACGACACTAGGCAAGTGGCCATGCTCTGGCTACTTCTTAAACAGGCCTATTCAATGAATGGGCATTACCTCACCCTAAGTGAGTACCTAAATAGATCTTGGTCTAAAGGGGCCAAGATCTCCCAGTGCACCCTGGGTCATCTCCAGTCATGCTGATGAATTTCTGGTCACTGGATTCAGATGGATCTGGAGGAGAAGTGAGATTGGTGACCCTGCCCAGGCTTCCTTCATTCAAAATAGTCAAGTGCAAGTCATGGCATCATTTCTCTGATGGCATGGTCTTCTTTGGCAATGAAGGACAAACACAATTATCTAATAAACGACCTAAATATAAAAATTATTTATTATAAAAGATATGGCTTTCACAGCTATGCCTGAAAAAGAAATCCCTAACTTAACAATGGATAGGAATGGGAACTAAACTTGGGTTTGCAATGGAATAAGCAACTCTCAGATGAAGAAACTCCTTCTATCCATGAAGACTGGCAACTTCTTGCAGTATGTAGTCTTAGAGTACTGAGATAGCTAGAATATAACAAAGACAGGATTTGAATTCTAGGACTTCCTGGCTCTGGGACCATCTTTCTACTCTAAAAAAAAGGATAGAGAGGATGATAAAGGATAGAATAGTTTTTGCATTAAATAATTACAAGGTTTTTTTTTTTTTTTGCAAATTCAAAATCAACGCAACTCAATAAGAAAAAAATGGTTAAACAAGAAAAATTTTGACACCTAATAGTTCTAGAAGTCTGAAGATAAAAAGTCACCTTTTCAAAAAGTTGACTGAAATATATAAGGAATTTACAGAAAGACCCTGAACTCAGTAGATAAATGCATAAAAGATCTGAACAAATAATTTTTAAAAGAAGAGTTCCTAAGTATCAGCAATTATAAGAAAATGATTCCAATTCGGTAAGAATGAGAGAATAGTATATCTATCTATCTTTCTACACATCTGCATAATACATACATGCATACATATGCGTGTGTATACATACACACACAGACACACACACACATATATATGGTGCACACACACACATATTTACCTATTAAAGTAATAAAGATGATAGAGTGGAAACTGTTCAGGTTATATGGACTGTAAAAAGACAAACCCATCCATATACTATTGAAAGAATGATTAATTGATCCCACAGTTCTGAAAAATAATTGAGAATGATACAAGGAAAGACACTGATAAACTGTAACTACCTTTTGACCTGGCAAAGGGCATCAAATATATCTAGATAAGCCCATCATTCATCAAAATACTTACAACATAACTTTTTCTTATGGGAGCAAAAAAACCCCAACCACAATCTTGAAATTAAATTAGATGTCCATCAACTAATTCATATCTGAAGAATAATTTATGAATGTATGATGTATGAATGTAGGAAGGTTCACATGAACTCAGAGTAAAATAAACGGAATCAGAACACGATACATGACAACATGCATAATGCATATGAAGATATGAAATGTGTTTTAATACTGATTAATTGGAATAATTTATCTTGGTCCCACAAAACTGATGATAAAACAACTTCTTTCTCTATAAGGAGGCAGGGGCTATATATATTATATCAGCTGAGAACACGTTAACTGCTTAGTTTTTCTTAGATGTTCTTCTTTGTTATAAAGGAGGGTTCAGTATTGCAGACAAAATGTGTTTTGGTGACATGATTCTGGTACAAATTAAACTTTTTACAAGGCACCAGGGGCCTTAGGAAAATCTTATTTGCCTTTTTTATGTTCCTACAATCTAGTTCTGTGTCTCAGCATATTGAGTGTTCAGTGACTCCTGATTGCCTTTGTCATATCACCCTGTTACTGAGTCAAATTGCTTTTTGGATTTCCAACTTTGGATCTATTATTAATTGCCTCTGTATTTATTATTTTGGGTCTCATTGCTTTGTTAAGTGTGATGGATCTCCTTATGGGAGCCTGATGATAGCATGAAATTATTTGGTGAAGGGTGTTATAAGCTCTTAACGGCAGAAACTCAAAATATTGTAGTTGACCATGAAGAATAGACTTGAGGGAGGCTACTTATAAATTAAAAGCTTGGAAAACTAGTTCATTTCAGTGGCATTCAACTGAGAAAACTCTACTAATGAAAACGACTAACACGGTTTAGGGGAAGTTACTGTGAAACAAGATGGGATGAAGGTAATAAAGGTTCATAGAAAAGTAGTCTTGCATAAGCAAAACCCACAATGTTCAGTAGAAAATGTTTCCCAAAAATTTTTTTAAAGAGATGTATTGTCAAATTCTGGAGAGGATGTGGGAAAATCAACATACTAATTTATTTTTGGCAAAGCTGTGAACTAGACTAACCATCCTGAAGATCAATCTGGAAATATGGCCAAAGGGCTATAAAGCTGCATATCCATTAAGCCAGCAACACAACTACCAAGTCTATACCCCAAGGAGACCAAAGCAAAAGGGAAAGATGCATAAATGCAACAATATTTATTATAGCCTTTTTTTGTGATGGTAAAGAATTAGAAACTGAGGGAATGTCCATCAACTGGGGAATGTTTGAACAGGTTGTGGTGTATGGGAATGGATGTGATGGGATAATGGAATAATGTTGTGCTGTAAGAAACGATGAAGGTGAAAGTTTCAGAAAAATGTGAGAAAACTTATATGAACAGATGCAACATAAAGGGAGCAAAGCCAACAGAACACTCTATACAGTAACAATATTTGAAGGAAAATCAACTGTGAAAGACTTAGTAACTCTGATCAATAAAACGATCCACAACAATTCCAAAGGATTCCAGATATAACATGCCATCTACCTCTAAATAGAGAATTAATGGACTCAGGGTCCAGATTGAAGCATTTTTTCCTTTATTTTTCTTTCTGGGAGGAGGGAAGGAGATATGGCTAAAGAAGAAATGTATTTGCTTGATTGTATATGTATAATGCATTACTGGATTGGATACACTGCATTACTTTCTTAACAGATGGGGGAAGTGAAGAGAGGGATAGATTATGGAGCTGAAAACAAAAAATTAAAAAAAACCCAAGATGAGTTGTTAATGCAATATAACACACTAAACACTTATTAGATGCCTGCTCTGTGCCAGATATTGTGTTAAACACTGGAGATACAAATAAGAAAAAACAAAGGTAGTCCTTTTCTTCAAGGAGCTTACAGTCTAATGAGGAAGATGACATAATGGGAGATTTGAAAGCAGGGAGGAAGAAAGAGGATGTGAAGAGGCTTGACATGGAGTGGAAACCAAGCAGAGCAACAGCTGACTGAGTGGAGAATATTTGATAGGTAACAACCTTTTGTCTAGAAAACTGTTGGGTGACCTGTGCTATAAGGCCACGAATTGGAGTACAGGGCCAGTATGGTGTACACACAAGCATGTGTGTACACACACACACACATGCACACATACACATGACTTCTCTATGATATTGGCATTTTTTTAAGATTGCAAGCTGATTGGCATATGAACATCCTCCAACCAGAGTTCCCTTGATCAATTCATTTCTGGGTGTGTAGTCATTATTCCTATCTTAGAACAGGTTTTAGTTGTCTTCCTCTTTAGATGATAAATCTATTAAATGTTAAATTTTGACTTGGCATTGTGAAAATTCTCCTCATAAGGACACAGTTAATTTTTCCCCTCAAAAGCCTGACAATCTGAGTTTATTAATCTGTGAATTTTGTAACCACCAATTGCAATTTGTTTAAAACAACACTTTAAAAATACAGCTCATCCAAGAAGAAATGACAACTTTAAAATAAGATAATCTGGTGGCAACATGATTTTTCAATTTCCCTGTGGGTTCTTCTAAAATGATAACTGATGATGTCTTAGCATATCAAATTCATTATGAAAGTAAATATAAAATCCACACCCTGAATCTCAAAGCCAAACAGAAAAGAAAAACCTCTGAAGGCTTCCACTGGCATGTCTTTTACTCTTTGCGTATGAAAATGAAAACTGAGATCAAATAGTGATCCTTCACTTATGTGTTTAGCTTACTCCTGATGTCTCTAAAACCATAATTTTAAAATATAATTCTTACTTAAATATTTAACAATATCTATAATATTAAATTTCAAGGTCTGTTTAATAGAGGCAATGTGTTTCCATTTGTGATGCTATGCCTGTAGATTTAATAATACATATTGAGTTGCCAATATTTCCAAAACAGGTTTCACTTGACTCAACATTTGATTTCCAGTGCAACTAGCACACAGTTCAGCAAATGTATTTGGATAGAAATAGGGATATTAATGAAATATTTAATTGCATAATAAAATTAAGAAAGAATCTATTTGGTGCAAAAAATGTAGAAATACTTAGGCACAAATTGTGTCTTCTGACAAACCATTAGGAAAAAAAACTGCTTAGGAATAGGGAAAGGACTTGTTTCCTTGGTATAGAGAACTTTCTGGATGAGTAGAACTCCTCTATCACTATAGGTCATGATTTTCTGCAATTAGACAGTGACCCATAACACTGGGAGACTAAGTAACTTGCTTAGAGTCACCAGGTCAGTACATGTCAGATTTGTGACTTGATTCTCGATCTTCTTCATTTTCTGCTCTCTAGTCAAAGTCAAAGTCCCTTTACAGATGGAAACTCACCCAGGGCATATACATATGTTACTCTCAAAGGCTGAGTACCCTTTCGGGCATTTAGTAACTGGGTTTGCAAACCTGGGAAATGAAAACTCTGTATTCTGATGTTTCACAAATTCCAATAGCTCAAACTTAAAAAACACACTGTGCAGTTATTTTTCTGTATCTAGGTACTTTTTTTAAAAATCATAACTAATGATTACTGTGACCTGCTGGCTCTCCTCTAATGGAGAACCTTGGAAAGTATGACCTTCCTGAATAGTTTCGTTAGAATGCTACAGGACTGTTTGATGAAACAAGTCCAGTAGCAGATTTTTCAGACACTTTAGAGCCTTGTTGCTTCTATAGCTTAAAGAATCTAAAAATTACTAGAGGGTAAGAAAATTCTTCCTTGTGAATCTTTTAAATATTTTAAAACATGGAAAAGAAAACCTTCAGGTAGCAAGCATCGTATAATAGAAAGATCACTGTTCGGAAACCAGATGACCTGGGTTCATATCTCATCTTAGTCCCTTAATGGGATGCTGGAAAAGTCACCTAATCTCCATAGGCCTCAATTTCTCCATCTATAAAATAAATAGGCTGGAATCTCTACCTCTAGAACCCTCCCTAGCCCTCAATTTATGATGCTTTATTGTGTGAAATTAATATCACTAAACATGTTTCCTTCATTGTAAAATGAGGAGTTTGGACTAAATATACTGAATACTAAATGTACTTATACACACACACTTATATATGTATGTATGTACGTACTAAATATAAACACTAAATATATATATATAATTTGTTACTAAATATGTAATATATTCATATATTTATTACTAAATAGATAATATATTTATTACTATACTAAATATATAATATATACTTATTACTATATTAAATAAATAATATATATTTATTACTAAATAGGTAACAAATGAATGTAACAAATACATATATGCAATATATTAATTACTAAATGTATAGTATGTATCACAAATATATATATGAAATACTAAATATACTAATATATTAAATAATACTATAATTTACCTTTCCAGTTCTAGAACTATGATCCTTTGACTTTAAAATATGGAGTGCTATCATTCTTTACAATCATAATTAAGTCTTCCAATTTACAAGCAGAAATGGAAAAAAATTTGTCTTATCCACCTGAAGTGGTGACAAAATGGTGCTAGTAGAAAGAGAAAGAGTGAAATCAGGCATAGATTTAAAGAGAAAGATGATAAGTTCAGTTTTTAATAAGATGAGATTGAGATGTGAATGGAATGGATGTCCAGAGATATTTCATGTCCTGGAGTTCAGATAAAAAGGTTGTGAAACCTAGAGATAATAGATAGATAATAGATTTCTCGGTTGTATATAGAAGTAATAGCGCTGGAGTGAATGAATGGGATAGCTAAGGAAGTAGGTGTTGGGGATGCAGGATGATGGTAACACAATTAGGAATGATTAACTGGAGAAGTAAAAAGAGAACCAGAAGTCTGCTTTGCTAATGGTAAGAAGTATGTTAAATGCTGAAGACATTCTTGATCCTTGGTAAGATCTTAGAATGATTTATCAAAGGGAAGGTTTATATAAAAATGTTATGCTAAACAAATTTCACTTTTTCTTGGATGGTGACAGGGTTACTATACCAGTAGATAAAGGAAAGTGTATATATGCATATATATATATATATATATATATATGTATGTGTGTGTATGTGTGTATATATATTTGTAGATGGAGAGAGAGAGAGAGAGAGAGAGAGAGAGAGAGAGAGAGAGAGAGAGAGAGAGAAAGAGAGAGAGAGATAAATATATAGGTATAGTTTACCTAGATTATACAAAATGGATTTGAAAAAAAATATTTTAGGCTGTTATTAAGGACAAGGGGGAGAGATATGAACCATGGTAGAATCAGGAAGATTTGAACGAATGAGGTCTTTAAAAGTTGTCGTTAATGGGTCACTGAAAATTAAGAGACTCTAATGGGTAGTTTCAGACACCTGTGACTTTAAATGTGTTTTGAACATGCTTGTAATAATTTTTTTAAATAAATGAAATGCTTTCAATTTTATACATGACAAAATTTGGGTATTGGTGGTGATGATGAATAACACTGTTATTGATTTGTTTGTGCGTTTTGGTTTTGTTTTCTGAACAGATCTGTCAGCTTCTTTCTATAGATTATCAGTGAAGAAATCCTATTCCAATGCTCCCAAGTGTTCAAATAAACTCTTCTATCTCAAAGAAAGACTCAGCTACAGAAATATATACCCTTCTGGAGGTCAGAAGAAAGAACTTCAAGCCATAGGTAATATTTTAGCAGAATCTAAGTTCAGGTCAACTGAACTTACACTATATCCTCAAATAAAAAATTAATATAAAAGATGTTTCCACACTTAATCCAAATTATTTTACCTTTTTGATTTAATAGAAATGTCTAAGCCTTGTTCACAACTCTGATTTGATGGATTCCGTCAAGTTGTGCTCCCATATGATAAACGTATTGAGGCTTAGTATTTTATTACTTATTTTAGGAGGAATGGGGAACTTGATTGATATACTTGATCTACCTCTACTATTGCACTTAAATCTTCAGTTTTTATGGCATATTATACATTTATGACACTTTGTTTTTACATTTTCTCTGCATTCATTGGAACTTCCATCTTCTCATCTTTTTCTTTTGGCAATTCCCCAAATTTGCTGATGGTCTTGACAAGGAGAATTTTTCATTGTCCAGTTCTTTCCAGTCATTTTCATCTCTTTGTGACCCCGTTTGGGTGTACTTGTCAAAGACACTGAAGTGGCTTGCCATTTTCTACTCCAGTTCATTTTATAGATGAGCAAAGCGAGGCAAACAGGGTTACGTGTCTGACAAGGGTCCTTCTAGTGAGCATGTCCTGATCCTGAATGAGAATTGTGTGCCCTTAGGTGATCATGTGTGTGCATGTGTATATGATAGACTCCAAGAAGATAGACAACTTATTTGAAATTCTTTAAGACTATATTCCCCAAATTAAAGCACTTTTTAAATTTTATATACTTTCCTATTGTGCCAAATAAGTTCATTATTGTTCTTTTCTGAAGTTATAGTGCCTCTCTTTCATTATCACCCCTACCATCAAAAATTAAGAAGTCTATCACACATTTTCTAGATGTTGTATCATTCACCATCCTCACTAACAAGAATATATCAGCTCATTGTTTTACTGAGAGCCCCATTCCAAAATGATGCTTTCAAATAATACTAGATCATTTTATGACAGTAAAATGGTGCCTTTGTTAAGGAAGATGAAACAACTGATCAATGACCAGTACACTGTATTTGTATTCCTCCCAGTGTATTCTTCCCTTTGCCAATGGTGACAGGTTTTTGCTAACCCAATTTCTTGCCAACATCTTCTCTTAAGTAATGCTACACACCTGTGAGACAGTTATCCAAGGTTATGGCAGTCATAAAATTCACTTAATTTTAGAGTTGGAACATATGTTAGAAGTCTTTTAGCCCAATCCCAAGTCCCTGGTCATGGAACAGAGGAAATCAAATAGACTAAGATAGGCATTCGACCCACAGTATCATTTTCATTCCTTTATCTACATTCATCAGCAGCTTTTAGTCAAGCCCAATCAACAGATGTGTGACTCTGTGTTCTAAGTTATGTTCTTCAATTCAAAATTCCAATGACCTTGACTTATAAACAGAGGGCTGCAGTTCACAGCTGGCATTATGTTTAAAACCTCCATTATCTTGGCCTGTTCAAGCCCTCTGCTTATTCACTAGCTCTGTTCTGTTTATTTTGTATATCAGTCTCAGCTAGCCATAGTAATTCTGCAAAATCAAGGATGTATTCTCACTTTATAAGAAAAAAATCATATTTTTTTCTAACATTTGTTGTGCTTGTTTGAAATTTAGACACATTCAGGCATAAATTATTTTTTCATGCCACTGAAATTGCAGAAGCTACATTGAGATCTAATCCATGTACAAGCTTCAACATAAAATAAATTGGATACAATCAAAATCATTATCCTGCTAGGTTTTAGAAAGTATTTCATATATATAGGCACAATACAGGGCACAGATTTTTATTTCAAGCCAACATAAATTGCCTTGATTACCAAATTATACAATCTATTCCTAAAGCAATGGGAAGAAATACACTGCAAGTCTCTGGCTTGATTTGCAATTTTCTCATCACATTGAATGTTGGTTTAAAGACACTGCACTTTGTAGAGTTCAAATTTCTCTGTGTGCATTGCTCTGATGATTTTGCTAATTTTTTAAAAGAAGATTTCAAAGCCAGTATTTTATCAGTTAACTCATAAATTTGTTTATGATTTATAAACATAATCTTTATTTTTCTTTCACTCAAAACCATGACATGAAACAGCAAATGTACAATTGAAGCTATACATAACCATTGATTTCCTTATGACTTCTCATGCTAAAAAAATGTAGAGTGGAATTTGCAATGTCAATTATTCAGTGTGATTTCCTACAGAAAAAGTAAGATTGTGTTCTACAAAATTCCATTTCATGCCTCGAGGCTAAAACCTTTTAACACCTTGGAATTTTTTTTTCTGTATACTTTTATTTTAAAATAGAAAAGACACAAATAATCCTATACACTTGTTTTATAATTACATAAGGTAAATCATTTTAATTACCTGAATCTAAATTAAAGCTCTGTCTGACTAAGGGGTGAAAATTCTCTGGAATGGATATCACTTAGGTGTTCACAAGCTTCAAATAAATGAGAGGTGGTACATCTTTTAGAGTTCTAGATCTGTCCTTTATGCACTGTGTGACTTTGTAGAGCTAATTTTTCCACTTCCTGGGACTATATTCTGAATGAGTAAAATTAAGAATTTGAACTTTAGGGAAAGGATTTTATTTCTTTAAGGTTTCTTCCAGCTTTAAATTGTATGATGGTATAAGCATGGACATACTTTTGAAGTCCAGTAAGACTTATGGGCAATAATATGGATTATTTTTTAGTTATTTTGGAAAGAGAAGCTCAGCAAGTCTCAATGATGCCATGTAGATGCCTATAATTGTAATTTAAATGAGAAGATCTTTCATGTTCATTAATAGGCCCATGTGACCTGCCTGGGTCACTTGAAGCCTGAGTTATGTGGAACCTGTGGTGAGAGGAAGCTGCTGAATGTGTGCAACAGGAAGAGGCAGAGTCAGAGCAGAGCTAAGAGAAAGTTAGTCATGAGAGCAGTCAGAACAGAAGGTTGCGAGCAACTCTGCAGCTGGCTGTGAGTGAGAGAAGGGCATTTCCTTTAAGGGAAGCCTGTTTGTGATTTTGTTTAAGGGAGCTGGTTTGTGGGAAGTCTAACCGGGGAAGGCTTGGGGATAGTGTTGTCCTCTGAATTGCTATTGTGTACGGATGTCTTTGTTACTATGAGCTCCTGGTGTCTGAATGAATGTTGTGGTTCTGTCTTCCATGTAGAGAGTCTGCTGCATTTCATGATTCAGAACAGTGCCAGGATATTCATGGCTGTTGTGAGTATCACGTTGGCACTACAATGCCATATGATGAGGAAGCCTGACCTATGCGATGGTGATATAGCCTTCAATTATGGAAGACCCGGATTCAAGTTCCACTTCTGATAATTAGTGGACAAGTCAGTCAGCCTCTTTGTGGCACATGCAGCTCTGTTAGATGAGCTCGGGGTGCCTGTACTGATCGTTTTATCATTGGGATGTTCAGCTAATACAATGATGATACAGGTCTGGTTTAAAAAAAGTAGTATCTGATGTTCCTCAATGTTTTTACTCATATCATAATACTTATTCCTGTGATAAAACCCTCCAAATGATAGAACCATCTCTTTGCTTTTCTAATAATTGAGAAACAAGGAATCATACACAGGATTTAGAACACAGAAACTTTGCAATCTCTTTTAATAAACTGATGGAAAAACAAAGCAAAAACGATGCTAAAGAGAGCACCTCTTTCTTCAAGCTTTGCTGGAGCAGAGGTCATCATGTCTGAATTTCCAAGGTCTTTCTTTTTAATTAGTTTCTATGAAAGGTTCCATGAAATGTAACTATCAAATATTAACAGAAGGAGTAATTCATAGGACTTGGGGCTAGAAGAATCCTTCAAAATGGAGTCCAGTCCTCTCATTTTAATTACAGATTCAAAAAATGAGGCAAAGAAAGATTGAAAAGTTTGCCTCAGATCTCCTGGCAGTAAGCAGCAGAGTTCACATTCAAGCCCAAGGCCTTTGGAGGCAAATTCAGTCTCATGCTAGCCTGCTACTCAGTAGATAAACGTGTCAGAAAAATTCAAATAATAGCTTCTGATAATGAAAAGTTAAAAGATTGTCTTAGGAGAGAGCATCGATTTTGTGTCCTGCAAGTATTGGGCTGACCTGTGGTGGACTTTTTAGACTACAGCTTTACTTTTATGGATAATCTTCATAGAGTTAGATGTCTCAAAGCCCAGTAAAAAAATTTTCCCCTTCTACATGAAAATGTGCATTCAGACCCAAAAATAGAAGCAAATATTTGACCACAATCTGTGTTGTTACTATTTTTTCCAAAAAAAAAATATGAAGGAGTGTCTTCTTTTTGTTCTAATATGATCTAGTAATTTCACATGAAATGGGAAAAGTAAAAAAGAGTTAAAATAGAAAAAATAGTATTGGGCTTATTTTTGATATGATGCAAATTTTCATGATATTCTTATATTAGGAAAGTAAATTAAAGATTCAAACATTAATCAAAGGAGACAAGTAACTGCCAGTACGAAAATAAGAGAAAAATGAAAATCCTTCATCTCACAAGGATATGAAAATCAAACTAGATGTGAAAAAAATGAGTGTTAGTGTACGAATAATGAACAATGAAATCTAAGCATAAGAAGTTAAACACAGGCTGCTGCATGGAGTAGAAATTAATGTTCTTCTGCCATGAGATATCACACTGTAGAATCTGCTAGACACGATTAGGTTTTGGAAGTGATGTGTACTCTTTAAAAGTCCCTGAGAACCAATTTATCTAAGTCCACCTAAGTGGCCCGAATTAGCGCGTACCATTTCCAATAGAGTCTAAATTATTTCAGAGTAAGTTCTAGAAGAAAGAGAGATACTAAATTTCCCCAAACTTCTGTATCACAAAAAAAAAAGTCTTTAAAATTCATTTTGTCATGGCAAAGTTAAGTATGGGTATGCAGTGGAAAAAATCTTAACATACATATTGCTTCACCAGACAATAGCATTCAGTGATGGCATTATAATCCAAGCTTAACTCTCTAAGGGGTCTTTAGAGCCTATAAATTAAAATTCCTTCGGAGTACGCAGCACAAATCACTTTTGGTAAGAAAACAATCATTTCAGCTGAATTCAAAGAACTGATAGAAATGGTTGTCAGTAGTCTCATTCAATTCCAAAAGAAAGTAAGAAATTCATGTAGGTACATATATATGTATGTATGTATGAATGTATATATGTATGTATGTATGTATGAAGTACATATGTTATATATGTGTATGTGTGAGCAGCTGAGTGATACAGTGGATAGAGTGTCAGGCCTGGTGTCAGGAAGAGTTATCTTCATGAGTTGAAATCTGGTTTCAAACACTTACTAGCCATATGATCCTGGGGAAGTCACTTAACCCTGTTTGCCTCAGTTTCCTCATCTGTAAAATGAGCTGGAGAAGGCAATGGCAAACCACTCCAGTATCTTTGCCAAGAAAACCCCTAATGGGGTCAGGAAGAGAAGGATGTGAAAGGAAAATGACTAAACAATGAAAAAAGTGTGTATGTGTGTGTGCATTTGGACTAGGACTGTGATTTCAGATTTTTGGACATTCAAAAAAGATTTTTTTGGTATTCCTGATAAGGAAATTCCCTAAATCAATGCAGAAAAGTAATAGCTTAGTAACTTATAGTATTAAGGAGCTACTCAGAGGCCCAAGAGGTTATTTTGGATACTGTCACAAATTCAGTATATTGGAAGCTGACTGTCCATGGCTCTAAGGTCAGTACTCTATCTCCAATACATTGTTGATGCAGTCATAAGAGAAAGAAGGAGGGAGGGAAGGAGAAAGAGAGAGGGAGAGAGAGAAGGAGAGGGAAACAGAGAGAGAGAGGGGGAGGAGAGCGAGAGGGAGAAGGAGGAGAGAGAGAGAGAGAGAGAGAGAGAGAGAGAGAGAGAGAGAGAGAGAGAGAGAGAGAGAGAGAGAGAGAGAGAGAGAGAGAGAGAAAGGTGGAGGGAGGAAGGGAGAGAGAGGGAGAGGGGCTGTTTGTCAAATCTGCTAATATATCCCTCTCTCTATTAACCAAAAGAGTACAATACAAAAAAATGCATAGAAAGGATACTCAAAAATTGTACAAAATTCTTATTTTTGACAATCAGTTGGAATGTTCTTTTCCATGTGATTCTAAGACTGTTGGAGTGAAAGAACAGGAAAGTATATAACTTGAAAAAATAAAGGAATTGGAGGAAAGTTGAACTCTGAGAAACTATAATAACTAATCTTCATCGCAAAAAGAATATATACCTCCTTCCATTCAACAAAGAGGCAGAGAGCACTATGGGAAAGTATGTTGCATATATTGTCAAAACTGGTCACTGTATTGCTTGTACTTGAACACTTTTCTGGAGTGTGCATATGTAAGGGAGCTCATCCCATCCAGAAATAATTATGATATAAGAAGTAAGCCTAAGAAAAAGTGGGTTATTCTGTTTGTTTGTTAAGAGGAAGTAGGTAGTATAGAATGCTAGACTTGGAGTCCAGAAAACTGGAGTTTAAATATGGCATCGGACACTAGCTGTGTGACCATGAGCAAGTCACTTAACTTCTGTCTGTTTTCATTTCCTCATCTCTAAAATGATACTAATATTAGTACTCACCTTCCAGGGTCTTTGTGTAGACTCAGTGAAATAATATTCATAAAGCACTTAGCACAGTGCCTGGCACATAGTAGGTCCTATACAAATATTAGTTATTGTTATTATTAAATAAAATAATATTTGGAAAGTTTTGCAAATTTTAGTATTTTATAAATGCAAACAATGATGACGATATTTTCTACCCCTTATTGATTTCTTATTCTCATGTTTATGATAAAAGAAGGAATGAAGAACGATTATAGGGGAAGTTAATCACAAGTATAATTCAGCATTACTCTTAACAGAACTGCTTGAAAGCTTAAGATGCATTTGTATGCAGTACATCAGCTCCCTTAATGCAATCCACTGGAGGCCTATCAAACAGAGAGCCGCAGAGAGATTGGATTCTCATATGAGGAGATATTCATCACTTAAGCAGGCTGCTCTCCAACACATACTAAAAATAGAAAAGCTGGAGCAAGTAGGGTGTAAGGTCATCTGCAGTCATGTTGGTAACAACAGAATGATGCTGATAACTGTTAACGGGGTAACTTCCCCCTTCCCCATGTCTCTTATACTATCATAAAATCTACATTCTCCAGTTTAGGGGCCAGAATACAAAATAACTGCATTATCATGCTTGGGCACAGATACCCTCAAAACCATTTTGGACAAAAATATAAATAAATTGCAACAATATTTTAGCTCAATTAAGAGCAGTATATCAGTTGACATTTATGGAGCTCTCTGAGTTTGGGCTTAAAAGTCTTATTGACCCCACTTTACAGATGAGGAAGATGAGATTCAGATAAGCTAATTCACTTCTTGTTACCACAGTCCTAATGAGGTTGATGACAGCTTACGAATACTGGTTTCTCCTAACTACAAATCTAGCATTCTTGCCACTTTGCCAAACTGTCCTAGAACTTCTACCTTTAGAAAAAGCATTAACAGAAAATTGGTCTCTGTTTATCATCTAACAAGGGAAGATTCCTTTTTCTTCATTAACTTACTACCTAATATTGGTTAGATTTAAAACTGAAAGGGATCTTAGTTTGAGAACAAGTCGCATACTTTCATTTCTCATGGGTGAGGAAAGTTAAGCTTAGAGAGAGAAAGTGCTATGTTTGAAATCATAAGAATGTTCCCAAAAGAGGTAAATCCAGGGTCCTACATTTCATGGCCAGCCCTCTGTCCATTCACTGTATCATGCTTATCCCTCACTAGGTTTCATCTTATAACTGGGCTAATATTCCTGGGGGGAAAGCACAGAGAAATAAAATACAGAAATTTCCAAAATTTTCATTTTAGCCTAAAATGAAAAAGAACAAGAAATAACAGAGAGACATTAAAAATACCTGAGGATCAGGTTTATTTAAAAATTCAATTATTGAAATTTAAGTATATTATAGAGTGATGTTTGTAGGTATCAATGTGGAGAATACCACTGGCCAGCCAATGCTCAGTACTATTCTTCCTTATCCCCTTTGTCTCTAGAGATTTAAACAGGCATACCCCGTTAAAAGAAATAGCTTGTTTTTTTTTTTTTCTTTCACCTGCGGGTCAGTTTAATCTATCTTCCCTCATTTCTACATGATTCCATTCCTTGCTGCTTTTTGGATTTTGTATTAAACAAAAATTTAAGGTACAATCACAGCAGCTTAGAGCCGTAGGGAAACTTTTCACATCAGACAGAGGCTTGGCTGCCTTCCCCAAACTGAAGCGATGTTTTTCTGAAGCTAACCATGGTCCTCTTTCCATTTGAGGCAAGACTTTAGCTTCCCAGAAAGGTTAGGGTAAAGAAATAAAATAGTACTCCTTATAGTCTGTTAGCTATCAATATTACTATTAAAAGAAATAATATTTGTAAAGTGTTCTCCAAATTTTAGTGTTTTATAAATGCAAGTTATTATGATGTTTTCTATAACTTATTATTTTCTTAATCTCATGTTTATGATAAAAGAAGGAATGAAAAATAATTACAGGGGAAAGAGATGGAGAAAAATAGACCTTGTCTTAGAAGTTCCTTCAGCTTTTGTGGCTGTCATAGAGCTGTTGACTTTTGCCTAAGTCCTTTGCTCTGAGATACCTATAGAGGTATCTGATCTCTGCCTACTCCATTAAAGATCAGTCTTCCTGTCAGTTTCTCTTTCTGTTTATTGCACCCTTGAGCAAAGGGTATAGGCTGTTTAATAACTCCTTGGACATAATTACAGATTGCTCTCCAAAATGGTTGGATCAGTTCACAGTTCCACCAACAGTGAATTGGAGTCCCAATTTTTCCACATCCCCTCCAATATTTATCATCTCCCCTTTCAATTATTTTTGTCAATCTGATAAGTGTAAAATGATGTCTGAAGGTTGTTTAAATTTGCATCTCTCTAATCAGTGATTTAGAGCACTTTTTCATATGACAAAAATTGTTCTGATTCTTCATTGGAAAACTGCCTATTCATATCCTTAGACCATTTGTCAGTTGGGGAATGACTCATATTCTTATAGATTAAAAAAAAGGTCTTTATATATTTGAGATATAAAACCCTTTGCTGAGAAATTGTATACAAAATTTTAATCCAGTTTTCTGCTTTCCTTCTTAACATGGCTATATTTGCTTTATTTGTATGAAACATTTTAACATAATTGAAATCATACATTTCATACCTCATATTGCTCTTTATTACTATACCTTATTTTTTTATAAATTATTCACCTATTATAAGTTTGATAGGTAATATGTTCCATGCTCATGTACCTATGTTTACCTTAACTTGGTAAATCGTGTAAGATATTGGTCTATGACCAATTTCTGCCAGATGGCTTTGCAGCTTTTCAATAATTTTAGGGTTTTATTTAGGATTTGTTCATCCATATACATTAGTGAAATTGGTCTAAAATTTTCTTTCTCTGTTTACTCTTCCTGATTTAGGTATCAGTAACATTTGTTTCATAGAAAGAAGTTTGGTAGAATCTTTTCTTTGCCTATTAATCAAAATAATTTAATATTGGAATTAGCTGGTCTCTAGATATTTGATAGAATACACTTGTAAATCTATCTATTTCTGGTGCATTTTTCTTAGGAAGCTTATTTATAGCCTGTTCAATTTCTTTTGGCTTTTAATTTAATTAATTTTTAAAAATTTTCAACATTCACTTTCATAAGGTTTGGAGTTCTAAATTTTCTCCCCCTCCTTTCCCTGCCTCTCCCAAGACAGTATACAATCTGATATATATGAATATATATATTCATATTAGACATATTTTTCATGTTAGTCATATAGTAAAGGACAATTAGAACCAAAACCAAAGAGTGAGAGACAGACAGACAGACACACACACACACACATACAGAGAGAGAGAGAGAGAGAGAGAGAGAGAGAGAGCGTGCAAATAGTATGATAGGATCTGCATTCAGACTCCATAGTTCTTCTCCTAGATGTGGATAACATTTTCCATCTTGAGTCATTTGGAGGTGTCTTAGATCCTCGCATTGCTGAGAAGAGCTAAGTCTATCAAAATTAGCCATTGCACAGTGTTGTTACTGCTCTGTGTACAATACTCTCCTGGTTCTGCTCACTCCACTCAGCATCAGTTCATGTAAATCTTTCTAGATTTTTCTGAAGTCCACCTGTTCATCATTTATTATAGCACCATAATATTCCATTACATTAATTTACCACAATTTGTTTAGCCATTCCCCAATTAATGGGCATCCCCTTAATTTCCAGGTCTTGACCACTACAAAAAGAGTTACTATAAGTATTTTTGTACATATGGGGCCTTTTCCCATTTTTATGATCTCTTTGGAATAGTTCCAAATTTCTCTCCAAAATGGTTGGATCAGTTCACAACTTCAGTTACAATGCATTAGTGTTTCAATTTTCCCATACCTTCTCCAACATTTATCATTTTCATGTTTTGTCATGTGAGCCGATGTGATAGATGTAATGTGGTATTTCAGAGTGGTTTCGATTTGCATTTCTCTAATCAATAGTGATTTAGAGCATTTCTCCATACAATTATAGATAGCTTTAATTTCTTCATCAGAAAACTGTCCATATCCTTTGACTATTTATCAATTGGGGAATGGCTAGCATTTTTATAAATTTGAGTTGGTTCTCTATACAGATAGGGTTGGGATAGACTAGCAACTTCTATAGCTCTGCTACTGGGTTTCCTAGAACTTCTTAGTGTCTTTTTTACATATTGTATACAGATCTTTTATCACTTCCAGTCATATGTTAAAAATTGCCATCTGTCTCAAAAGTCACAATACTCACAAATTATCTTGAGTGTGCAGAAGTATCAGACTACTTGAATGCAAATTCTAGTGTCCAGTTAAGTTCTCAAATACCTACTATATATTTTAAACCATTTCATTCATTTTAAACCAAAATATATTATATATTTTCATTAAACCATATTATTCATTTTAAGCCAAATTATATTTTATGAATATACCTTGGCATAGACAGTCTATGTAGGGTTATGGATATAGAATTAGAGGATTTACATTCAAATCCTAGTTTTCCTACTGAGTATTGGTAAAAAAAAATTTGCCAGTCATTTAATATCTCTGGGTATCAGTTTCCTCACCTGTAAGACGAGAAGACTATGTCTGATAACCCCTAATGTCCTTTTCTGACTTAAATTAATGATCCTAAATTGCTTATGAAAGAGACTCCAGAAATCTTCATATTATCTCATAGCTCAGTGGTGTACCAGGATTGAATGATACTGACATACAGTTGTTAAATGGAGTTTCTTTATCAGCTTGATAAACTTACAGGAGGTTAGCCTCTGTTTGAGACTTTTTAGAACATCTGTCTATAGAAAGTATGGACATGAACTCTAGTACATGTGTGGTCAGATGGGGAACAGTTTGGGGGAAACTGAGGACTCTTCACTGAAGTTCCTCATCTCTCTCCCCAATAACTGATTACATACATATAGTTATCCTGACTTATAAGTAGCGCTTGGAAATTCAACCTACATGGACCAGTAAGCCTGAACCTGCCCTATAACTGAGAAATGCTCACAGAATAGCAAAATATGCTTCAGATTATCTTTAGATAGTATACAGTTCTAAAATTCATAGTATTCTGAAGTGAGAGACTTAGAATCTCATTCACTGATGTTGCATATTGGATAGATTATATGATCAAGAAAAAATCTTTGCATTTTCTGAGTTTCACTTTTGCAGAAGCCACAATGGAAAACAGCCAAATATTTAATGGTCCTTTGGGTACAATATTTTGGTATTCCACTGTCTGATTTAAGCTGTAATTCTGACATTTGCTTTGTGAAGTATTTTACTTGATGATGCTTTATTGTAGCTATGTCCAGAGGCTATTTCAGTCACAGTTCTGGAGAACAATTCTAAGGAAATGCAAGAAGCAAATGAAAACCATCAGACAAACTTGCATATATTATCTATACCTTTGGTAATTTTATTTTCATTGTGATTTACAGTATGCAATGTCCCCAATTCTTAGATTAAGATAATTGGCATCTAATTATGACTAATGAAAATATCACTGTAGTTTTTTTCTATTAAAAAGATTTTAGCATAAATTGAAGAAATATCTATAATGACTTATACTACTTTGCTTTTTTTAAGAAAAAAACCACAATTGATTTTTGACAGGGAAAAATACATTTGAAAATGAACTGATGAATAGTTATAGTTTCCCCCTGTTGCATTTTAGGTTTATATATTTTAGCATTTATTTTTTTGATTTCATATACATTTACTCAATTAATTGGGAAATAGAATTTTCGCTGGATTTTAACCATATCCCAAAATCATTAACCGAATTTTAGACCTAAATGTTTTTGGAGAAAATTGATGAAAATTTTAGAAGGACACTATCATCTAGATTTTTTTCTCAGCCACCTTGGATTCCATTTCATTTTTTATTGATTAATTAATTAATTAAATTTTAGTTTTCAACATTCACATCCACAAGATTTGAGTTCCAATTTTCCTCCCCATTTCTCCCCTCCACCCATACCAAGACAGTATGTATTCTGATTACTGCTTCCCCCAATCTGCTCTCCCTTCTCTCATACTCCTCCCTTCACTCATCCCCCTCACCTTCATTTTTCCCATAGTGCAAGGTAGATTTCTATACCCCATAGCCTATATGTCTTATTTCCCAGTTGCAGGTAAAACAATTTTTAACATTCATTTTTAAAACTTTGAGTTCCAATTTCTTTCCCTTTTTCCTTCCCCATCTACCTCCATTGAGAAAGCATGCAATTCAATGTAGGTTATACAATGCAGTCATGCACTTCCATAACAGTAATGTTGTGAAAGACTAGCTATATTGTCCTCCATCCTATTCTATTCTTTCTTTGGACCCTGTTCCTCCTCAAAAGTGTTTACTTCTGGGAGCCAAGATGGTGGAGTAGAAAGATTCACATATGCTAGCTCCACACCCACAGCCCATAAAATACCTGTAAAGAAGAACTTCCAACAAATTCTGGAGCAGTGGAAGCCACACAACAATGGAGTGGAGGAGATTTCTGTTCCAGAGAGCCCTGAAAAACTGAACCAAAGGTCTGACGCACATCTGACCCAGAGCACAGCTTAGCCCTGCCTTGGCCACGTGGCACCAAGAGGAGCAGATCCCGAGCAGGCTTCAGAGACAGAATCTCCAGCAGCCATGCAGGTCCCTCCACCTAAAGATGCCAAAGGTCAGTGAGAGAGCCTATTTGGCTGGCTGAGAGGGGAGTGGGGTGTCCCCATAACTCAGGCCCCCTTGGGAGTCAGCAGCGGAGGCAGCAGTAGACAAGGGCTCCCAAAGCAGACAGGAACTCAATTCCATTTCTGAAGGTCTCCACATAAACCCCCTGAGGGAACTGAGCTGTGTGAGGCAGCCCTGCCCCTACCCAAGCAGCTGGACTTAATCTCACGCTGAATAGCAACCCTGTCCCCACCTGAGCACCTGAATTTAATCCCACACTGAATAGTAGCCCTGCCCCCACTGAAAGCCCTGGGGATGGGAAGCAGCATTTGAATCTCAGACCCCAAGAACTAACTGGGCAGATCTGGAGGCAAGGAAGGGGTGGAGAGGAATCTCAGAAGTCAAGTACCTGCCTGGAAAAATGCCCAGAAAAGGGAAAAAAATAAGACCATCGAAGGTTACTTTCTTGGTGAACAGATATTTCCTCCTTTCCTTTCTGATGAGGAAGAACAATGCTTACCCTCAGGGAAAGGCATAGAAGTCAAGGCTTCTTTATTTCAAACATCCAAAATAAATATTCAATGGGCTCAGGACATGGAAGAGCTCAAAAAGGATTTTGAAGATCAAGTGAGAGAAGTGGAGGAAAAACTGGGAAGAGAAATGAGAGAGATGCAAGAAAAGCATGAGAAGCAGGTCAATACCTTGCTAAAGGAGATGCAAAAAAATGCTGAAGAAAATAACACCTTGAAAACTAGGCTAACTGAATTGGAAAAAGGGGTTCAAAAAGCCAATGAGGAGAAGAATGCTTTCAAAAGTAGAATTAGCCACATGGAAAAGGAGGTTTTAAAGCTCACTGAAGAAAATAGTTCTTTCAAAATTAGAATGGAACAGATGGAGGCTAATGACTTTATGAGAAACCAAGAAATCACAAAACAAAACCGAAAGAATGAAAAAATGGAAGAGAATGTGAACTATCTCATTGGAAAAACAACTGACCTGGAAAATAGATCCAGGAGAGACAATTTAAAAATTATGGGACTACCTGAAAGCCATGATCGAAAAAAAA
Source organism: Bettongia penicillata ogilbyi (assembly GCA_023548195.1). NCBI lineage: Eukaryota > Metazoa > Chordata > Mammalia > Diprotodontia > Potoroidae > Bettongia > Bettongia penicillata. Next base: position 364,042 of record JAJHZJ010000223.1, read on the forward strand.
AAAGAGCCTAGACAAAAGTGTTTACTTCTAATTACCCCTTCCTCTCATTTGTCTTCCCTTCTATCCTCTCCCCTCCCCCACTTATCCCCTTCTCCTTAACTTTCCTGTAGTGTAAGATAGATTTTCAAACCAAATTGAGTGTGCAAAACATTCCCTCCTTAAATCAAATGCAAAGAGACTAAGGTTCACTCTTTCCCTCTCACTTACCCCATCTTTCCCTTCACTGAAAAAGCTTTTCCTTGCCTCTTTTATGTGCGATAATTTGCCTTGTTCTGTTTCTCCCCTTCTCCTCTCAATATATTCCTCTCTCACTCTTTAATTTTATTTTTTTAGATATCATCCCTTACTGTGCAACTCACTCTGTGCCCTCTGTCTCTCTCTGTCTCTGTCTGATATATATATATATATATATATATATTATATATATATATATATATTCCTCCAACTACCCTAATACTGAGAAAAATCTCAAGCATTATAAATATTATCTAAACATTATCTTTCTATGTAGGAATGTAAACAATTCAACTTTAGTAAGTCCCTAATGGTTTTTCTTTCCTGTTTACTTTTTCCTTCTCTTAATTCTTGTATTTGAAATACAAATTTTCTATTAAGTTTTGGTCTTTTCCTCAAAACACTTGAAAGTCCTCTGTTTCATTGAATTGTCATTTTTTCCCCTGAAGTACTATACTCAGTTTTGCTGGGTAGGTGATTTTGGGTTTTAATCCTAGCTCATTTGATTTCTTGAATATCGTATTCCAAGCCTTGTGATTCCTTAATGTTAGCTGTTAGATCTTATGTTATCCGTTTCTTTTGGACTGTTTGCAATATTTTCTCCTTGACAAGAGAACTCTGGAATTTAACCACAATACTTCTAGGAGTTTTCCTATTCTTTAAATATCTATTCTAGTCTCTGGTTCTAGAATATAAGGGCATTTTTCCTTGATAATTTTTGAAAGATGATATCTAGGCTCTGTTTTTGATCATGACTTTTAGGTATATGAACAACTTTTAAATTGTCTCCCCTGGATCTACTTTCCAGGTCATTTGTTTTTTCAATGAGATATTTCATATTATCTGCTATTTTTTCATTCCTTTGGCTTTGTTGTATAATTTCTTGATTTTTCATGAAGTCATTAGCTTCCATCTGCTCTATTCAAATTTTTAAAGAATCATTTTCTTAAGTGAGCTTTTAGGCCTCCTTCTCTAACTGGCCAATTCTATCTTTTAGGGCACTCTTCTCCACTTTGACTTTTAGGATCTCTTTTTCCATTTGGATTAGTCTATTTTTAAGGTTTTGGTTTTTAGTATTTTTTGGATCCCCTTTAGTAAGCACTTGACTCATTTTTCATGATTTTCTTGCTTCCCTCTAATTTCTCTTCCCAATTTTTCCTTCATCTCTCATATCTGATTTTCAAAATCCTTTTTTACCTCTTCCATGGCCTGAGACCTGTTCATATTTTTTGGAGCCTTTGGATATAGGAGCTTTGACTATGTTGTCTTCCTCTGTTTGTATATTTTGGTCTTCCTTGTGGACAAAGTAACATTCTATAGTCTCATTCTTTTTCTGGTTTTTACTCACATTCCCAAGCATTTACTTGACTTTTTAGCTCTTTGTCAAGGTAGTTCTCTGCCTCCAGCGGTGTTGGATGGGTGTACTGTCAGTCCCTTGATCCTCACACAATCTGTGGGTCTAGAGTCCCAGAAATAGTAGCTACCTCTGCCCCTGCTGCTGCTGAGGCTGCCATGGGCTCCTTCACACCCCCTCTATCACCCTGCGGCTGGGACCAGACAACTCTACTCTTACACGGGTCAGACAGTTCTTTTTCTACTGACTTTCCTATTTGTTCTCAGCAATTTGGGGCCATGAAGTCTGGAAATTTCCACAGGTGCCAGTGATTCAGTCTCCCCAAGACCTGTTCATCTGTGCTGTGGACTCTGCTTACTCCCAGCACAGCATGATAGACATTTCCTTCCCATTGACCTCCTAGGCTGTCTTGGACTGGAGATTTGCTTCACTCATTCATTCTGTGGATTCTACAGCTCAGAATTTGTTTAGAATAATTTTTCTAGGCATTTGGCTGAGTTTGGGGGGAGAGCCATAGCAAGCCCCTGCTTAGAGTCTGCCACTTTGACTCTGCCCCCCTATCATCTAGATTTTAAAAAAGCTGTTTGTTCTAATTTCCTTTTTAGCATAGTGGGAAAATAATATTCTTGGGTCTAAACTTGATTTGTCCAATGTTTATATGTTAGACAAAGTATAATATTATATTTCAGGAAATAATGCATCAAAACTGTCAGTATTACCGAAAATACTTTAACTACATAGAATGAAACTGTTATACTAAAAGAATATTTTTTTTCCTCCCTGCCTATCACTAGACATTTATTCATTCCTCAGTCTGGCATTTCAGGATATCCAATCTTGTTCTCACCTCCCTTTATAGCCTAATTTAATAACTTTTTGTTTCAACCACACTAAACCCAGACCTGCCCCTGACCATGCTGCATCATCTCCTCCATCAGTACAATCACAGAAGTCATTCCTCATGCCTGAACTGCATTCCTCCTCAATCCCATCTCTCAAGATACTTGTTTGTCTTCAAGGATCAGTGTGGATGCCACCTCCTTTAATAAACTTTGTAGAATTCCTTCCTGTTCCTTGCCTATGGGCCCTCTCCTCTTTTTCTACTTTTCTTGTATTATAATTATCTATGTTCACATGTATTTCCCCAGTAGAATGTAAACATTGAAGGAAGAAATTATTTTGCTTCTGTCTTTGGATCTCTGGTACATTATATAATAGCTTCTCCTAAATGACTGAATTGAACTGAACTGAATTCCATCTACTGCACTAACTGGGTAAATCTCAGCTTTACTTCTGAAACATCTCCTATATCTGTCTCCTTCTCTGTTTGTGTAGCCTCGGTCCAGCTCTCATTACCTGAGACCTGGACTACAGTGTCTTGATGGGTTTTTAATTCATCCATCTGCTTTTATTCCATCTCTACACAGTTCACAAAAGTTTAACTATATTCCCTATGTGCTCATATAACACCAAAATCTTCATATTGCTTCCAGGATCAAATATAAACTCTTCTGTTTGATATTTAGGGCCTTTCACAATCTGCCTCCAATCTACTTTCCTAGAATTGTCACACATTACCAATCTTCTCCCAATCTACCTTTCAATCCAACTTGCCTCTCTCCATTTACCCAATACTCTGTCTCCTATATCCACACTTTTGCCCAGATGCAAGTTGGGAGGGCACACCACTTGCGAGAAGACAGAGATACCTCTAAAGCTTGGCTCAAATGTCCCTAGTTGGGGTCGATGCTGACATGATCCAACACGAGTGCTTCGTTTGAAATAACTTCAAATTTACTTGGTATATATTCTGTATTTTTTATCTGTGTACAGGTTGTTTCTCTCTATAGAATGAAAGATTCTTCAGGTCAATAATGCTTGTACCCCCAGAGCCTTGCCCAATCTTTAGAATTTCATAAGCATTTCATAAACGTTTATTGACCGACTGATAAAAACTAAGATTGCATTAGCAAAAGTCAACCCTAGGCAAATCTTTAAAACAGAAGAAAATAACTTGCATTTTAGACCTTTCTGATCCTTTATTGTTTTATTCCTATTGACCCCAGGTGCACACAAGAGCATGATACTCTCTTCTCTCCCAAAGCTTCCTAACTGTGTCTTCATTTTCTGAGCATCATGATGTACTACAAAATTATTTTTTTACTTTTCTCCCTTATCATAATTTCCTGCTTGCTGTTGGCTATGCCAAGAAAAGTGATCTGATTCATTAGTTCATATTTTGATAACAAAGTAATGAATAACCAACTAACATGTTATGCTTTCCAAAGACTTCATAAAAACACACACTGCTTTAATCCAAAGAAATCTCTCTATTTTTGTATTTCAAGCCAAAAAGTCCACTTTATTATCAAGACATTTCATCTACAAACATAACTAAAATATACTTCTGTACCCGGGTGAGTGAATTTTTGCACATACCATATGTAAAGTATTTTCTGTTTTGTGAATTCTGAAACCTTCTGTGGTAGTACTACGACAAGGCTAAGAAAACACTTTTATTTCTTTTTCAGATTCACTGTTCATATTCCAACAGAATAACTTAAAGCATTTTTCTATTGCCAATATTATGTCATAACAGGGCTCTAAAAATAATTTCCCCACCTGATACTGTGAAGAAAGGAAAAACAGCCTTGAAATTGAGCCAAAGAGTGATGATTAGTTACCATCACTGGGTAGCAACCTACACAAAAGTGTATTATTCTTAAAAACATAACACAACAGCAACAATAGCAAAGGACTTTATTAAAAATATATTGCAGAAGAAATTAATATTTTTCTCCAAAATCTAAAATTTTCTTTTAAAATACTTTTTTGTAGACCAATCAATATATTCTTGTGTTTTGTGTCACTACTTTTTTCTCCTGAGGAGACAACCTCTGAATAACATATAATGATTGTGGATTGCATCCATCATTCATTTCAATGGCCTCTAAATTACTATTATTAAGCTAGTATGTCTTAGAAACAAGAACCCTTTTATCTCTTTAGATGGTTCCTATGTCTTGGAAGAAGTTTCTGTTGTTGGTACATGAGATAAATCAATCCATTGTGCTTAACACAAAGCATATAATGACTGCTCCAAGTCATCCCAAATGGGCTTTTTCTTTATCTTCATCTCTTGACAAGGGTAGGAATTAAGTCATTAAGAGATTTAAGGTTCAACTCTATTGTGGGTGTTTTACCTATGCTGTATTAAAATACTGATTTTTTATTCCCAACTGGAAATATATATTTATACATTCTATAAAGAATTAGATGGCAAACCCCAATTCTGAAGCAAAAAAAATTTATGAAATAGGACACACACACATAGTTTACCTTAGTGGCTTAATGAAATAATAAATTTGCATTTATGCTTCGGATTGTTGCAGTTTTCCAGGAAAATATTCTAGAAATCTCCATTTAGTATTGCTAGGTATTCTGGTTCAAAGGAAGCAGCATGGAATTTTTGTTTACACTCAATCAGGAAGCTGAAGAGAATTTTAAAATCCTTAATATGAAATATTGTCATAGTGTCTGCAATTCATCAAAACATGATATGATTCATGTGTTTCACTGGATTTTAATGATAATATTCATATGAATTCTGTGTTCTTCCACTGAATCTGTATGTTTGTGAATCACAGAATGCCAGAATATCTGAGGAACAAATAGTTATAGGTCACACAGAGGGTAGTAGAGAGATGTATGGTTAGTGTGAATATAGTACAATATATTACCCACAAATAATTATGCTGGAGACAGGCAAAAGAGGTTATAGGACTGCCTGATCATAAAAGGAAGTCAATGCCACTCATGTAGTAAGAGCTAGAAATCCTGGTACTCGATGGACTACACAAGATCTAGGGAAAGGTCAACCCTGCCCCCTGCCATGCTCCAGAGGCAAGAGGTCCTGCTGAGCATCTATACAAGTGCAACAATGATAGTTGTGAAAGATGAGAAGTCATGGTCTGGGATCTGTGTCTCTGAAGGAAGTGCCAGCATCAGTGAGATCTCACCTATTGCAAAGCAGATATTTTCATGCATATCTGTTTATACTGATGAACTTCAACAGCTTTTCTCTGCTCAGTGGTTTATCTTACTTTGCCTTTCATCTCTCCCTAGGCTCACAGTGGGTGAGAAGGGTTTACGTGTTTTTTTTCTATTCTAGTTCAGATTGGTCAGGCAGTGAAGTAGTCAACAGAGGGTGTCCATGCTAAGTTATGAGGCTAACAGTGCAGGGAGGATGCAACTGATGTTCAGTGTTCATATGTGTCCTATTTCATAAACTTTTTTTGCTTCAAAATTGTGATTTGCCAACTAATTCTTGATAGAATAAATCCTATAACAGTGATAGTTTCAAGAATGTTTACTCCTCCCTTCTCACTGTACTGGGAAGAGCATTATATTTGGAATGAGATCCCACCTTTTATACAGGCTCTACTATTTTTGTATTCTGAAGGAATTAACTTCTCTGATTCTCAGTCACCTCAACTACTAAATAAGGACAAGTGATTTCTAAGGTCCACTCTCCCAACCCCAAGCTTAAATCCTGTGATCCTGAGAAACTCTCTGAAGTCAAGCAATTTTGTTTGGTTTTCTTCTTAACACCTTATCTGACATATAGTAAGTGTTTACCAAGTACTCATTGATTGATCCTAAGTCTTTACTTTCTCTGAATATTAGTCTGTTCATCTGCAAAATGGAGAGAGAAATATTTGTACTACTTTTCTCACAGGGATACTCAGAGAATAGTGCTAGGTAAGTGTGAGTCATCACCAGTCCAATTACTGTATATGTATGCGATTTCATCTCTCTTGAGAATAGGATGTATTATGTATGTAATCTTAGTAATAACTCTTAGTACAATGTAACGCACCCCATTGGCACAAAATCAATATTCATCAACTAACATTACAAAGTCAAAGTTTCAACCACTTAATTCAGAGCTGGAGCCTCATTAATTTCCCTCTTGGTGTCTAAGGCAACATTTATGTAAAACTTTTCTAATGGTACAATATTCAGACCAAACTATTCTCTTCACAGTCTGGAGCCTGTATAGCAAACAAAAAGGTATAATAGAAATAGTACAATCTGTTACATTATCCTAGACTTTTGTATTCTGGTTATAGGACCCCTGGATTGTAAAATTCTTGAACAGTGGGAACCTGCTTTCTCTGTGTTTTATGCTTATTTCCATAACATTTAGGAAAGCATTAAGATTCTTGGGCATGAAATTTGACCCCTAAGTACTTCACATGTCACCACCTAACAGAAATATTTATAACACTTTAAAATTTTCAAAATGCTTTCTTCAAAGCAATCCAAAAACGGAGTTTGTATTCTTATACTCCATTTAGAATAAAGGAAATTGAGGCTCTGAGAGGCTCTTTACTCTGCCCTGCTCTCCCATATTCCATCTGTTGGCACTTTATATTGATTTTTGCTATACAACATTCCATCTGTTGCCATGTCTTGTTGATTCTACCTATAGAATAACTCCCATCTGTTGCCCTCTCTCCAATCACATGCTGTAGCTAGACAGCAGTAATACTCTCCTAATTTCCTTCCATCTCTTCCCCCCCATACCCCGATCCATCCTCTACACAATTTCAAATTGTCGCTTCTAATGGAATACTATTGTGCTATAAGAAATGAAACAGTCAGACTTCAGAAAAACCTGGAAAGGCTTTTGTGAACTGATGCTGAGTGAAATGAGCAGGACCAGGGGAGCAGTATACACCATCATAGCCACAGTGTGTGAGGACTTATTTTGATAGACTTAGCTCTCCTCAGCAATGCAAGGACCTAAAATCTTTTCAAAGAACTCATGATGTAAAAGACCATCCACATCCAGAGAAGGAACTATGGAGATGCAACACAGAATGAAGCGGTCTGTTTTCTCTTGTGTTACATTTTGATTTGTTTTCTTTTTCTCATGGTTTCTCCCATTCATTATAATTCTTCTATGCAACACCACTAATGTGAAAATGTGTTTAATAGGAATACATGTGTAGAGCTCATATAAGATTGCATGGCATCTTGGGGGGGGAGGTGAAGGGAGAAGGAAAATTTAAAACTTATGGAAGTAAATGTTGGATATTAAAAACAAATAAATTAATAAATTTAGAAGAAAAATATGAAAAAGAAAGGAAGAGTCAATCAAAGCCATAAGCTTCATTATTATCTTATTTTAAGAAATTGCCACAGACACCCCAACCTTCAACAACTGCTATGCTAGGCAGTTACCAACCATCAATGTCAAGGCAAGACCCTCTACCTGATTCTTCAAGTAGTCCCATGCACATACCCTAAATATCTACCCTTTTAGTACACATAATACTATTATTCCTCTGTCTGCATTGTGCTAACTGAGAAAATGGCAAAGTAAAAAAAAAAAAAAGAAAAAGAAATATGTCTGTTTCCCGGAGAGGTGTTATTGATTTTCTGAGTTTAGTCATTTTGCCGCTGAGAAAATTTCTTTTCACATGAATGCCAGTACTTGGTCTGATACATAGCCTGGATCGAATAAAATGCAGTAGACTTTAATATAAGGCTGCCAAAGAGTATTTAAAAATATTTTCTACCCGTGAGGATGAGGATCATTGATGAAGAAGGTTGGTTTATTTCTTCTCAAGTCATGACCATAAATGTTTCATGCTGACCTTCTCTCTGAATTCTAGCAGTACCACAGTGCTTTTCACATTAGCGGTGCTTAATAAATGTTCATTGGAGTGAATTTGTTTTTTGAATTGGTTAAAGGGCAGTTATGTTCAACCTTTTCCCTGCTTTATTACAAATTTCATGGAAGATCCCTAGGGTCGATGAGATTATAACACTATTTTTTCTCTACTGTAAAGGTAAGCACTTAGATATTTCTGAAGCTAAGCTCAAGGTTTAAAACATTTGAATCTCAAAAATCAGATAAACAGAAAAGGAAACACAAGGTAGATGCGAAATCTAGCAGAAAAAAAAATGATATCAGGTGCTAGCTGGTATAATAGACAGAGGGGTAGGGCTGAAGTTTGGTAGACCTGACTTTAAATTCAGTCTCAGACACTTATTCTGTGACTCTGAGCAAATAACTTCACTTCTGCCTGCCTCTGTTTGCTCTTCTATAAAATGGACATAATAATAGCATCTACTTCCCAACGTTGCTGTGATGATCAAGTAAGATAATGTTTTAAAAGTGCTTTGAAAATTTTAACTATATATATATATATATATATATATATATATATATATATACACACATATATATGCTGGTTATTATTTCAAAAGATATTTACATTATAAGGAATATATATTATATTACTTTGAAAAGTTTGCATAGTAGATGCATTAGGGAACAGTAGATTTGGATTTTTTGAATTTGGATTTGAATGCCAACCCTACAGCAAATTGCTTCTGTGTCCTTGGCCAGCCTTCTTAGATTCTCTGAACTTCAGTGTCTTCATCTGTAGAATCAGAAGCTTAGATCAAATGTGTCAAAAGTCCCTTCCACCTCTAAATCAACAATCTCCTGACTTTTACATATTCCTTTTAAAATGCTCATTGCCTATCAGATTGTACAGCTGCATGAGTCTATAAATATGTGAAAAAATCAATGCTTTCACAGACTTGCCCTATACTAACAATAAAAAAACAACTGACAGGCATTCCCCAATTGATAAATGGTCAAAGGATATGAACAAATAGTTTTCAGATGAAGAAATTAAAGCTATCTATAGTCATGTGTAAAAAAGTTCTATAAATCACTATTGATTAGAGAAATGCAAATCAAAACAACTCTTAGGTACCTTATCATACCTATCAGGTTGGCTAACATGACAAGACAGGAAAATGATAAATGTTGGAAAAGATATGGGAAAAGTGAAACACTAATGCATTGTTGGTGAAGTTGTGAACTGATCCAGCCATTCTAGAGAGAAATTTGGAACTATGCCCAAAGAGCTATAAAAATGTGTGTACCCTTTGACCTAGAACTTCTAAGGCTCTATCCCAAAGACATCACAAAAAATTAGGAAAAAGACCCACATGTCCAGAAATATTTATAGTAACACTTTTTGTGGTGGTTAAGAACTGGAAACTGAGGTGATACCCATCAATTGGAGAATGGCTGAACAAGTTGTCGTATATGAATATAACAGAATACTATTGTACTATAAGAAATGATGAGCAGGTGGACTTCAGAAAAATGTGGAAAGACTTAATGAACTGATGCTGAGTGAAATGAGTAGAACCAGTGTTGTACACAGTGACAGCCATTTCATGCGGTGACTGACTTTGGTAGACTTTGCCCTTATCAGCAGGAAGCATCTAAAACAACTCCAAGAGACTGATGATGGAAAATATCATCGATATCCAGAGAAAGAACTATGGAGTCTGAATGCATATTGAAACATACAATTTGCTCTTTTTTGTTTTGTTTTGCTTCTTCTTTCTCATGGTTCCTCCCATTGGTTCTAATTATCCTTTACTACATGATTAAAGTGAAAATATGCTTAATAAGAATGTATATGTAGAGCCTACATCAGATTGCATGTCCTCTTGTGGAAGAGGAACAAAAGGGAGGACGAGGACATTTAAAACTTTTGGAAGTGAATGTTAAAAACTAAAAAAAAAATGAATTTTAAACATTGTCAAAGATTCCAGAACTCAGAAAAAATTCAGTATATATGAACATCTGCCAATGGAAAGCAGTGCCTGATTAGGGGGAAAAAAAAATCTTCTATTCATAGTTGTACCAACACAGTTTAGTTGCTAAGCCATTACCATTCTTCTCCTTAGTCCAATATACATACATATATGTATATACACACATGCATGTGTGTATACACATATATGGATGCATGTTTAATTACACATCATACACACGTATGTAGAAACATGTGTCTATGCATATACATAATACACACATGTGTATATGAATGTGTATATGTGCATATTTATATACATATATACATACATATACACACATACATATATACATGTGTTTCCAGGGAATCACTAATTTGCATTGCTTCTTATTATTTCATCATTCTATATATTTGAATTTTTCTATCAAGAAGAAATTTTTTTTTAAAATGTCAATCTGATAATACTTACAGTTATATCAGATTGTAAGGTATCCTATCCCTGAACAAAATTGCAAGTCTTTTCTAATTTTGAGAGCTTTCAAAATCATCATTGAGGCATGGCAAAGGATAAGAAATAGGAACATTTACTGCCGAGTTATTGCTTTTATGTTGAAATCTCTGCTAAAAGATTCATAAATACTTAACAAAATCAGAATATAGCTATAATAAGTAATCGCAACAATCCACAATTAAGATTCTAATTGATTATTCATCTGAGACCATTAGTATGCATATCAAAACAAAAGAGAAAATAATTTGCAGTAGTAATTTCTTTGATCAAAATGCTTTTAAGTCTCCTACTACCACCAGTTGAGAGGAGAACAAGAGGACAATTTCTAATTTCTACCTTCTTCCTTAATAGTTTCACCATTTATTCAGGTTTGTTTCTCTTTTTGGATTATAATAGAATTTATTTTTTATAATGAATTTTATCTCTCTCCATATTCTTCTCCATAGAGCCATTCCATATAACAATAATCTCAACGGAAGGGAAAATATATGTGATCAATACTTCAAGACAGTATGAAAATCTGTGTAATGTAGCACAACCATGGACCTGCTACTTTTGTAAAGGAGTGAGGAAGGAGTGACTTATATTTTATTCTTAGAAGCCCATTCTTCGTAATTTCGCAACCTTAACTTCTGATTGTTTTGTGTTTTTTCTTTCTACTGACCTTGTTGTGGTCATTGTGAATACTATTTTCTTAGTTCTGCTTACTTCTCTCCAAATTATATTGTGTAAATATTGACATGTTTCTCAGTATTCCTTATATCACTTCTTACAGTACAGATATATTTTATTACAACCATGTATTACAATTCAGCCATTCCTTAGTCCAAGGGCATCTTTTTTTCCCTAATTCTTTGTTATTACAAAAAATGATGCCAAAATAATTCAATATATGTGAGGATTTTCTTCTAATCAATAACCTCTCTAGAATATAAGCCTGGTATTAAAATCTTTAATTAAAAGTGTATGAATATTTCATTATTGCTTAGTTATTTTCATCATGAGTGACACTATTTGGGTTTTTTTTTATCAAAGATACTGAACAAGCTTTCCATTTTCTTCTCCAGCTCATTTTACAGATGAGGAAACTGAGGAAAAAAATCAACTTTTAATGTCCTTGGCCAGATTTTAACTCAGAGGGTGAATCTTCCTAACTTCAGACCCAGAATTCTATCCATCGCACCATCTACATGCCCATAATCTTAAATTGCTTTCCAGTATAGTTAGACTGATTCACAGCTTCAACAATGTATGTGTGCCCATTTTCCCACTTCACCCAGCAATGAGATATTTTTACTGATTTACAGAGTGAGAAGCAAAATCTCAGAATTTGCATTTCTTTTATAATTGATTAGGAACATTCTTTGAAATGGTTATTAATAATTTACAATTCTTTCAATATTCTTTGTTCATATCCCCTCACTATTCTTTTATTCATGTATATTTTTTCATATTGAATATTTATTCATTTATATAGAATATACACATAAATATATAGATGAATAATTAACTATATATATACATATATATCTGTATACACACACATATTGACTGCCTCCATTCTTATTTTAGGTTCATTAATTTTGTTTGTGCAGAGGTTTCTTAGTTTCATGTAATCAAAACGATTTTTTGTCTTTTGTAAATCCTAGAAGAATAAAACATGTCTGGCACAGGGCTTTACACATGTTAGATATTAAATGAGCACAGGATAAGTAGATTCCTATCCCTTCTCTGAAAATGAAAAATGCTGTATTTTTACTGGTGAAGTTCCAGGGATGTGCTGCGTGCTCCAGTACTAAACCACATTTACACTCAGAGATTCATTCAAAGTCTGGTTGGTTGAACTCTAGGCTCATTTCCTCATCTTCTATTCTCAACAGGGATGAAAAACCTCATCTTTTTTACAATAACCTCTTGTACATATGAATATGGTTGTCACCTCTCAGTTTCATCTTTTACAGACTAAATAATCAAAATTCCTTTAACTCTTCCTCATAGGACCTGTTTTACAAATTCAAACTATTTTTGTTGCCCCTTTCTAGGACCCTGTTCAAATTCCCTGTTCTTCTAGTGAAATGTCAAACTTCAAGCTGTATTATATTAAGGATTCAGCTCATGCTGAGAAACAGTGGGAAGAGTATGTGGTTTTTCTAGGAAAGTACTATATTATAATTGCAATAAAACAAGGAAAATTTGACAAATAATAACAGATCTCTATGAAGCATTTATATCACTGGGACTTTACAATAACTCTGTGAGGTTCGTTTTGCAACATCTATTATTCACACTTTACAGATGAGAAAATAGAGGTTCTGATAACCCCCTTCCTAGGGTCATACAGCAGGTAAAGTGGCTTAACATTTTCTCACATTATGCAATCTCATTTCAAGCACTACTATTTTATGCCTGATTTGACTAGAAACTTCCCCCACTCCTTTCTTTTCTACTTTTTGCTCAGAAGACCACAATCAAATCACTCCCATCTTTGCCTCTAGAAAGGGTATGACAATGGGTTGCGCTATTCTTCCATCTTTATAACTTCTCAATAAGTCTCATACTCAGGTATACACCTGTTGTCTTATATAGAACAGAACCATTTCTGTAAGAATATGTTATTGAAACCCATGACTGAGTCTGTGGCCCAGATATTTTCATGAATATCAATATCACTCTTTCCTAGTATTAAATGTACATTTGCTCTTATTTCAGATGTCAGAATTCACATTTTCCTTGTCACCCTGGCCTGAAACCTTAGGATCATTGTGGTCTTAACTCTCTATTTCATGGTCTATTAAAAAGTTATTTTCTGTGAAATGTCTCTCACAGTCACATCTTCCATTATGCAACAATTACTCTAACAATTCTTTCATTATCCAGTGCTTGGACTTCTTTCCTCCATTGTCTCCCTCCATAATTCCATTCTGTATGCCACCACTAGATTAATTTTCAAAGAATTTTGTTTTTATTAAGCCACTCTCCTTCTTAAATAGCTGTACAAGGTCATCTCTGCATAAAAGATAATTGTAAACTCCTGCCCCTTCATCAGAGTTTTCCAAATCTGGACCTTCTCTATCTTGAGCTATGATATAAACTATCCTTGCTTTCTGTATTCGCCAATGTCTTGAATCAACATTCCCTCAACATCCTCTGTTTCTTCATATGTTGTAAGTATCCCTGGAGTGCCTCACTGTTTCTAACTAAATCTTTCAGGCCTCACATTAAATAAGGTATCTTCTATAAAGAATTTTTCAACCCCTCTATCTTAAAATTTGGTCTCTCTTTTTTCTCCACTTTGTAACCCTGCAGATGTTTTGTAGATATTAGCTATTTTATTAAGCTTTCTAATTATTTAATTTTTAAGTATCACGTTTCCAACTATATTATTAGTTAGGAAAAATATCAAGTTAAAACTTTCCTCTGAATCTTATGTAATACTTAGTATTGTAGTGGGTGCAGACTAAATTTTAATATGTTTTTATTTTATTCCATTTGTTAATAATCAATGATGCTATAAATTATTGGTTACCACATTTAAAGATATAATAACATGATTTTCCATTATTTAAAAGTTCAAGATGAAAAATGCTTTAATAAAACAACCTTCTGTCCATTTTGTTGAATAAGGAATGTATGAGTCAACCACACATCTGGGTTACTGTTAGTCATAATCATTTCTATAGCATGTGGGATTGGAATGGGGTGGGTCTTTATTTTTCTCACTCTTAGTGGCACAAGGTAGCTTCGTTGCCACCTTTTCCTGCTTGTGACTAGTGTGATTTTCCATGGTAATAAATATCCTCACATCCTCAGTTTGGACTAGAAAGTTTCATTGTCAAAGTGGTATGCACAACACTGACGTATGCATGCAAATGCTTTCAGCCAGCTGTCACAGACAATGCTGAGGAATGAAATTTAATACTGATAAATAAAAATGCTCTGTTAATTTTTTTCCTGTAAGTTACTAGCTTATATTTTCTGAAAAGCAAAAGAGAAAAGGATATAATTTTGTGTATGTCCAGATTAATATTGAATACCTATATAGACTTTAAAAAAAAGTTATTTTACATCCCCAAGATAGTTTAAAATCTGAAAGTTCACATAATTAGTTAAGGATCAGTATTTTTGAGATAACTAATTTCATAAGGATATGTAACCTTATAAGTAAATTAACATAAATAAGTTCAAAATTTTATTTTTGTCAGAATTTGATTTTTAAAACTCTTATAATTGTATCAAATATACCTTAATTAATCCATCCTAATATACCTATAATTGTAAGAAAGGATCTTCTCAAGAACAAAATAAGAAGAAATCCTGGTGAATCATATGCATACTAATTAAACAGTACTAACTCCTAAGTTAAAACATTACATTAAATATCCCAGGGAAGTTGGAAAACTCAACAGTTGCCAATAAATTGAAAAAGATCAGTTTACATCTCAATCCTAAAGAAAGGCAAAGTTGAAGAATGTTCAAATTACTGAACAATTGCTCTCATTTCACATGCCAGAAAATACTGTACTTAAGATTCTGCAAACCAGGTTTCAGCAATATGTAAACTGAGAATTACCAGAAGAGCAGGCTGGCTTTGGAAGAGGTAAAGGAACTAGACAATAAACTGCCAACATCTGCTGGATTAGGGAGAAAGCAGGGGAGTTCCCAAAAAAAATATCTACTTCTGCTTTCTTGATTACACTAAAGTCTATGGGGACTGCAGCAAAATGTGGCAAGTCTTGAAAAAGATGATCATCTTACTTATCTCCTGAAGAAGAGGTAAGCAGGTCAAGAAGCAATTTAAAACTGAATATGTAACTGATTGATTTAATATTGGAAAAGAAATATAACAAGTCTATATATTCTTGCTTTATTTATTTAACTTATATTAAGACACAAATATATATATATATATATATATATATATATATGAAAATAAGATAAATTTCAAGGGAGAGAGGATGCTGTATCTGAGGGCATCAAGAAAGACTTCGTGTGGAAAGTTGCACCCAAGCTACGCTTGAAAGAAATTAGGGATTCTGAGAGATGGAGGCAAGGGCAAAATATCCCCTCAAGATGTAGGAAACTAATGGGGCCAGGACATAAAGATATGGAATGGATAATCATGTACTGGGAACAGCTACTGGGATACTGACTAGATCAGAAAGTACAGAAAGGAAATAATATGAGGAAAAACAGCAACCTGGAAAGATAGTGAGAAAGGAAGTGAGATAGGACAGTGTTTGAGAAGTTTATATTTTATCTGTCTTCCATTTACCTAAATATAATAGAACTTCATGGAAGCACCCTTGCAGCAAACAATGGCATTTAATAAACTATGTAACTGTAATGAGAAGAGACAGGATGTGAAAGTGATGAAGGCAATGTGTAGTACAGAGTGCTGGACTGATCACAGACTTCTCCAAGCTAAATATTCACATTCAACAAAAACAGCATGCCCAAGCCACAATGACTACCAGAAGAATTAAAGTCAAGAGATTAGAGCTCTTCTATGAGCATGAACAGTTTGATGCTAGCTTGGAGGGGAAGGTGAGCCAACATGCCGTTGGCAACAATGGAACAGAAAAGGAGTGGGCAACAGTCAGAGATTTGATGTGCAGTATATTTGCTCATCTGGGTCAAAATACTAGCAAACACAAAGACTGTGATGAAAATAATGGAGAAATTCAGAGGTTACTAAAAGAGAGAACTCCATAGAGTTTACCAGCAGGATAATTCATCCATTTCTAAGAAAGCAGCATTTAATTCCACCAAAAGTAGAGTAAAAGCAAAGGTTAGAGAGATGTAGAATTCTTTGTTTTTTAATTTTTGGTTTTAAACATTCATTTCCACAAGATTTTGCATTCCAAGTTTTCTCTCTATCTCTTCCTCTGCCCACCCCAAGACAGTGTGCATTCTTATTACTCCTTCCCCCAATATGTCCTCCCTTCTGTCACTCTCTTATCCCCTTTCTCTCTAGTTTCTTGTAGGGCAAGATAGATTTCTATACTTCATTGTCTGTATATCTTATTTCCCAGTTGCATGTAAAAACAATTTTTACCTTTTTTTTCAAACTTTGAATTTCAACTTCTTTACCTTCCTTTCTCCCCACTCATCCTCACAGAGAAGGCAAGCAATTTTTTGATATATTTTATACATGTGCACTTATGCAAAAGACTTCCATAAAAGTCATTTTGTGAAAGACTAACTCTATTTCCCTCCATCCTATCCTGCCCTCCATTTATTCTACTCTTTCTTTTGACCTTGCCCCTCCTCAAAAGTGTTTACTTCTAATTACCCCCTCCTCCTATTTGTGTTCCCTTCTATCACACACCCAGACCCTACTTATCCCTTTCTCCCCTACTTTCCTGTAGAGTAAGATAGATTTTTGTAGCAAATGGAGTGTGCATGTTACTCCCTCCTTAAGCCAAATATGATGAGAATAAGATTCACTTTTTCCCTCTTACCTCCCCCACTTCTCTTTCATTGAAAAAGTTTTTTCTTGCCTCTTTTACGTAAGAGATAATTTACCCCATTCTATTTCTCCCTTTCTCCTCCCAATATATTCCTGTCTCACCCTATAATTTTATTTTTTTAGATATCACCCCTTCTTATTCAACTCACCCTTTGCTCTCTGTTTATATGAATACAATCCCTCCAACTACCCAAATACTGAGAAAAGTCTCAAGAATTAAAAATATGATCTTTTCATGCAGGAATGTAAATAGTTCAACTTTAGTAAGTCTCTTATGGTTTCTCTTTCCTGTTTACTTTTTCATGCTTCTCTTGATTCTTGTGTTTGAAAGTCAAATTTTCTATTCATTTCTGGTCTTTCCATCAAGAAAATTTGAAAGTCCTCTATTTCATGGAATGACCATTTTCCCCCCAAAGTATTACACTCAGTTTTTCTGGGTAGGTGATTTGTGATTTTAATCCTAGTTCTTTGACTTCTGGAATATCATATTCCATGCCCTTCAATCCCTTAATGTAGGAGCTGCTAGATTTTATGTTATCCTGATTGTATTTCCACAATATTCAGATTGTTTCTTTCTGCTGCTTGCAATATTTTCTCCTTGACCTGGAAGCTCTGGAATTTGGCTAAAATATTCTTAGGAGTTTTACTTTTGGGATCTCTTTCAGGAAGCAATTGTTGGATTTTTTCAATATTTATTTTACTCTCTGGTTCTAGAATATTAGGGTAGTTTTCCTTGATGATTTCTTCAAAGATGATGTCTAGGCTCTTTTATTAGATCATGGCTTTCAGGGAATTCCATAATTTTTAAATTGTCTCTCCTGGATCTATTTTCCAGGTCAGTTGTTTTTTCAATGAGATATTTTACACTGTCTGCTATTTTTTCATTCCTTTGATTTTGCTTTATAATTTCTTGATTTTTCATAGAGTCATTAGCTTCTATCCGTTCGATTCTAATCTTTAATGAATTATTTTCTTCAGCGAGCTTTTGGATCTCCTTTTCCATTTGGACAATTCTTTTTAGGGCATTCTCTTCATTGGCTTTTTGGATCTCTTTTGTCATTTGGGTTAGCCTATTTTTTACTGTGTTACTTTCTTCAGCATCTTTTTGGGTCTCCTTTAGCAAACAGTTGACTTGTTTTTCATAATATTCTTGCATCATTCTCATTTCTCTTCCCAATTTTTGCTCCACTTCTCTTACTTGATTTTCAAAATCCTTTTTGAGCTCTTCCATGGCCTGAGACCAATTAATGTTTTTCATGGAAGTTTTGGATGAAGGAGCTTTCACTTTGTTGTCTTCTATTTGCATGTTTTGGTCTTCCTTGTCACCAAAGTAAGATTCTATGGTCTGATTCTTTCTCTAGTTTTTCCTCATTTCCCCAGTCATTTATTTGATTTTTGAGCTCTTTGTCAAAGTAGATCTCTGCTTGCAGTGGGGATGGGGGTGTGTACTGTCAGCTGCTCGAATCTCCCACAATCTATGTTCCTAGAACTCTAGACACAATCGCTGCTGCTACCCCTGCTTCTACTGTGGTTGTGGGTTCTTCCTCCTCCTTCTTTCTCCACCACCTTGGGGCTAGGGCTAGACCACTCCACTCTCCCACGCTGGTCCCACCAGCTTTTTCCACTGACCTTCCAAAATTTGTCCTCAGTGTTTTGAGGTTGCGCAGTCTGGAAAGTGTCACAGGTACCCAATATTCAGTACTTCTGAGGCCTACTTAGGTGTTGTCTGTGGCAGTGAAGCCCATACTGCACCACGCCCTGCCCCCAGTGTGACATAATAGACACTTCTCAGCAACCTTCCACGCTGCCTTGGGATGGAGATTTGCTTCACTCCATCATTCTGTGAGTTCTGCAGCTCCAGCATTTGTTTAAAGTCATTTTTTATTGATATTTGGCTGAGCTTGGGGGCAGTGCTTTAGAAAGTCCATGTTGTTACTTCCCATCTTGACTCTGCTCTCAAGTTGTGGGATTCTTTCCTCAATAAGAACATAGATGAAATTCAGTTTTATGCTGATAGTAACAATCCAAAGTGTTTTTGTTGCCCTCAAAGCTATTTATGGGCCAAAGACCTATGGTACATCTCAGTGCTGATGGAGCCATAATAATTAGTGATAAGAATATGATCCTAGAGAGACAGGCTGGGCACTTCCATAGTGTTCTCAACAGACCATCATCACTCAATGCTGATATCACTGACCATTTGCCTCAGATTAAAGTCAATCTCTCCCTAACTGAAGTTTCAACTAAAGAAGAGGTTTTGAATGTCATTAGGTACCTTTTATGCAGCAAAGTATCTGGTGCTGATTTTATTACAGCAGGGATTTACAAGGTAGGAGGTCCATTGCTCATACAAAAGCTGACTGAAATTTTCCAGGTTATATGGCATGAGGAGGCTAACCCTGCAGAGTTAAAGGAGTTCAGGTTGTCCATCCCTATAAAGGTAAAGGAAATAGATTGTCCTGTGACAATCATAGGGAGAGTCTTTCTCTTAGTCATTGCTGACAAGAATCTTGTCAGAATCCATCTTAATAAGATGGTCCAGTGTGGCTTCAGAAAGGGCTGAGAAAAGGATGATATCGTATCTACTGACTGACAACACCAGGAGAAATATGAAGAGCAGAGCAGAGGTCTATACACAATATTTGTAAATCTGACCAAGGCCTTTGATACTGTAAGTCATGACAGTTTATGCAAAATTATGTCAGAATTTGGTTGTCTGGAGAAGTTCATCAATATTGTATGTCAATTTCATGATGGCATGTTTGCCCAGGTTCTGGATGGTAGACAAAGCTCTTGTGCTTTCCTAGTCAACAGTAGAATGAAACAAGACTGTGTGTTTGCTCTCATGATTTTTGGCATGATGTTTTTAGTCATGTTGTCAAATGCGTTCAATGAGGAGGTGCCAACAACCGGTGGTTATAGAAAAGAAAAAGATAACAGCAGCAGGGGGTAGGCGAGACTGTACCATCTGTACATGATGGGTTTATTGATCTGAGGATCAAGATTTATATATTCTCTTAAACAAGCAAGCAAGGTTATTCCCATGAGAACATTTTTAGCTTACATCTTTTACTTCCTTATCTTGGTTCCTTCTGTGTAACAACCTCGGGGTACACAATCAGGGTCAGGACGATCTCATCTTTGCTTATCAGGAGTGGGATTTCCTGAGAAGGTCAGCTTTTATGCTAGTACAAGTCTCAAGTAAAACCTGGACAGTACCTCACATTCCGGACTCCATCAGTGCTGGCCCTCTACAAGGATAAAACAGCATCATGGTCTGCTACTACACTGATGGTAAATTCTTCAACCTGAAAAGGCTACAAAGCTAAGACCAAAGTCGAGGGAGTGTTGGTGCATGATTTTCTGTTTTCAGATGTTTGTGCACTCAGTGCAGCACCTGAAGTTGATATGCAGAGAAGTATGGATCAATTCCTTGCTGCTTGTGCTACTTTTGGCCTAACAATTAATATCAAGAAAACAGGTGCTCCACCATCCATATATGAAACTATTGCTTACAGTTAATAAAGAAGTTTTGAATACTGTGGGTAAGTTCACTTACCTCAGTAGTATACTTTCCAGGGATGTATGTATTGATAATGAGGTTGACGCACATATTGTATGAGCTAGCTCATTATTTGGGGGGCTCTGAAGAAAAGTATGGGAGAGAAGACATATTAGACTGACAACCAAACAGAAAGTCTTCAGAGCCATTGTGCTGACCTCATTGTTGTATGCTTATGAAACTGGGACATCACAGCAGTGCCATGCCAGGAAACTAAATCATTTCTATTCAAATTGTGTTCGAAGAGTATGAAGATTACGTGGCAGGATAAGAGGCCAGACACTGAGATGCTTTCTCAAACTAAACTGACAAGCATTCGAACTCTGCTTTAGAGTACAACTATGATGGGCTGGCCCCATTGTTTGAATGGTAAACATTCTAAACATTACCAAAAAGACTGTTTTATGGCAACCTCACACAGGGCAGGGGATCACATAGTGGTCAGAAGAAGAAATACAAGAACACTCTCAAGGTCTCTCTTAAGAATTTTGGAATTGTACGACACCGGAGACACTGACACAGGACGTCTTAGCAAGGTGCCCACAACAGAGAAGGTTTTGTGCTGTATGAGCAAAGTGGAATTGAAACAGCTCAAAGGAAATGCAGGATATATGAAAGAGAATCCATCCCAAATGTTCAAAAGAATTATTTGTGTCCAACTTGCGGTAGAGCTTTCGGAGCTTGTCTGATCAGACACAATCAGACACACCGAAACATGTCTCTGGCAAAGTGATGTCACTTTGATCCTCTTTTAGAATTAAGGACAACAATGAACCATCCAATTTTATCTTAGACATATTAAGGAACCACTGAAAAGGTTGCATATCATCACCTTATTCACTTAACTTATAGGCAGAGTACATCATGAGAATTGCCGGGATGGATGAATCAAAAGTAAACATTAAGGGTGCAGGGAGAAAGAGCAACAGTGTCAGATATGCAGACAAAACCAATCTGATGGCAAAAAGTGCAGAGGGACTAAAATGCCTCTTCATGAAGGTGGAAGAGGAAAGTATTTAAGCCATTAACCTGGCTTGAAGCTTAACATAAAAAAAAAACCCAAAAAACAAACTAAGATCATGTGAATAGTCATCACTTCCTAGCAAATAGAGAAGAAAGAAAAGTAGTGTCAGATTTTCTATCCTTAGGCTCAAAGATCACTGCAGATGGCAACTACAGCAATGAAATTAAAAGATGTTTACTCCTTGGGAGAAAATCTGTGACCAGTCTGGTCAGTCTATTAAAAAGCAGAAATATCACCTTGCTGACAAACGTCTCTGTAGTCAAAGCTGTGGTTTTTTGGATGGCAATATATGACTGTGAGAGCTGGACTAGAAAGAAGGCTAAGTCACTGAACGGACACTTTTGAAATGTGACAGGAATCAAGGAGATCACATCAGCCAACACTTCAAGAATTTAATTCAGAGTATTTATTGGAAAGTCAGATGAAGCTGAAGCTTAAGTACTTTGGCCACATAATCAGAAGACTGCGTTCACTGGAAAAGACCTAGATGTTGGGAAACATTGAAGGCAAAAGGAGAAGGGGACAGCAGAGGATGAGATGGAGAGTACTATAGAAGCAATGACCATGAGCTTGGATAGATTTTGGGAGATGGGGAGGATAGAAGGGCTAGACATCCTATGGTCCATAGCATCTTGAGGAGCCAGAAATGACTGAACTACTGAACAATACACTCCTAAGTGTACAGGAAGTGAAGATTATGATAGCTAGCCCCTACTTTACTTTTAAGATATGATGTAATGTCCTCTTCCAAAAAAAGAAGGAGTAAAGTGAGTTGTATAAATAACTTGAAGTGAGAAGGAAAATGTTTGAAAGAAACAATATGGAAAGTATTCCCATGCAGTAGTGACATTTCTGTTGAAATTAGAGAACGGAAATTTTTAGTGGACACAGTAAGCAAAGTAGTGGAATTTTCTCCAGGATCATTTAGCAGCACAAAAAGTAGGAGTAGAGAAGAGAGAGGGTAGGAACTAGGCAAGCCTTGTTTTTTGCAAGGGGACAAACAGGGATTGACCAATGGAAAATTATATTTGAATAGTTTATAGTAATGCACAACTTACCGAGGAAGGGAATTGAGTCTACATCACTGGTGATGGGCTCTGGAAGTAGATATGAGTAAAGTGAGTGGAAATGGAAGCAAGGATGAAGAGCTCATTGAAGAGATTCCAGTATAGAGAAATGAATGAATGAGAGGGTATAGTCCAATAAAGGAATTTCGAGGTTTTTGGATTGTCAAGACAAGGCAACTAGCATTAATTAAATCCTTATTATATTATAGACATTGTACTAAGTGTTGGGGATACAACAAAAGGGGAAAACAATCCTTGCCTTGGCATGGCTCATAACATGATGGGGTTTGGCAATATGGAATTTATGGAAAATATGAGATTAAGGATATGAACATCCTTTTCTCCAGTGTCGGGGGGGTGAAGCAGAGCCATTTACACATTAGATATTCTATGTGGTATGTAATAAAAGCAGTTTTCTAACCTCTTTCTCCATTTTCATATCTCAGTGTAGACCAATAACCATGCATTCCTTCTTTAACTCCAACTGCTGACATGCTGCTCTCCCTCCAAGGCTTTACTTTTCCATAAAGTCGTTTCTGATTCCCCACCTGATATCATCTCTCCCTCAAATTTTTCTAGGGCAAAATTCTAGATTATAAACTCATTGGTATCATTTTCCACTTTTGAATCCTCAACTCTCCAGTCCAACACCTTTGTAAGCACTTGAAACACAGGCTAAATAAAATCATAGACTGAAGGAAGAATTTTAGGCTCATCTGGTCCAACCACTTTATTATACAGTTAAGGAAGCTGAGGTCCAGAAAGGCTAAATTATTTAGGTGAACCCACAGATGCTAACCCCAGGACTTTTAATTTTGAATTCAACACTCTTTATACTAAACTCCCAATTTAACACATTTCTGAAATAAAGCAGGAAGGGAAGAATTTTTTTTTTTTTTGAGAAAGTCTCAACGATTGAAAATTAAAAAGGAATCACTGTCAGGGGAGGGGCAAGAGTACATTAGTGGTTTCTTAGTGATTTTTCAGACATGTCTGACTCTCTGTGACCCTTTGTGGCAGAGATACTGGAGCGGTTTGCCATGTCCTTCTCCAACTCATTTCATAGATGAGGAACCTGAGGCACACAGAGTTAAGTGACTTGTCCAGGGTCACACAATTAATAGTAAGTGCCTAAGGCCAGATTTGAACTCAGGATGACGAATCTTCTGACTCCAGATCTGGAATGTTACCTACTATGTGACCTAGTTGCCTCTATAATTATAAACAATAATATTTAGTTAATACCAAACTGGAATAAATGAAACCCTCTCCTCCCCAAGCAAGAAAATAAAAATAAATATACTCTGCCCGTGGAACCTTTCCAGTTGACATTTTCCATAATCCAGCCTACATATTCACAGATTCAGACATCTAAACACTCTGTCAGTTATCCTGGACAACAAAGTTACCACTGCTTCAGTCCTGGGACCAAAATCACAAAATTGATTCCTCTCAGACAATTGTCACCATAGTTGTATTCACACTTCTGCTTCTTTATTGGTTTCATTAGAGGACCTTCCGATTAAATGTACTTGTTCTCAATAGCCTAATAAAGGTGTTTGTACTGAACCTGGGTCTATCTGGGTGTTCACAGTTAAATTATTATCTGATAATAGATCCATTTCTGTAAATGGATTATAATACATAACAAATTATGAAATATTTTAAAGTAAATACAATATATAGATACAGATGACTTCAACCACTGTACTTATTTACTCAATTTGAAAACTCTCTATATATGGCATAGTATTTCATGCTAAGACTTAATCATCAGCATCTCCTTATCTTTGTCATTTGTCATTAATTGGATGTTAAATTAATATAATAGCAATGCCACTTTTTTATCAAGTGAAATATCAACAAAGCCATAGAAATTATACGATGCCATTTCAGAACTTTGATTATATGGTTAAAAAAGTTTTGTTTGATGCAGGGAAATTTTTCTTATTTACTAGTGATCAAAGGTATATGAAATGGCCTTGCTTATACTTCTAATGCAAAACAATTCATAGCCCCAGATAAATTTCTTCCCTGTAACTGAAAAAAAATCATTAGTAAATGTAGGAAAGATTTGGGGCATAAAGTGTACACTGTTGAAGAATATGTCTAAATTTTCTATGATCTCACAGCTAAGTTCTTTATCACACCTGAGTGAAATGTAGCAAAGGACCAGTCCAAGGAGAGTTGCCTGTGTATTGAACAGAACAATGAACTTGAAATTTAAAAACAAAAGTCTTTTCCCTTCTCCGAACTTCAGGTTACTCATCTCTAAAATGGATGTCCTTTCTACATTATAAGATTATTGTGAGAATGGCAATGAAATAATTTTGAATACATCCTGTTTCATTAAAATTCTAGTGAGTGGGGACTTTTCCTTTATATTTCTATCCCTCGCACTTAATACAGAGTCTGGTACAGAGCAGGGCTTACTTAACAAATGCCTGTTAATTGACTGATATGCAAAGAGACATGTAACTGTACTGTTATACAAACATATACATTGTGGTCATCATCGTCACTCCCATTCTTATGGCCCTCCATTTCCTCAAGTGCCGTCCTTTGACCAAATGGGTTCAGTCGAAAGTCTGCACTTGAGGACCTAGAGGGTCACTTGTAGCCTCAGGGCAGCAGGTTCCCTACCTTTGTGATATAATTCTTATGGAAATGATCCTGGAATAGGCTGTTATCCTGTTCTGATTATTCTTTATTATCGAAAAGATGCCGGTGCAGGGGGATGGATTATTTTAATTATTTTTATCATTGCCAAAAATGTCCTCTACCTGTAAAGTCTACTGCTGTCTTAAAAAAAAGCAATGCCTTAAGATTCTCCTAGAAGTACAGATCTAGGTTACACATATGTACATTACCACAGGAGCAGCTGAATTAAGATTCTAAACCAGTTCTGAGAATCCTTTATAATTAAGTATTAAAATACTTTGGAAGAACCATTTTCTTCCCTTATTTCATCTGTAAAATAATTTTTATGAAATCATCTAACGTAATTGTACTCCTAAGAAAAAAAGTGACGAGTCTTGCTTTAGTCTGCTCTGTGTGGGCTTCTTTCTTTGGCTGTTTTTTTTATGATACAGGCCAACCTCATTAATTGCCCAGTGTGAGATTTTCATGCTGAATCACAGTGTTTATTAGTAATAAGCAAATAGCAATAACTTTACAAAAATGCAGAGACTGAGCTTCCTCTATATAATTACCGGATGATGTGGGGTTTGATTCAGGAGTGAAAATGCAGACATCATGTCAGTGTTTCTGCTTTATTTTTATAATTTTAATAATTTGAGCAAGAAAAAACTGCTATTGCTTCCCTAAAGAATGATCATAGCTTTCATTCTCCTGAGAAACAGCTCCCTTATTAGAAGAAAATGAAAGCAAGTCAAATAATCCTAATTCAAAGAACTCTGTCATCAGATACTTCATAAAAGAGTATAGATTTTTATCCACAAATTTGAACATATAATTACAAATATGCATGCATATATATGATATATCATATATATACATATGTATACACATAAACACACATGCATATACACAGTTTCTGAGAGCTTCATATTTAAGATGTAAAAGATATTTCCCTAATTTTCAGATTTCATAAAGTTAATTTAAACTTCTGTTTTCATATGTTATTAAACATGAACATTTTTTCAATTTAGAGATCTGACAGGATAAAGTCAGAGTATTAGAGTTCAAGTTCTTTGCCACAAATTATCTGAGTGAATAGGGGCACATCACTTTTAGTAACTTACTGGATCTCAGTTTCCTCATCTGAAAAATAAAAGATTGGAGTAAGTTAAGATTTCATATATACATATGTGGATGTACACACATATATGCATACACACCTCTATATGTGTGTTTATATATATACTGTGGGTGTCTAAGTTGCTCAGTGGACAGAATTCTAAGCCAGTTAAGAAGACCTGACTTCAAAGCCAGTTTTACATATTTCTAGTTATGTAAACCCAGGCAAGTCACTTAACCCCATTTAACTCAGTTTCTTCATCTGTAAAATTAGCTGGAAAAAAGCAGTGGCAAACCACTCCAGTATCTTTGAGGAGAAAACTCCAAAAGGCATCATAAAGACTCTTGAAAAATAAGTAAAATAATAAGCAACAGAATATCCTATATACAACCATATTTCAATATAATTGGCTTCCTTTTTAATCTCATGAATTTCATTTTACAAATTTCAAAATATTATTCAGACTATAAAATATGTCCAGCACACACATAGAGAGACACACTCACACAAGGTTAAGAAACCCTGGACAAGATGGTTGCTAAGATCGCTTTTTGGTTTTAAATTTGTAATCCTACCATCTTGTAATAAATAGTAATAATGGAGTAAGTTTATCTTCATTCATGTACAAAGTTCAAGGGAGCAGGCTCTTAAACCAGGTTATAAGTTTTACCTGAGGACTTCTATAAAAATTGACAAATGAAAAGTTGCTTCTATACCATATCACCTCAAAACAGTAAAAATAAAAAAAAAATCCATCCAAATACATGAAAAAATATATTAAACACTTATCATGTTCTCATCACTTTGGTTAAAAAAATGCAAAAACCAAAAAGGTCCCTGACTTCAAAGAAGACACACATGCAAGAGTAGCGTCCAGGAAGAGATAATTCGATCTGGAAAGATACAGGAATGGTGGAGAAGGCCAACACACCCTTTCCAGGAGCAAAGGCAGAGTTACTTGTATTATAGAGCTAGAGTTTGTGAGAGGGTAAAGGTTATGGGGGGACTGAAAGTGCTTGTATGGCAGAAAGACCGGCTGATAAGAAGATGGTCAGAGAGTAAGGAGTAAAGTGGAGCATTTATGTCTGAGAGTCATCTGCATAGGATAAAATTGTTACCAGGGGGACTGATGGGATGATTAAGATTGAGTGTGGAGACAAAGAAGACAGGAGAGAATAGTGAGGCTCTGGGTAGGGGTGGGGAACTGCCACATGTGGCCTTCTAGGTCCTTGGGTGCAGCCTTTTGACTGAATCCAAGTTTTATAGTACAAATCATTTTATTAAAGGGATCAGTTCTGTGAAGATTGGAGTCAGTCAAAGGGCCACACTTGAGGATCTAGAGGGGGGGCCTTGAGGCTACAAACTTCCCACCCCTGACCTAGAGTATATTTATACTTAGGAGGGAGGGTATGTCTCTTTCCTGAAGTTGTGAGACTCAAATAATACAACATTTGTAATTCACAATGCTTGGCAGATAAATTCTTGTCGTCATCGTCACCAGCACCAGCACTGTCATCATCATTATCATCTGATATAGTTATCCTGGTCTCATCTCCGTTTTCTACGTAGTTGCTAAAATCATTATCCTAAAGCATGTTCTACTTAGGAATCTTCAGTAGTTTCCTAAATTCAAACTTCTCTGCTTAGGGCACTGAGCCATTTATTTCCAACCGAACTTCTACATTCATGGCATTTTCCCCTCCTTCCCCTGCCAAACTGGAGTTGTCATTGTTCCCTATAAACACCATTCCATTTTCCACCTCTATATCTTTGCTCAGGTTGCCTGCAATGCCTAGAATGTGCTTTCTCCTTACCTTTAACCAATCACTTAAGGCATATCTTAGGGGAAAATTTGTAACTTAGCTCCTTAAGGGCAAAAACTGGCTTTATCTTGTCTTTATATTTCAGTGCCTAAAATGGTGCTTGGCACATAGTAGGCATTTAATAAATACTTGTTGAATAATTTCTGATATGAACAAAGGAGAAGGAGAGAGACCAACGATTTGAGCATGCAATTAAAAAAATAAATAATAATCCTTAAAATTACAGACTAGAAATTATGAAAATCATAGAGGAAATAAACAAAACTGAAAAGAAAATCACTATTGAAATAAAAACTTTTTGGCAAAGAATAATAAAAAATGACAAGGGGAAAATTTACAAAAAGTAGAGTCAATGAAGAAAAGATATCAGAAACTACTATGCCAATTTAATGCCATCAGAATTTAAATTCAGTATATGAATGCTTACAGTAAAAAAAAACAAGTTAATAAAACAGAAAATAGATACTATAAACACTCAGTAAGAGAAATTGAATGAGTCATAAATGAAATTTGAAAATATGAGAAAAAATATCCCCTGATTCAGATGGATATGTATAACTAGACAGTCATAATTATCTTTCTTTATAAACTCTATCAAATAGTTGAAGAACAGATGATACCTATGTTTTATAAATTGTTGCCAAAATGGAGCAAGAAGGTAGTTGAGTAAATTCTAAGATAAGTATTGCAATATAACTAAACAACTGAAGTTAGCAAAGAAAACTGTAGACCAATATTAATAAAAATGTAAAATAAAATATTAGCTAAGTAATTAAGATAATATATTAGGATATATCATATGTAATGCATTATATTTTATTATATATAAATATATATTTACATATATGCATATATATATTTATATCTAAGATTCATGAGTAGTGAAACATTAGGAAACCTAATAATAATTTGTATGTATTTAAAAGAAGAAAAATCAAATAACCATAAAGTCCTTTAACATAACCTGAGAAATATCATAGGAATACAGGCACTGTTTCCAACTATTTTCACATTTAGTTTTCTAAAATGTAAAGATAATATTATTTGGATAAGATTGATAGACTTGGCCATTGAATTGTTTAGTGTTGCTTAACTCTTTTTCTTTGTGACAGAGGTTACAATGTGAGGAGGGTATTGAGTGTTGACTGGTGTGTAAAAAAAAGTATAAATAAAACATTTGAAAATAAACCAATTAAGATGACATTTTATAAGTTTTACCAGAAAGCATCTTCAAGAAAACATAATGTGATGAGCCATTGGCAAGGTATTTAAAAAAAATAAATTAGAGGAAAGTGTTCTCTACTGAGGGAAACCACATTTCTAAAGATTCTGAATTCATTTAGATATCAAAGCACAACACGATTACGCAAGAACCTTAAAATATTTAAAGAGAAATAATATTCATCTACTTGATGCAATGAGGTATGACATATTGACTGTGAGACCCCAAACAAATCAGATGCTTTCTGATAGTTCCCCATAGCAATGAAATCACAGAAATTTCCTTCTCCCTTAAAAAAAAAGTCTTCCAGGTCCAAAGGAAGAAAATGACTGTTATTTCCCAAGAATAAGGAAAATCAAGTTTTTTTTTCTCCCCACCTACTCTCAAAAAGAAATCGAAGGAAGTAAGAGATATACGTATTCTTTTCTGAGAAGGTTGAGCTTAGTTCCACAATTGGTACCCCGAAGAATTGGTCAGTCTGACCAGACAGAGTCTTACTTGGTTTTTGAAAGCTGACATCTGCTCAAAGTGTTAAAGTTCCAGGCACTGTGTACATTTGGCTACTGACATAGGGATAAATAAGCATTGACAACTTGACAGCTCACTGGTGGAAAGACCACTCTTTTTGAGAACACTGAGAAACAAGGACTAAGTCATGTTCTAGTTTGTATACTTTTTCCAAGAATGCATCTTTGATTAATAACCACATCCTGAAGTTCGGGAAAAATTATGTAATACACTATGTTCTTTTTCTGGGTGTCTCAAAATATGTCACCTAAATTAATATATTTCTTAGAAGAAATGGCATTATTTTCAAGTAAACCTCTCTCTATATGCATATATATGTAAACATATATATATATATTTATACACACACAGAGGAAGAGATGGTAGAAAAAACTCTGAATACCGACTTTAAGACAATTAAAATTAATTAAAAACATTAAGCCCACTTATAAATAAATATCATTATACATTAAAATTGATTTAAGAAAATATTTTAAAGTGATTTAAAAAATTATTCTTCTGAGAAAGGGTACATTTATTAAAAGAATATGCATTTATTGTTTAGGCAAACCCAGGGTAGTGAGGCTACCTTATGTCACTATTTAAAAGATTTCTCAATAAAAAGACTTACTTTTCATTTGTTAGAAAGCAATGCATCTCTATTATATTATATTTTCATTTCCTGAATCTAAAAACTATCCCAACACTTGAAGCATTGCCAGTTATTATTTTAGCACACATAGAAGATATGAATTCATCTTTCTTTAAGACATTATATAATTATAACAAGTTGTTTTCCACATTTTGACTGATTACTATGTGTTGATAAAGTTCGATTTTCCTGGCATGACTTTGACATCAATTTCTTTGATATAAATAGAAATCTGCTATTTTCTACTGTTTACCACCATTAAATATTCAGTTCTAACATCCAAAGTCAGTTAGCAAACAACTCATCGTATATTACGAGAGATGGATGTTCATCCTTTTGCACAATTGCCACAGTTCCAAACTTGCATAGAATCAAAATAATTCTGATTTACAGGGTAGTTTAATTGCTTATACTATCAAACTCTTGTTTTCCCCATCTCCATGAACCAAAACTATCCAGTACAATGGGACCAAAAATACAGTGGTGGATCAAAACTTCTCTGGGAGGATGTTACTCTTAAACTGCTATGGACATTATTCTTTGTGCTACTTGTTTTAATGTTGCCTAAATGCATCCCTATTTTACCTCTCAGCACTTTGAAGAAATGACTACTTATGAACATGGATGGAAGTCTCATCTGTGTAATTAGAGATATATAGTTATGAACTCTCTACACATGCTAAATTGCATTAAATCAAGAGAAATTATATGCAAAGTGTTTCACAATCTTTAAAACACTTTATACATTTCAATTATTTCATTTCATGCCATTCAATTGCATTTTAATTTTGTACTTTCAGTTACATATATATGTATCAAAGCTACAGAAAAATTATTTTTTCTTGGGGTTGGAGGTAACATATCTCCATGATAAAATAGTTTAAAGAAACAACTTTTATTGGAAATCACTCAACTTTTTTATACAAGACTTATAGTATGGAATATAAGAAGGTTTCAATTTTCCCCAACTATTTTATATTTATTACATGACAAATACAGATGCTAAAAACTGTAACATCACATTCTGGAATGAATTTCCCCTCTTGCTATATGAAATTTATCTTGGAAATCATTCCATTCTTATACATCTTCCAAAAGTACAAACCAAAAGCACTATATTACAACAACAAAAAATAGACCATTCTTTAAAAGGACACATTATGAAATGAAAGCTCTTTTCCACTGAGACTGCTAGTATCTCCTAAGCTGTATTTGAAATTGTACTTATAAATAACTTTTATTTTAAATAAACCCTATCATATTTTAGAACTTGTGGTAATAATCTAAAATGTTCCTTTTTATCTCTCATGCAACTCTCTACAAACTACACAAAATTCTGCACCTATGCTGGATGCAAATAAATTAAACACAGATACAGTTATCATTATGTAAAAATTGTACTTCTCAGTGCATGGCCTTACCTTACGGATGCCTCTGCCAAGGTCTTCTCCATAGTTGGTACCAAGGATTTCAAAATGTACATTGGGATTAACCCCATTTTCTCCAAATTCTAAATCACCAGTTAATCCACTGACTCCTCCCTGTGGGGTAGAAAACAGTAGAGTCAAACTTCATAAACTGTTGAAACACTAACATTCACAGTGTTTTCTAAGCTCTCTTGTGATACATCAAGGCAGATAAAAGAAGTAAACTGAATCGATAGATTTTGAGGGTTTTTTTAGTTTTAAAAATTAAGTTAATACATTATTGATACTTTTTTGAGAAATTTGCATTTTGTTAATCACAACCATATTTACCTGCATTTGAAAATTGATATTACATATGTGTGCTGGACATTTATTTGAGCCATGGAAACTGTTTATAAATTATATTCAGTGATGCAAATTTTATTATAGGAACTAAATATCACCATAATAACCCAGCTGCACCCCACATTCTGTCCAATCTTGGCTCAGAGATACCTATAGTAATAGCAATAAGAGTTAGCATTTATATAATGATTCAAGCTTTGCAAAGTAATTACAAATATTATTTTATCCTCACAACAAACCTAGAAAGTAAATGCTGCTATTATCCCTCTCTTAAAAATGAGGAAACAGAAGCAGACAGAAGTGAATGACTTGCCCAAGATTACAGAGTTACCAAGTGTTTGGGTTCTGATTTGAATTCACATCTTACTGACCCTAGGTCCAATGGTCCATATAAATTGCTACCTATAACTCTACCCTAAAATGAAATACAGTTAAGCAAAACACATATGCCATAATTTGCTTCCTTTTGAGTCTAGAATTCATCACATCTCAGCCAAGAAAAAGAAGGTATGCTACAGCAACAGATCACTCGTCACAATTTTTCATCACATTGATCAGAGTTCTGACGGCTTTCAATGATGTTTACTTTGTTGTGGTTCTTATATAAATTATTTTACTGATTTTGTACAGTTCACTTTGCATTACTTCATGGAAGTATTCCCAAGTTTCCCTGAATATTTCATATTTCTTCTGGAGTAATAATACTCTGTAAGTCATATACTGCAATTTATTTCATCATTCTACTATATTCTAGTTCATTGCTACCACAAAAAGTGATGCTATAAATATTTTTTGCATACATGGAATCCTACTGCAATTTTTCACTGTACTATTATGGTGTCAGAAGGTATATACAGCCTAGAAACTTCTCCAAAATAACAACAAATTTCTTTCCAGGACCAGTATATGGCACTGGATACATTTGTGTTATGTGTCTGTCTTTTCATAGCACCTCAAACATTTATGATTTGTATATTTCATTATCTTTGCCAATTTCAAACTTGTTTTAATCTGCATTTCTCTTATTATTATCTAAAATGTATTTTCATATGTTTATTGATAATTTTCATTTCCTTTTTTGAAAACAGCCTGTTCACATCCTTTTACCATTTACTTGTTGAGGATTGGGTATCAGACTGATTATAACAATCTGCTGTGAGGATTTTCTTTCATTTAACAGTTTCTCATTTTATCTTAGCTATAATGAATTTTTCATTGCCTATTATCCAAACTGTCTATTTTTGCTTTCAAGATCATATTTATCCCTTATTTTTTTCAGAGTTCACCTATCCATAGTTGTCCAAGGTTCCTCCTTCCAGTCTCCTCTACTTTTCTTCCTAAATGTTATAGTCTCTTGTATTTAGGTTGTATTACAATTTGGAGCTTTTGATGGAATATAGTACAAGATGTTGACATGAACATAATTTCTAACAAATGATTTCCATTTTTTCCAGACATTTTTATTACATAAGAGGAAGTATCTTGCCTTGGTGATATTAACATATTAGCCAATGGAGATGTTACAAGACACACATGGGAGTACAAGCTTTTATTACTTGTGTAAATAAGAGTTAAATAATGCAAAAGGAGGAAAGATTAATTTCTTTCAATAGGATTCATAGCTCATTAAACAGAATAACAAAGTTACTCTGAGTTATAATATAAATACTATGTGTATATATGTATGCATGTACATATTTATCTACTCTAGGTTGTGGGATGGCACACATCCTCGGTGAGAGGAAGGAAGTCAAGAATTTGATTTACGTAGTGAATATGTTACATGGGAGTTCCTTCCAGTAATGCATATGAGAAAGTCACTCCAATTCATCCTTGGTTCAGCCACCAAAGTGATTATCCTAAAGTTCATGCCCAACCATGTCACTCTCCTACTTTATCAACTCCAGTGTTTCCCTATCATTTCCAGTAACAAATGCAAAATCTTTTTAGCATTCAAATTCTTTCATAATCTATCCTCTTCCTCTTTTTCCAGTCTTATGCTTTACTTCCACCACATACTCTTTAATCCAAAGACACTGGCCTCCTTGCTATCCTATGAATGGTATACTCCTTTTCCAGGCTTTGGGCTTTTCTTCTGTCTCTCATACTTGGAATGCATTTTTTCTCATCTTCACTTCCTGATTTCCTTTAATACTCAACTAAAATCCCATCTTCTACAGGAAGCCTTTCCTAATCTCTCTTAATTCCTGAGCCTTCCTTCTCATAATTATTTTCTATTTATCCTGTACAAAGCTTATCTATACATATTTATTCAATGGTTCTCTTCCACCATACTGTGAACTCCTTGAGGGTATGGAGTATCTTTTGCCTCTTTTTGTATCAATACTCCTTTTCTCAGTTCCTGTGCATAATAAGAACTCAATCAATACTTATTGACTACATCTTCCTAATAAAAGCTTTGTTCATTACAGACAATAAATGTTTGAGAATCAGAACCCATATGGCAATTTATAAGTAAGATCAAAAGCATGCAGTTTGTTTTTCTATAGGATGATGACCATACATAACGTTTTAAAGCAGAAAGGGATATTTAAAACTAATTTAAATCCAGCCCTTTCTTTGTTCTACAAATGAATATATCAAAGCCTATGGTAGTTAAATGATTTAAATCATATAACTAGTTCATGGCAGAGATGTGATAAGAATCCAGTTCTCTGGCCTGTGATCTTTACCTCTTACAATACTACCTTGCCTTCTTGTTTCTGTCCCAAACTAAGTAACTGAAAAGACGCTTAGGGAGAAGATACAAGCAATAACATGGTGTAAGTTTTCACTAGCTTATGTGGCTTAAGCAGTCCCACTTTAATTTGTTCTGTGATGGTTCCTGGGGAATCTATATTCCTTATTTCTTGTAATATTATTATCTTTTATTTCTCCACTTTGGGATAACTTTACTGGGGGAAAAAAGCTCATTAAGGCTTCAGACTTTATTTTAAAATTGCAATGCTTGCTTTCGAAATTAATTAGAAATTTCCAATCTTCAGCTTTTGCCCTATAGGACAGATGTTTCTTTTCCTCAACAGATGGCAATTTAGGTCATACTTTAATGTGTTTACTTTATTGGCATCAACCCTATTTTGGGCTTTACACAATGTACATCATGCCCATTTTCTCCACACTAAAGTATGCCACTCTCAGAATTTTGGCCTGGGTTCAATCCACCCTGAATTTTAGTCACACCACAAAATAGCTCAGTTTGTGATTTTATTTCCGTCAGTGTGATCTATTTCAACTATCTATGTTAATGACTCTGAAATCTACACAATCCAAGCTTCCACTCAGAATTCAGACTTGTATTTCTTACTCTCTAAAGGATATTTTCACATGGCTGTTGCATGGTAATATAAAGCCTAACACTTATCAAATTCGTAATTCCCCTTATACTCCTTCCCTTTCCCAAATTATATATTTTTTTTATAATGGAACTCATTTTTTTATAATGGAATATCTATCATTTTTTTTTCTCCTAGGCTTGAAATCTCCAAGTTTAACTTATGCTTTTCATTGACTCCCCACATCCAATTAATCCCCCAGGAATGCAACGTCTTTTTTCTTTTATGTTTCTTGAAATTATGCCTTCATTTATATATACTCATTTTGCCACTTGGAGCACTATCCCTCTTTGTTCTAATGAATTTCTGTAATTACTTCCTATCTGAATTCTTTTCCTTTTCCAACCATGTTATCAGAACACATTTAGATATTGACTAACACCTAACACAACATTTTCGTTATGTCTACACATAACTTGTAAAGTCTCAGAAACAGAGGATACAAAGCAGAGACATGATTCAAGGCTAGAACATGTCAAGCCAATATTAGTCATCATGACAGAGGAGTGTGGAGTGAGCATGGAAAAGTTCCATTGCTATGGTGGGGAGAGGTTGAAAATAAGCAATCATGATCAGGAACTGAGGGAACAGAATCATTGGTAGATACTTGCTACTTGGCAAGGTAGAATGTTCTTAAGTGGGGAACTGAGTCAGCAAGGGAGTAAAGAGGCAATATAAAAGATTCCCTTCCCCCCACCTCTGGGGTCTGGACAAGTGAAAAAGAAAAGACTTTTTGCCAAATATAAATTCTTATTGATGGTTTTTCTAAGCATACCTGGCACTGGATAAGTATTCCTTGGTGAAAGATCTTAATTAGTGAGCATTGATCCTCTTATATGGTGTTCAACATATTCATATTCATTTATCTATTATTCCTGTTTCTTTTTTCTCTAACAGTAATCCTGTATCAGAGGAGGTTGGGGAATAATTGGAAGGCTGGTTATAAACCAGTTCTGATGATTTTCCACTGTTGTTACTGTTATCCTACTCATTCACATAGGGCAAAGCTTCCAATATCTGAGAATTAGAATATTAACACTGAATCTTCTGTGCTTAAAATATTCCATTGACTTCCCAAGGTATTTCCTCATCAAGTTTTGATGAAGCAATTCAATCTAGTTTTTTAAGACTTTTCCCCACCATATTCTTCCTAGGCCAAATCATGCTTAGCCAATTTTACAGATATGTTGAATATGATAAGGGATCTTTAGGATTATTTTCTCTACTCACTTAGCAACTTCGATCCATAATCTACCCAGCTGCTAAAAAGAGCCTCTTAAACTGCAGGTCTGATCACATATAATGGTAATTAAAATGGGAAGATCTTTCCCATCCATTAATAGGTCCATGTAACCTGCCTGGGTCACATAGAAGTCTGAGTCACATGGAGCCTCTGGTGGGAGGAGTTTGCTGAACTGGTAGAAAAGAAAGAGGCAGAGCTGGAGCAGAGCTGAGAGGAAGTTGGTCAGACTAGTCAGAGCTAGGAAAGGACAAAGCAGTTAGGATTGTGAGTGTTTGTTTGTAGGAAGGTCTGATAATATGTATAGATTCCATGGCTACTATGATGGATTACTTTGTTGCTACAGTGGATTTGGTTTTCTGGTGTTGGGATTCATCTTTCTGTTGTTTGAACAAACTTTTTGGTTCTGTCTTCCATGTGGAGAGTCTGCAATATTTTGTGATTCAGAACTATGCTGGCATATTCATAGCTCCTGTAGGTGCTGTGAATATTGCATTGACTCTACGCCACATCATTCCCCTTCTCACTTCAGTAAAATCTAATGACTTCCTATTACCTCCAAGATCAAATATAAACTTCTCTATTTGACTGTTAAAGTTCTCCACAGTATGACCCTTTTCTAGCTTCCCAGTCTTCTTACATTCCACTGTCCTGCAAGGACTCTACAATCCACAATACTGCATCTCTAAAATATGTGCCTTTTCAATGGCTTTCCCTACACAGAAAATCATTTTCCTTCTCATCTCTGTCTCCTGGTTTTTCTGGCTTCTTCAAGTCACAGATCAAATCCTACTTTCTGTGAGTGCCTTCCCTCCAGTATGTCTACTTGATTCTGTCTCTTTTTTGTAAATAGTTGTTTGCCTCTTTTATGC
Source organism: Bettongia penicillata ogilbyi (assembly GCA_023548195.1). Taxonomy (NCBI): domain Eukaryota; kingdom Metazoa; phylum Chordata; class Mammalia; order Diprotodontia; family Potoroidae; genus Bettongia; species Bettongia penicillata. The sequence goes on from JAJHZJ010000223.1 coordinate 402,103, forward strand.
CCCATGAGACTATGAGTTTCTTGAGAGTAATGATGGTCTTTGGTGTTTTTTAGTATCTCCACATCTCAGCACATAGTAGGTGCTGAATACATACTTATTGGCTGACTAATTTCCTTTCATAGATGAGAAAATAAAAACTAAGAGAAGTAAGGCAACATAGGCAGAATAAGAACTCTCTCGAAGTCTTCAATCTTTCACAATTTCCCAAATCCTGTCCCTGATATTGTCTCTGTTACCCCTGGGCAGTCACTTAACTTATTCCAGCTTCAGCTTCCTTAATTTAAAAATGAAATAATAATAATTGCTACTACCTCAGAGTTGTATTCAGCATAGACTGAGATGACATCTGCAAAGAGATTTACAAAACTGAAAGTTCATATAAATAATAGCTACTGGTAGTTATTATTACTAAGATAGCCTATTCTCATCTCCTTACTACTTCCATATAAACCATAACTGGTCATGTAGTTGAATGTTTAACAACAAAAATTTATTCTCAACATCATTATTTGATGACTTGCAGGACAGAGGAACCCACTATACTGTTCTACTGACTAGCTTGTCTATGGTATTTAGCTTAGGGGATATATTTATATATGAATCTGTACATATGTATGCATATTTGCATGTGTATATATGCATATGTGTATGTCTAACTATCTATCTATTTATCTATCTGACTAAGTATATATATACATAATACACATATATATCAGGTAGGTAGTACAGTGGAAATAGAATGCCTAGCCTGGGGTGAGGATAACTCTTCTTCTTGAGCCAACAATACTGCTTCTAGGGCTGTATCCTAAAGAGAGCAAAAAAGAGGGAGAGACCCCCACATATATAAAAATATTTATAGCAGTTCTTTTGTCCTGGCCAAGAACTGGAAATTAAGGAGATGCTCATCAATTGGCAAATGACTGAACAAGTTGTGGTATAAGAATATAATGGAATACTATTGTGTTTTAAGAAATGATGAACAGGAAGCTGAAGCTTCCTGCTCTCAGACACCATCTTTTTGACTAGTTGTTGAACTGCAAAATCTGATTTCTCTTTCACAGCTCTTACCTTTATTTGATGGCAGTGATGAAAACACACGACCTCTGTCCCTAAGGTTTTATGTTTTCAGACCATGACTTTATAATCTTTAAGACTTTCTAGATTCCTTCTAATATCTCTAGAAACTACATGGATGTCCAAAAATGGTGAGGGGGAAGTTATCCTTATGTTGAAAAAAATTTGGGAGACATCTTTTATTTCCTAGAGACATATTTGGGAGACAACCGATCACTCACTTCATGTTTTAAGGTTGAAGAAAGAGAAGGAGTAAGAAGAGAAGGAGAGAGAAGCAGAATTGTTAAAGGTTTGGGAATTATGAAAAGGTCTTTGATATAAAGACCGAGTTTTTGGTGAAATTAGAAGGATTTGGGAAGCTGGTAGAAAGAGTGAGGTGGGATCTAATGAAGGAGAATTGAAGGTGAAGGAGAAGAAGAAAGGGGGGAGGCAATAAAGAAAGGATTAAAGAGTAGGACTTGAAGAGAAAAGGACAATTTTGTAATGGCAGAGACTATATTTTCCCCAAGATCAGGTGATTATCTTTGTTTGAAAAGTCAACTGACCTCCTTCCTAGAAGAAAAGTTAAAATGTTTCTATGAATGCCTCACCACTGAAAAGAATGAAATATTTCTTAAAAATAGAAACAGGGGTGGAGCCAAGATGGCAGAGAACAGGCAGTCACTCACCTGAGCTCTCCCTAAAATCTCTCTGAACGTCTTTCAATAATGCCATAAAACAATTTCTGGAGCAGCAGAACACACAAAATGATGGTGGAATGCAGGGATATTTTCCAGTCAAAGACAACTTAGAAGGTCAGCAGGAAAGGTCAGTCACATCAGAGTGACAGTGGAGCACAGGTCACAAGTCCAACCCCAAAAAACCAGGAGCAGGCCTTGGGAACCATTGAATCAGCAGCTGCAGCAGTAACTTCCAGAATTTTTACCCCATAGATACTAAGGGGTTTTAGCACTTGGTCAGAGGGTGATTACAGAGGTCTCTTCTGGCACTGTGGGCAGGATTTCTGTTGCTTTATCCATACTCCAATCCAGGCCACAGTTCTAGGCAAGGAAGAGCGCTAGTATGTCAGAACTTGCAGCTGAAGAGGATCATGGGCCCTAGTCATAACTCCAGAGCAGAAAAGAGTGGTCACTCATAGATCAGAGCACAGGCCAGAAGAATAGGAAACACCTCTTCTTAGGTCATAGCGTCTTGGAAGAAATCAAAACTTTCAGGTCCCTAGAGGTAGCTCTAAAAAACAGCTACAGAAAACCTCTGACACTTGAGACAGCATGCTCTCCATTTGGGAAGCAAAGCTCTACTTTAACAAGTTCAAGTATTATGGAGCCAGAGTCAAAGATTTAGCAGCTTCTACATTAAAGGATTCAAGGGTTTGAAATATGACATTCCAGAAGGCAAAGGAGCTAGAATTGCAACCAACAATCACTTACCCAGCAAAACTGAGTATAATCCTTCAAGAGGAAAAATGGACATTCAATGAAACAGAGGACTAACAAGCATTCTTGATGAAAAGATCAGAGCTGAATAGAAAACCTGACTCTCAGACAGAAGACTCAAGAGAAGCTTAAAAAAATAAACAAGAAAAGAAATGCATAAGTGACTTAATAAGGTTAAATGTTTTACATTCCTACATGGGAAGATGATACTTGTAACACATAAGAACTTTTCATTATCAGGGCAGTTAGAAGTATATAAAGAAAGAGGGCACAGGTGTGAGTTGAATATGAAGAGATATCTAAAAAAATAAAATTAAGCAGCAAGAGAAAAATGTACTGGGAAAAGGGGGAAGGGAGAAGTATAATGAGGTAAATTATCTCAGACAAAAGGCAAGAAAAAGATTTTACAGTGGAGGGAAAGAGTAGGGAGGAAAGGAGAATGAATTGGCTCAAAAAGGGAATTACACACTTAGTAATCAATCTGATCCCACAGGAAACTATGAGGTGAAGAGAATAAGAGAAGAAGAGGGTTATATAAGAGAGGGCAGACTGGGGAAGGGGTAGTCAGAAACAAAACATTTTTGAGGAGGAACAGGATGAAAAGAGAGAGAAATAGAAATAATAAGGAGAGAATGGGATGGAAGGAAATGGAGTTAGAACAGTCACTGTGAAAAAATTTTGAAGGAAGTTTTCCTGATAAAGGACTCATTTCTCAAAACACAGAGAGAAGCAAGTCAAATTTACAAAAGTAAGAGCCATTCCCTAAGAGATAAATGATCAAAAGATATAAACAGTTTTCAAGTGAAGCAGTCAAAGCTATCTATAGTCATATGAAAAAATACTCTTACTCAGTATTGACTAGAGAAATTAAATTAAAACAAGTCTGAGGTACTAACTCATACCTATTAGATTGGCTAATGGACAGAAAAGGAAAATGACAAAGGTTGGAGAGCATGTGGGGAGTAAATGAGACATTAATGCCCTGTTGGCAGAGTTGTGAATTGATTTAACCATTCCATAGAGCAGTTTGGAACTATGCCCAAAAGGCTATAAAACCTTGCATACCCTTCCCCCTAGCAATACCATTATTGTTAGGTCTGTATCTGTAAAGATATTTTTTAAAGGAAAAGGACCTATAGGTAAACACATTTTATAGCAACTCCTTTCTGGTGGCAAAGAATTGGAAAGTGAGGGGATGCCCATCAGGGAATGGCTGAAGAAATTGTGGCATGTGATTATGATCGAATACTATTATATTATAAGAAATGCTGAGCAGGATACTCTCAAAAACAAAACAAAACAAAACAAAAACCCTGAAAGACTTACATGAGCTGATGCAAGGTGAAATGTACTCTGAAGGATTTATGATGAAAAACACTATCCACCCCAGGGGGGAAACAAAAACTGATGGTATCTGAATATGTATTGAAGCATATTTTTTTACTTTATTTTTCTTGAGTTTTTTTTTGTTTATGTTTCTTTTAAGCCTTTCTAATATGGAAATGTTTTGCATAACTACACAGCTATAACCAATATCAAATTGTCTTCTCAATGAGGAGAGTAGAGTGGGGAGGGCAGAAAGGAGATAATTTAGAACTCAGTTTTTTTATAATGTATTTATTTTTCAGTTCTTAACATTTACTTCCACAAGACTTTGAATTAAAAATTTTCTCCTCATCTCACCCCACCCTCCACCCCAGTGCCACATGCACCCCATTCACCCCTTTTTCCAGACTGTCCTCTTTTCTATTACCTACCTTTCTTCTATTCCCCTTCCCCTTTATTTTTCTATAGAGCAAAATAGATTTCTATACTCCATTGCCTGTATGCCTTAATTTCCAGTTGTATGCTAAAACAATTTTTAACATTCATTCTCCAAGCTTTGAGTTCCATATTCTCTCCCTCCCTCCCTCCCTCCCCACCACCCTCATTGAGAAAACAAGCAATGCGATATAGGTCATACCTGTACAACAATGCAAAGCACTTCCATAATAGTTATGTTGTAAAAGACTAACCACATTTCTCTCTGTCCTATCCTGCCCTTCATTTATTCCATTCTCTCCCTTGACCTGTCCTCCCACAATAGTGTTTGCCTCTGATTATTCCTTTCCCCAATTTGCTGGCCCTTCTATTATCTTCCCTATCCTATCCCCTTCCCCCTTGCCATCCTACAGGGTAAAGTAGATTTCCATATCCAATTGAGAACTCAAAGTTTTAAAAATGAATGTTATTTTTATGTATAACTGGGGAAAATATAATATTAAATAAAAATAGAAACAAAAAGCAAGTGTCTGAAGAGGGAGTGGTATACCCTGACCTATATTAGCAGTAGCAGCCACAACAACAGTGATAGGTTGTGGGTGGCTGGGTGGTAGGATTTAAAAATATCACCCAGAGAAAGGAACACTGACTCTATGGGGCCACAGCATTGAAATGAGGGTCTTTTCCATGAGAGGCAACTGGACCCTCAAAGGAGGAAGTGGCTGCTTATCCAATGAAGAATGAGAATGTGGATCCAGAGATCCACCAGTAAGGAAAAGAAGCAGAGAACCGATGACTTCCTTCCTGACTGTGAATTTTCCTTATTGGCTTCTGTCCTTGCCATTTTCTTCTTCTCCTGGGGTCTATCTTTCATTTCTTTTCCTTCTTTTTCTCATTCAGTCTTTCTACTCTTCAAACTCAAAACACTAATTTCCTGTTTTTCTTCAAAACTTCTAAATTTTCCATCCCCCAAATCAAATTCTGGCCTTTTTTCACAATCATCCAAAGTCCTTCACTATTCCTTCTTATTCATCTTAAGATTTTTCCTTCCTACTTTGCTCACTCAAAACCTTCTCCCATTAAAAACTGGTAGGAAAATGTCTATCTTACCTCAATTTGATGTATTCATGGTATCTGATTTTTGTTCATATATTTAATTCTGTCTCTTAGTTAAGTTTTTGACTAGACAGGAAGACTTGGGTGTGAATTCCACCTCAGACACTGAGAAATTCTGTGACCCTGGGAAACTGACATTATCTTTCCAGACATCAAGTTTCTCATTTTTCTAGTTTCTTCAGTTGTCAAATGAAAAGGCTGGAGTCTGTGATCTCAAAAATACTTCAAGTGGTAAGTTAACCAATGTATCTTAAGCACTTATTATATTCTCAGTACAATACTATTGTGAAGGATGGGATGGATAAGCGTGGGAATGGTAATTGTTAGCTATTGCTAAAAATTTGATCTTGCTTTCTTGAAATTATCCACCATCTGCGACAACAATCTACTACCTTCTTATGGTATGCCATTCTGGGTCAATATACTACTGTTTGGGGGCAGAGCCAAGATGGCGGAGTAGAAGGACGCACGTTTATGAGCTCCAACCCACAGCACATAGAATTAATGTAAAAAGAGATCCTCATAACTTCTGGACCACTGAAAGGGGTATAGAAACGGAGTGGAAGAGATTTCCGTGCCAGAGAGCCATGGAGACCCGTCCCCAGGGTCCATCGCGCTCCAGAAAGCAGACCCCACCCCCAGCACTGTCCTGGCCACGGCCCCAGAGAAGCTGACCCGAGCATGCTTCAGGAACGGAAGCTCCGGCAGCCGGGAAAGTCCCTCCACCCACAGAAGCTACAGGTCAGTGAGAGAGGCTGGGCTGGAGGAGGGGAGCAGAGTGTCTCTGTGACTCGGGCCCCCTCGGGAGGAAGCGGCAGTGGCAGAGACGGGGGCAGGAAGCGGCAGAGGCAGAGGTGTGGGCGGCAGCGGAGGCTGCGGTGGCGGTGGCCGCAGGGACTCCCTCAGCAGCAGGCAGGATCCTCATTAAGGAAGGTCTCTGCATAAACAACCTGAGGGAGCTGAGCCTGCGAGACAGCCCTGCCCCACTCTGCTCTATTACTCAAGGTCTCTGCATAAAGCCCCTGAGGAGGCCGAGCCTGGGAGGCGGCCCTGCCCCCACCCCAGCACCAGAACTAAAGCTTGCTGTGGAAAGCCCCTTTGAACCTCAGACCCCAAGCACTAGCTGGGCGGATCTAGGCGGGGGTGGACAGGAATCTCAGAAGTCAAGTAACTGGCTGGGAAAATGCCTAGAAAAGGGAAGAAAAATAAGACTATAGAGAGTTTTTTCCAACAAATGCAAATGATCCCAACATTTGGATCTGATGATGAGGACGAGGACGTATTCTTGCCATCGGGGAAAGATATGGAGGGCGGGGCCTCAGTACCCCAGACACCCCAGGGGGATGTCAGGTGGGCTCAGGCCTTGGAAGAGCTAAAAAAGGATTTTGAAAAGCAAGTTAGACAAGTGGAGGAAAAGCTGGGAAGAGAAATGAGAGACATGCAAGAAAAGTATGAAAAACGGGTCAATACCTTGGTTAAGGAGACCCAAAAAAATGCTGAAGAAAATAACACCTTGAAGACTAGGCTCACTCAATTGGCAAAAGAGGTTCAAAAAGCCAATGAGGAGAAAAATGCTTTCAAAAGCAGAATTAGCCAAATGGAAAAAGAGGTTCAAAAGCTCACTGAATTTAATAGCTCTCTCAAAATTAGAATGGAACAGATGGAGTCTAATGACTTTACGAGAAACCAAGAAATCACCAAACAAAACCAAAAGAATGAAAAAATGGAAGAGAATGTGAAATATCTCATGGGAAAAAACAACTGACCCGGAAAATAGATCCAGGAGAGACAATTTAAAAATTATGGGACTACCTGAAAGTCATGATCAAACAAAGAGCCTAGACATCATCTTCCATGAAATTATCAAGGAAAACTGCCCTGACATTCTAGAACCAGAGGGCAAAATAAGTATTGAAGGAATCCATCAATCACCGTCTGAAAGAGATCCAAAAAGAGAAACTCCTAGGAACATTGTGGCCAAATTCCAGAACTCCCAGCGTAAGGAGAAAATCTTGCAAGCAGCTAGAAAGAAACAATTTCAGTACTGTGGAAATACAATCAGGATAACTCAAGATCCAGCAGCTTCTACATTAAGAGATCGAAGGGCGTGGAATAGGATATTCCAGAAGGCAAAGGAACTAGGACTCAAACCAAGAATCACCTACCCAGCTAAACTGGGAATAATACTTCAGGGGAAAATATGGTCTTTCAATGAAACAGAGGACTTTCAATCATTCTTGATGAAAAGATCAGAGCTGAAAAGAAAATTTGACTTCCAAACACAACAATGAGAAGAAGCATGAAAAAGTAAACAGCAAAGAGAAGTCTTAAAGGACTTACCAGAAGTGAACTGTTTACATTCCCACATGGAAAGACAATATTTGTAACTCTTAAAACTTTTCAGTATCTGGGTAGTTAGTGGGACTACACACACACATGTATACGCATGCACGCACACATACATACACACATGCACACACAGACAGAGAGCACAGAGTGAATTGAATAGGATGGGACCATAGCTGAAAAGAAATTAAGGTAAATGGTGAGAGAGAAATGTAGTGGGAGGAGAGAGGGTGAAATGGAATGGGGTAATTATATGTCATTTAAGAGGAAAGTAGGAGACTTTTTAGTGGAGGGAAAAAGAGGAGAGCTGAGGAAAAAAAAAACAAAAAAAAAACAATTAGTTTACCCTCATCACATTTGACTAAAGGAAGGAATAAAATGCACACTCATTTTGGTATGAAAACCTATCTTACAGTATAGGAAAGTGGGGGAGAAGGAGATAAGCAAGGGGCGGGGATGATGGAAGGGAGGGCAAAGGGAGGAGGGAGCAATTTGAAGTTAACACTTGGGGAGGGACAGGATCAAAAAATAGAAGAGAAACAATGAGGGACAGAATAGGATAGAGGGTAATTCAGTTAGTCTTACACAACATGACTATCGGGGAAGTCATTTGTAAAATTACACAGATATGGCCTATATTGAATTGCCTGCCTTCCCAAAGGGAATGGGTGGGGAGGGAGGGATGGGGAGAATATGGAACTCAAAGTTTTAGGAACAACTGTCTAGTATTGCTGTTGCTACTAGGAAAGAAGACATACAGTTAAGGAGGAATAGAAAGTCATCTGGCCCTACAGGAGAAAAGAGTAGATGGAGACAAGAGAAGGGAGGGATGACAGAAGAGAGGGCAGATTGGAGATAGGGAAAATTAGATTGCTTGGGGTATTGGGGTGGGGGGAGGGGATATAAGGGGAGAAAATCTGGAACCCAAAATTTTGTGAAAATGAATGTAAAAAGTTAAATAAATAAATAAATAAATTATTCCTCAAAAAAAAAAAAATATATAGTACTGTTTGTATGTACTGTTTTGTGATAAACAGCCAGTCTTTGTATATTGACTTTTATTGCAATAAGGTAAATACAGAAAATTAGGTGTAAAAGTTGCAAGTTAACAAGTGTACAAACTAACTAGTAATTCTATTTTCTAAATTATTTAGCACTGTACAATATCAGAGATCTTATCTCATGTAAGGCAAGATATTTATTGCACATATCTTTTATTTATCATTGATTTAGTATTTTAAAGAATCTTACTTTATGAGATTTTTGACCTTGAAAAGGTATCACCTTGAAGATTAATATGTGTTCTGGTAAGATAGCAATTAATGCTAATTTTCTTTAGGAAAAAGGTACATATGCTGCCTCTTAAATGTAGGATCATAGATAAGATAGGTAATTTATGCAAAAAATTCTTTACCAACATTTATCATACCATAACAAAACTTTTATGAGAGAAAGGATAAAAATGGCTATGAGATTCATCTTTCCACCTCTATGGAAAGAAGAACTACATCAAAAGTGGTGTAGGGAGGAAGGCAGAGTAGTATGTGGTATTGACGGAGGAGGAAAGGATAAAGAAGTGAAAAAAAACCATGGATAATAATACACTGATAAAACAAACAGGTTTTGAATCGAATTCCCTGGCATTGAAGGTGAAGCTACTTCATTAAGAATTTTCTTCTTTATTTGCTTGAAGTCTGTTTTTGAGCACGTTTCAAGGCTCTGTACAATTTATACATATTTTTAGAAAACCAACATGACTCTCATTTAATTTTCTTAAATTTCACTTTCCGGTTATCTCCAGTATAATGCATCAAAGAAATCTCTGCTTAGATTCCACTTTAGGCTTTAATAGTAGAAAGGCAAACTAGAAGAAGCTGAACTGATAAAGGAGAAAGTTTATGAACAAGATGGGGAAGGGTTGGGTGGTGGAATTGGGGAAAAATCATGATTGAGTTTGAGGAAAGGAAATTTAGGAGTTTTGAAGAGAGGGGAAAAAGTCTCAAGCTAAAGCAGAGTTAAGGAAGAAGAAAGAAGAGAGAAATGGGAGGGTGAGGAGAAGAAAGAAAAGGAGACGATGGAGAAAAAGAGAAGAGGGATAAGAAATTTGGGAGGTAATAGGTGGTATAGTGAATTGGGAGTCAGGAATACCTGAATTGAAATTCTGCCTGAGACACTTACTAGTTGTTTGACCTTGGGGAGGTCACAGCATAGACCTGTTTCAGTGTCCCCATCTGGAAATGTCCATTGGACAGATAATCTCTCAATTATAAAGATATGATTCTTTGGTAAAATAAGGTAAGAGGTTAGGGAAACAAGGAAAAGGGAGGTAAATGTGACCATTGAAGACCCAGTAAGGCTAGTAGGCATTGGCATCAAGAAGGGAAGAGAAAACTTGGAAATTTCCAAAGTAGTTTGCTACAACAGTTTTCCAAAATTTCCAAAGTAGTTTGCTACAACAGTTTTCTATGGGAACTATTAGCAACAAGGAAAAATTTAAAGGAACTGAGCTTCCAGCAAGTATGGAGAAGCTGAGAAAATTTTGCAATGGCCTGTGGAGAAATATATGCATGTATATACATACATTCACACATACCACACATGTGTATGTGTATACATACACATATGGTATGTGTGTATGTGACTTATTTCTGTCATGTCTAAACGAGTATTCAAGGTTCAGACTGATAGTCCTTCTAGAAGGGAAAGGAAAACAGCCTCTAGAAAGCCTTCCCATTCAATTTGTTAGGATATATAAGAAGTTTTTAAAGATAAATAAATTACCAAAAACTCTGAAATACTTGGGCTTCCAAGTGAAAATAAAGAAGAAAAATGATCTGACTGTCGGAAGGATAATGAGTAGAAGACTGTCGTCACACTGAGGAGAAAACTGCAATAGACCATTGGAGATTCATATCTTAATATATTATAGTTAAACACTGTCTCTTGCATCAGTCCTTTTCTCTGCACTCATGAGACCACAGCATTATTCCAGGCACTCATCTCCTCGAGCAATGCTAAGGTCAAAATTCAGTTCAAGCACTACCTCCTTCCTACATGATTTCTTTTTGGATTCTTCCAGATACTAGCCCCTCCCTGATTAAACAAAAAATAAAAAACAAAAAATGAGAAAATAATGAAAATTTACTGATAGGAACCATTATAATTGACAAAAATTTACCTTCTCTCCCTCCTCCCCCTCCTGAACAAAAACAAAAACCCTTACTAGAAACAAGTATAGTCAAGCAAAACATTTTCACATTGGCCATGTCCAAACTAAATACATCTCATTTGGTACATCTCTCTTTCCAGAGGAGCATAGCATGTTTCATCATTAGTCCCCTGGAACTGCGATTGGTCGTATGCCTATCAGAATTCTTAATTCTTCCAAAGTTGTTTCTATTTACCATATTGTTTTCATTGTATAAATGCACCTGATTCTGTGCACTTTGCATCAGTCTATATAAATTGCCAGTTTCTCTGAAGCTATCCCCTCCATCCTTTCCTATAGTGCAAGAATATTCCATCCCATTTCTACATGATAACCTGTTCTACCATTTCCTGATTTATGGGCACTTCCTCATATACACAAGGGCAACTACACGGTGCAATGGATAGAATGTTGGGCTTGGAATCAGGAAAACTCATTTTCATAAGTTCAAATCTGGCACTTGCTATATGAGCCTAACTGTGTGACTCTAGGCAAGTCACTTAACGTTTTTTGACTCAGCTTCTCATCTGTAAAATGAACTGGAGAAGGAAATTGCAAACCATTTCAGTATCTTTGCCAAGAAAACCCCAAATGTGATCACAAAGAGTCAGACATGACAGAAAAAATGACTAAACAGCAATAACCACATCATATTCCCATTCTTTTCAATTTCCAAAAGAGTTATATTTTCAGACATCCTTAGAGATAGTTTTGCTTAGGACTAAACCTTCTGTTAATCCATCCTGTCTTTAATTCCCCCTTCTCCCCTTTCCTGCCTGTTTCCCTGTGGATTAATATATATTTCTGTACTCAGCTGTATGAATACATGCATATTCTTCTTTCCTTTGACCAGTTTAGATAAGAGTAAGTATTTGGAAGACCATTTTGTGAAGATTAATGAAATCAGAAACAGAAGAAATACTGTCATTGGAGGAATTTTAATGGTCACATGGATAGAAAGGAAATAGATAAAGAACTAGGGAACCAAATCAGAAGCCTGGCAGAGAGATCTGTATAGTGATGATAAGTGACTTCAATTATTTTATATCTTCTTATTTTCTCTCTCTCTCTCTTTCTCTCTTTCAATCTTCCTCTTCCTTTCTTTTTCTGTGTGTATTTCTCCATGCGCAAGACTACCAAAGAATTACTTTATATTCCATAATGATATTTTTATCTTTCTAAAGTGGAGGAACAAGTGAAAGGAGCTGCTAATATGGATTGGATTCTCACCAAAAAACATTATTGATTCCTGGGATGAAAATGAAGGCAACCTTGGGATAGATGGAATAATGATAACTGATGAATGAGAGAAGGTAGAGCTATTCTCTTCTTATATTCTTTTTTTCCCTCTCCTTAGCATACTGACCTTTGAACTGGAAACACAGAATAAAAATAGCTAACAGTAAATAGAAACACATGAAAGAATGTGATAAGAGAGTGCCTAGATAGCTTTAATGCATTCTAGCCAGCATAGATAGATGAAGAAAAATAGTAGTATATGACTGCTGAGATACTATATAGGATCTTTGAAAAATCATGAAAAACCTGATGGAGAAGGAAAATTGTCTTTATATACAAAAAGAAAACAGATTGTAATCTGTAACTAGTAGACCAGTGCATTTAATTCAAATTCCAGTGAAAATCTAGGGAAAAATATCAATGAATATCTTGCCATATTAACCTAATTTTCTTTTTTATGCATTTTTGAAAAGCATTTGAATAAAGTCTCTCCTGCAATGTTTATGGAGAGCATGGAAAAATGTGGGTTACATGACAATATAGTTAGGCAAATTTAGAACTGGTTAAATAATTGAATTCACTGAATTGCAAAAACTAATGATGTGAAGTCAAGTTGGAAAGAGGACTAGAGTGGAAAGTCCTGGGCATCTACACTAGACCTGATGTTTTTTCATGTTGTTATGAGTAACTTGGCCAAAGGAATAAATGGCTAAGAATGATACAAAACTAAACGGCCATCAACTATCAAAACATATTTAGAATCCAGTGTTCATGGCTAGATTGCTCAGATCAATCAAATAAGATGAAAAATAACAGGGTACAAAAATGGTTATATTAACATACAATTCTTCACTTCAAGGAATTGGAAGGCATGTAAATTTATATAGTTATATCTTATAGGAAAAACACTGTGCAGTGCCTTCATGTTCTGATAGCATTTTCTGTTATAATGACCTTTTCTCCCTACTGTGAACATTCTCCTTGTGAGGTGATATAACTGTGAATCCTGGAGCACCAAGAATATGGCAAGACACTTGGTGGGTTCAAATAGACTGGAAGAGATTGCCAATAAATATTTGTATAGGGATGTCACAAACATCATTAAGGATATTTACGAAAAGAAAAGATGAGCTGGCTTTGTTGCAGGAATACATTCAATTGGTCTACACACATTTATGAAAGCCCTTTTGCATTGCAGGTACCATACTACAAGTTAGAGAAACAAAGGGGAAAAATGATTCTGTCCTTGTCCTTAAGGATGGAATATTTAGTTGGGAGAAACAATTTCCTTACATGTAGAGACATACAAAAATCGATACAAAATAATATCATTTGCAGCTGGGGGAAGGGTGAAATGATGAAAGTTCTTACAAAGTGGTTTGAATGCAGCTTTGAAAAAACCTGGGAATTCTAAGAGGTGAATGTGAGTTGAGAATAAATTACAGACATGAGGACAGTCTGTACAAGTGTCCTGTGTGAGAAGCAGCTAGAGAATCAGTTTTGGATCAATCACAGAGTTCATAAAGGGACACTTTTATGCTTATCAGTCAATGAGTATTGGAATGGACCCATAAGTATCCCCTGAATTTCAGCCTAGGAGAAGTAGGGAGACCCGTTCTTAAAGACTGGTTTAAAAAACCATCCAGTTTGCAAACTCCTTTCTATCTACCTATATTAAAAGTCAATATCACTTGTCATAAAAAAAGCCAATATGCAAAAATGTTAGTTGGGATATAATTTTCAAGGTGGCAGAATGGTCATTATCAACATTATTCCCTTGACTTCAAAACCTCAAAACAAAGGTAAATGTACCAAGTATATGATAATTAAAATGACATTGACAAGAAAAGAAGTCAGAAATAATACACAATTGTGAAAAACCTTTTTAAATAACATTAGAGAACTGAAATAATTACAGTTGCCACTCGATACTTATTTCTGGTAAAGCCAGCACCACCATCCTGACTGACTTCTTTCAAATATCATCAGTGGTGGTCTGTACCAGGCATAACCTCCTTCCATGACAGTGGCTCACTCTGTACCCTTCCAAGAAGTGGAAAACATTGAACCTGATGGCTGTGACTACAGAAGAAACATGGAGATGTCTGGGCAATTCAGAGCCAGAGAAGGAAAGCAGCTCCTGTGTATTAGGGAAAGTTGACTAAAAATCTCATTAGACAAGGCAAGGATCCAGATCAGCCTAACTATAGCTTCCTAAAGCATTGAACTTTTAGATGCTTAGACTCTGTGACCTGGGAAGAAAACACACACACACAAACACACACACACACATATACAAAAGAATGGTGTGATAGATGGTATAAAGAGTTGCAAGAGAACTATATTGACTGACTATAACGTAGACAAAGGGAAGCAATATAAAATTAACTTGGAAAGGTAATTTGTAGCTACTTTGTGAGATCAAGTATCAAAAAACAGGAGTTTATATTCAATCCTACAGGTAACAGAGAGATATAAATTTAATGAACAGGAGAATGATTCTAGTCAGGACTATACTTTAGGATTATCATTTTGGCAATTGTGCAGAGGATGGCTTGGACAGTGAAGAGACTTGAAATAAAGAGACTAACTGGGAGACTACTGAACAGACAAGCAAAGAAGCAACCGGTGAAGATCTGAAGTTAGAGTGGCAGTTAAGTCAATGGAAAGATGGAGAGAGACACAAATGATGTTGTAGAGACAGAACTGACAAGATTTTACAACTGATTTCATGTGTGGGGTGAAGAAGAGTGAGAAGATAAGCATAAGCTTGAGATCATGAACCTGGGTGGCTGCCAATGGTATAAATAAGAGAGTTTGGAAGAAAGGTAGACTTCTGCGGAAAGGTAATGAATTCTGCTTTAGAAATGTGTAGTTTGACAAGTCTATGGGACATTGTCTAGTAAGAAGTTGGTGATGCAATGGTGAAGTTCAGGAAAAAGACATCTAAGAGTTATTTGTCTAGAGAAAATAAAGAAAACCATGAAAATTTATGAACCAAGGAACAAATATCTATCTATCTATCTATCTATCTATCTATCTATCTATCTATCTACCTATCTATCTATCTGTGTACATATGTATATATACATATAGGTACATACATGCATATAAATATACATATATACATATACATGTATAGATATACACATATATACACATATATGCATATATAAGGGTCTATTATAGAGTCTTGAGAAACAGTCATAATTATAGGGTATAATGAGAATAATAAAGGACACTGAGAATGAGAAGTTAGACAACCAGACATACCAATTGAGATTATGATATCAAAAGTCTATAGAAGGGTGTGCATCCATGAGGACAGAGGGATTAACAGTAACAAATGCTAAAAGGGAAGACAATAATTAAGAAAAGGCAACTGGATCTAGAAATGAAGAAACATTGATTAATATTAGAGAGATCAATTTTAGTTGACTGCTGATGTTGGAAGCCAGAATGTAAGAGGCTGAAAAGTACGTGAAGGGTGACAAAGGGCGGCAGCAAACATAAACAGCTTTTTCTATGAGTTTGACCTTTAAAGGGAGGAAAGATAGGAACTAGGCTTCAGATAATGGTTGGGCACAATGAGTGCTTTTTTTTTTTTTAAAGAGGAGGGAAACTTGAGTATTTACACAATGAAGTGAATCAGAACACTAGGAGAAAAAGTGACAGCAAAATTTTATATGAATTATTCAGAGATTATGGAACAAGAGGTAAAACACAGAAGAGTTCAAAGGAGAAAAATAAACATTTAATAGAAGATATAAGGATGGAATTATGTGTGAAATCAGAATTATCAAAAAAGAAATGACATGTTAAAGGAATAGCAGAGAAGGAAATTCAGGACAAAATGGAAAAATCTCTCGAAAGTAGCATGTGGTAGTGCTTAAAAAATAATAGATATGTAGTTCAGACTAGGTAAATAATAATCAGAAATAATTGAATTCAGTAGCCCAGTATTTAATAGAATTAAAAAATAGAAAATAGAAAATACTTGGGAAATATATCACAATTCAAGAGCTACTAGAAAAATTGAAAAGCTATTTGACCAAAAAAAATTCAACCAAATTTTATTTCCATATACAAAAATATGCCTCAACAAAGATGAGGTCTAAAAGTAAACATTTGGAGGAACCATTTGTTTTCAATTGAAATAATGGAGGAGAGATTTTTCATGTAGACAATTCCTATTTTGTGAAACTGAAAGTTTCTGCAGGGTCAAAATCAATGCCGTTTGTTAAGAAGGAAAATATTAGAACCAAGAGAACATTGTACACAGTAACAGCCATAGTGGGCAAGAACTGTTTCTGACAGACTTAGCCCTTAGTAGCAATGCAAGGACCTAAAACATTTCCCATGGTCTCTTGAGGCAAAAGGCCATCCACATTCAGAGAAAGAATTATGGAATCAAAACCCAGATTGTGTTATGTTTTGTTTTGTTTTGGTATCTCTCATGGTTTCTCCCACTCTTTTTAATTCTTCTATGCAAACAATGACTGTGAAAATGTGTTTAATAAGAATGCATGTGTCGAACCCATATAGGATGGCCTGCTGTCTCAGTGGGGGGGGACAGAGGCGAAAAAATTTAAGACTTATGGAAGTAACTGTTGAAAACCGAAAACAAATAAATTAATTTATAAAAAAAGAAGGTAAATATTAATTTGGAAGCAGTTTGTATCAAATATCTGTTGTGAAGGTCTAAAATGCAAGATATATAATTAGCCTATATATATATATATATATATATATATATACGTAACTAGCCATTCCCCCATAAAAGAGTAGTTAACTGATATTTAGAAATAGTTTTCAAAATATGAAAAGTATACTATTAAGAAACAATTGAAAGTATTTTTTGCAATCACTAGCCTAGAGGGAGACACTCCTTCTGTTTTCTTCCTTTAGATTGTGAATTCCTTGAGGGCAAGACAGTCTTTTGCCTCTTTTAGTATCCTTAGAGTTTAGCTTAGAGTCTTGTATATAGAAAGCACTTATTATATTTTATTGACTATGTACTAATGAATTCAAATTGAATTTGATGGAGCAAATGCTTTGCATCATCTGATTTAAGTTTAAGCACATTTTTCTCAAAGGCTCTCTAGGGGATGTTACACCTCTGAAAAGTTGAGTGAAAATATATGTTCTGAATAAATATCTTTTTGTAAGATTTAATATTTATTGATTATCCTTATTGTTCATTCTTCATTCTCAAAGTGGACCAATGACATCATAAAGGTGATATCTTGACTTGCAAGTGAATTGGATTTAACTGAGGAAAAGTGCACAAAGTCATCAGTTGCACTCCCTCCTCCGAGTCATTGGAGTCCAGTGAAAAGACAAGAGTCAAGATGCTGGCAAAGGCCCCATTAATTGGTTAAATTATCTTGAGATACTAACTACTGTCAACAGATATTGGGGAGAACACACTGGAACTGGAGATGAAGTTGATGATGTTAGAGACAATCCCCAAACCCCTCAGGATATAACTAGATACTGTCATTCTGAAAATACTACCATTCTTTCCTCTCTTCTATTTATTATTTTTCTTTGGTTTTGTTGATGCCTTTTTCAATATTTTTGAATTCTTAATGGAGTGTGGTGGTCTTTATATATTACAACCTCAATGGAAATTCTTCAAGGAGCTGCTTTTCTTCTGAACCAAATAGCACTGAAATAAGCCTTAGACTGATAGGTGACAAGTAACAGTACTTGTCCTTGTCTATCACAAATTCTAAGATGGAGTGGTTACTTCTCAAATTTTCCCTTACTTCTACCTCACTAAGCAGATCTTCCTTCTCAGTAAGAATCAGAAAGAAGATAGAATTTCCTGTTGTTGATGGCTTTACTATTTGAAGGATGAAGCTATTTTTGAAACAGATAATTCAAGGAATTTTGAACCATTTTGCTTTTGGCAGAGATAATGCATCAGAAGATGTACATGGCAAAAAGAACTACACAGAATGTATATAAGTAAAGTTCAGCATATTACAAATGATGACAGTTTTTGGTAGGAACTAATTTAAAAACATTACCAATACATGTGGCCAGCAGAATGAGTATTCATAATATTCATACCTATGCCTACCACTTTGTAACAATGAGAAATCGGTTAGACTATAGTAATAATTCAGCAAGAATAATCAATTGAGGGAGTGTTCTACACACTATAATGACTTTCAAAATAAAAAGAGATGATCCTGTAAAGGGACCCACTACTCCATACCCTTTCCACAGGGCTGCATTCCATTTGCGCTCTGCCTATGACTCATTTGGATAACATATTTGGATAGCAAGGAGGTGTAGAGAGGGAAGAGCAAAAAATTTATCTAGCCTCATGATAGAGAGAGTGAACAATTTAACTCTGAATTTGTGTGTCTGAGGATATAAGGATGGGAAAGAGGAGATTACCTAAGAATGTCAACCATGTCACAAGACAGGAATAGACACAAATCCCACTCTACTTCTATTGTTGTAAGTCTTCCATGTGACAAATGGACAAGTACTAGCCTGACACATACATATCTTAAAGGTGAAAAGGGCTTAGACATCATCCACATTGGTGGTTTTGATAAAAGGAAATATTACATTACCCTTATATAATGCTACAGAGCTAGAAGACTAGAAATCCATCAGAGAAAGCCTGATTATCAGCCCAATCCCCAAGCCAGAAGACAAAAGAAAGGAAACACAGTAGTTACAGCCATAATGAACATTCTGAAAAATGATACACACTAATTACTGAATCTATTAATAAACATTTAATAAGCACCTGCTATATGCCATGCAAAACATACTGTTTTGTGGGAATTTGCAAATGAAATGAAGCATGGTCTGACCTTAGGGAGCTCATATTCCATCAAAGAGGACAAGTATGTAAAGAATACAAAAAATTAATTTTAAAATGTTAAAAATTAATTAATGTTAAAATTGTTTAAATGTTAAAAATGTTAAAATGTTAAATGTTAAAAATGTTAAAATGTTAAATGTTAAAAATGTTAAAATGTTAAATGTTAAAAATGTTTAAATGTTAAAAATTAAAAATGTTAAAAAATTAATGTAAAACAGAAATTTTGTGATCTAATTTAAAATTAATGCAAAATGCTAAAATAATGTAAAAATGTAATAAAATGTTTAAAAAATTAACACATTAATTTTATAAGGAAAAGCATGAGGAGATTCAGGAATTAGAGATGACTTCCTATAGAGGTTCTCCAGCTGTTGAAAAGGGTCATAACATGAAAGAGAAATAATAAGGGATTCAAATAGGTTAAATTGTTTAATGGTT
This sequence comes from Bettongia penicillata ogilbyi, assembly GCA_023548195.1. Classification (NCBI taxonomy): domain Eukaryota; kingdom Metazoa; phylum Chordata; class Mammalia; order Diprotodontia; family Potoroidae; genus Bettongia; species Bettongia penicillata. Next base: position 421,571 of record JAJHZJ010000223.1, read on the forward strand.
ACTTGTACCTCTATCATGATTACAGTTGTTAGAATGAATATACACAGACAGAGGTCATGGGTGTGCATTCACTATGAAGGGAGGGAAAAAAATAAGAAAATTAAGGAATGAGAAGAAGGAATGTACTGGGAGATGGGGGAAGAGAGAGGTAGAATGGGGTAAATTATTTCACATAAAAGACATTAAAAGAAAAATTTTTACAGTGAAAGGGAAGATAGAGGGTGGCAGGCAACCTTGAACCTTACTCTCATCAGAATTGGCTCAAAGAAGGAATAATATACACACTCAGTTGGATATAGAAATCTGTTTTACCTCTACAGGGCAATAAAAAGGGAAGGCAATGGGAGTAAGGAGGATTGAAAGAAGGTAAGGTAGATTGGGGGAGGCAATGATCAGAAGTGAAACATACTTTTGAGGGGGGGCATGGTGAAAGAATGGGAGAGAGGAAGAAAAAACCAGGAAAGAATATGATGGAGAGAAATTCATAGTTAGAAATCATAACTATGAATGTGAATGGCATGAACTCACCCATAAAACAAGCAGATAATGGAGAGCATTAAAAACCGGAATCCTGCAATATGATGTTTATAAGAAACACATTTGAAACACAAAGACACACAGAGAGTAAATGTAAGGGGTTGGACCACAGCCAAAGCAAAAAAAAAAAAAAATCAAGGCAACAACCATTATCTCAGACAAAGCACAAGTAGATCTTATTAAAAGAGATAATCAAGGAAACCATACTTTGATGAAAGGTCCCACAAATGATGAAGCAATTTCAATATTAAAGTATATCCACCAAACGGTATAGCATTAAAATTCTTAAAGGAAAAGTTAAACAAGGTACAGGAGGAAATAGTAAAATTGTACTAGTGGGGTACATTAACTTTCTTTTCTTAGAACAAGATAAATATAATCATAAAATTAAGAAAAGATAAGAGGGAGAAGAATACAATTGTTGAAAAGTTAGATAAGATAGCTGTCTAGAGAAAAGTAAATGAGAATAGAAATAGAAATATAGATAGGTAGGTAGGTAGATAGATAGACAGATAGATATAATAAGCCTTTTTCTCATTGGTACATAGCATCTATGAGGGAAAAATAAACCTGACTATGTATTAGGGTATAAAAATCTCACAATCAAATAAAGAAAAGTAGAAATGCATACTTTTAAGAACAAAGTGCAATAAACATTAAATTCAATAAAGACATAGAAACATAGATTAAAAATTAATTGGAAACTAAATAATCCAATATGAAAGAATGACTAGTGTCAAGGAACAAATCATAGAATAAATAATTTCATTAAAGGAAATAACAAAAATGAGACAAAGTACAATAATTTATGGGAGGCAGTCAAAGAAGTACTTAGAGGAGAATTTCTATCTAAATGCTTATAGCAATAAAATAGAGGAGCAGATTAATGAAATGGTCACAAAAAAGAAAAAAAACTAGAAAAAGGAAAAGAATCCTCAGTTAAATACCAAATTGGAATCCTGAATATTAAACGAGTGATTAATGAAATTGAGAGTAAGAAAATCATTGAACTAAAATAAAACTAGGAGCTGGTTTATGAAAAAACTAATAAAGTAGATAAATCATTGGTTAATTTGATTTTTACAAAAGAGAATCAGTTCATCAGCATCAAAGTGAAGAAAAAAAGGTTAATTCGCAACCAGTAAAGGGAAATGAAAACAGTTATTGGGAACTATTTTGCCCAATTACATGCCAATATATCTAACAATCTAAAGAAGTGGAAGAATATATACCAAAATAATTTGCCTAGATGAACAGAAGAAGAAACAGAAGACTTAACCCTAACTTAGAAAGGAAAACTGAACAAGTTATAAATGAGCTCATTAAGACAAAAAAAGGACCAAATGGATCTACAAGTTAATTCTACCAAACCTTTAAAGAACAATTAATTCCAATACTATACAAACTATTTGGAAAAATGGGCAAAGAACGAGTCCTATCAAATTTCTTTCATGACACAAATATGATACTGATACCTGAACTGGGAAGAGTGCAAACAGAGTAAGAAAACTATAGACTAATGAATATTGATCCATTTTTTAAAAAAATTAAACACTTGCAAGGAGATTACAGAAATATGCCACAAAGATCTTATGTTATGACCAGGTAGGATTTATACTAGGAATTAAGGACCAGTTCAATATTAGGAAAGTTATCAGCATAACTGATCATATCAATAACAAAACAAAAAAAAAACATGATTAATTCAATAGATGTCAAAAAAAGCTTTTGACAGAATACAACACCCATTTTAAATAAAAACTTTAGAAAACACAGAGATAAGTGAGGTTTTCCTTAAAATGATAAGTAGTATCTCTGTAAAACTGATGGTTTACCAGATGGCAAGCATTTTCTGTGATAGCAATAAACTAAAAGCCTTCCCAATAAGATCTGAGGTGAAGCAAGGATACCCATTATCTCTACTATTATTCAATATTGTACTAACAACACTAGCTTTAGTAGTAAAAGGAGAAAAAGAAATTGAAGAGATTAGAATAGGTAATGAGGAAAATGAACTCTTTGCTCATGACATGGTGATATATTTAAAGAATCCTGGAAAATTAGCTAAAAAACTAGTTGAAATAATTAAAAACTTCAGCAAAATTGTAAGTAGGATATGAAATAAACCCACATAAATCACTAGGATATATATATAACCAACAAAATCTAGCAAGCAGCAACAGATAGAGCAATGCTATTCAAAACCGCTGTAGACAACCTAGATATTTGGATGTCTTCGTGCCAAGACAAACTCAGGAACTGTGTGAACACAATTACAAACCGTTTTCTCACAAAGATCTAAATGGAAAAATATTAATTGCTTAAAGATAAGCTCAGCCAATATGATAAAAATAAGCAATTATACCTAAATTTATTTATTTATTCAGTGCCATATCAATCAAACTATCAAGAAATTATTTTATAGAGCTAGAAAAATAATACTAAAATTCATCTGGAAGAACAAAAGGTCAAGAATAACAAGGAAATCGATGAAAAAAATAAAGGAAGGTGGTCTCACAATAGCAGAACTCAAAGTGTATCACAAAATGGAAATCGTCAAAATAATCTGCTACTAGCTAAGAAGTGGAGCAGTAGATCAAGGGAATGGATTACGTACATGATACATAGTAGCAAGGTAATTATGTGGAGCAGTTCATAGAGTACTTGGCCTGGGGTCAGGAAGACCTATCTTCCTGAGTTCAAATTTGTCCTCAAGTGCCTACTAGTTGTGTGACCCTGAAAAAGTCATTTAAACCTGTTTGACTCAGTTTCCTCATCTGTAAAATGAAGTGGAGAAGGAAATATCAAACCACTCCGTATCCTTGCCAAGGAAACCCCAGTGGGGGTGTCACAAAGAGTCAAACAATTGAAATGGCTAAACAGTAACAAAACACAATGGTAAATGACCACGTTTATCCAATGTTTGATGAATGCAAAGATCCTAGCTTTTGGCAAAAGAACTCAGTATTCAACAAAAATTTCTTGAAAAGCTGCAAAGCAAATTGGCAGAAAGTAGATGTAGACCAACATCTCACACTATGTAGCAAGATATGATCAAAATAGGTACATGATGTAGACATAAAAGATGATATCATAAATTAGGGGAGCATGGAATATTTTACTGGATAGATCAATAGATAAAGAAAAAATTTATGACCAAACAAGAGATACAGAGCATTACAGAATGTAAGATGAATAATTTGGATTATATAAAGCTAGGGATTTTTTACACAAACAAAACTAATCTATCCAATATTAGAAGAAAAATATGGAACTGGGGACAATTTTACAATGTTTCCCTGACAAAAACTTCATTTCTCAAATATATAGAGAGCTGCATCACATTTATGTGAGTATAAATCATTCTTCAATTGATAAATGTTTAAAGGATATGAAAAGGCAGTTTTCAGAAAAAAAATCAAAGCTATAGTCACTTAAAAAATCACTATTGATTAGAGAAATGTAAATTAAAAGAAATTTGGTTTACATCCTCATATCTATCAGGGTTGGCTAATATAACTGAAAAGGAAAATGAAAAAAATACTGGAGGGAATGTGAAAAAAATAGGCGCCCTAATGCACAATTGTTGGAGTTGTGAATTGATCCAACCATTCTGGAGATCAATTTGGAACTATGCAAAAAGGTCTGTAAAACTGAGACTATCCTTTGACCCAGAAATACTACTATATATGTATCTGAAAAATATAAAAGGGGATGGGGAGAATTTACTTCTATCACCATATTTACAGCAGCTTATCTTGCAGTGACAAAGAACTGAAAATTAAGAGGACGCCCATCAGATAGGTGATGTCTAAGCAATTTGTCTTACATGATCATGATGGAATACTATTGTGCTATAAGAAATGAGGAGGTGATGCTTTCAGAAATACTTAGAACGATATAGATGAACTGGCATAAAGTGAAGTAAGCAGAACCAGGAGAACATTGTAGATAGCAAAAGCAATAGTGTACAATGATGAATTGTGAATAATTTAGCTATTCTCATCAAAACAATGTTCTAAGACAGTTTTAAAGGATTTATGACAAAAATGATGAACACCTCCAGAGAAGGAACTCATAAAGTCTAAAAGCAGATATGTATATTTTTCCTCATTTTTTTTCTTGGTCTGGTTTTTTTGCAAAATGGCTAATAGAGAAAAATGAGTTGCATGGCTACGCATGCATAATCCATATCAAGTTGCTTACCTTCTCAAGGATGTAGGAGGTGAAAGAAGGAAGGAGAGAATTTGGAACTAAATTTTTTTAAACCAAAAGTTAAAAAAAATTATTACATGTACTGGGAAAAATGAAATGAAATTAAAAAAGAAAAAATGGAATAAATCATGTTTATTAATAATCAGGTACATATTATGTTCACTTAGATAGCTCAGAAGATAGAATGGTAGTCCTGGACTCAAGAAGACCTGAGTTCAAATCTAGCCTCTGACACTTTTCATCTGTCTGACCCTGGGTAAGTCACTTAAACTCTGTTTGCATTATTTCACTGGATAAGCAAAAGGAAATTGACTTCAGTATCTTTGCCAAGAAAACCCAGTGAAATGTGTGGTCCACAAGCACATGTAGAATCAAATACAACCGAATAAGTGAACAGCAATAACAGAATAGTATATTACACATCAAGGCAAAGTTACCTTGAATCTACAATAAAAAGAATACAAGATACTACATCTTGAAGCATAATAAGAAATGAATGAACAGTTCAAAGAACCAAGATCCAAGAATGGATCAAAAGATATATAGATAGACAGACAGATAGATACATGATAGATACATAGACAGACAGATGATAGATAGATAGACAGACAGATAGATGAAAGATATAATCAAATACAAAATGAGAATTTGAATCAGAATTTTAGTGGAAAATAGAGGTCCCAAAGAAGATGACAAAAAAATATGTAACATATCTCTCCAAAAGAGTCAAGGTTTGGAAAGAACAAATGGCACATTCAAAACTCAAAAATTCATTTTGATGGACAATTTTGCATAGAATACACCAACACTGGAAGAAAGTGTGAATAAAAGCAACTTAAGGGTAGATTATTTTTTAGTAGCATGCAGAAAAGCATTTTGAATAGAATGTCTAAAAACAATTGAAGAAAGAAGAGAACAGACATTTGTTAAACATTTGATATGTACCAATATAAGTAATATTTCATTTGTCCTTCATAACAACTCTAGGAATAAGGTGCTATTATTATCCCTCTTTTACAGATAAGGAAACTGAGGTAGCCAGTGCTTAAGTGACTTGCCCTGGAGATATACATCTATCAAGTTTCTCTGACCAGATGTGAATTCAAACCTTCCCAACTCCAGGCACTGTGCCCTATGCATTGATATCAATCATGTGTGCCTCTTCTACGTGTCCTTTCAAAAGTTTCCAGTGGGAATACCAACATGCTGGAGATATTCTTCACTTTTTCCTAGTACCAGTGAGGGTACCAGTGGAGCTCTATGCATATCCACCTGTTATCCTTTACTTTTGCCATATGGTCAGTTCATCCAATCTTCCTTTTATATCATTCCTCTATATCTCTTACTCCTGTTCTTTACGGTTCCTATTACTTATATATTGACATCTGTTCATACTCACCATTTACCTCTCTATTGTTTTGGGGTCAAAACTATTCCTTAGTTCTTCAGAGACAGTGATTATCTATGTCTAGATGCCATACAACAACATTGGAAATATGTTAATTTTTTAAAATGCCTTTGGTTTAATGGAAATATTGAGTTATATACAAAGCTTGGCAACATCCTAAAAACAATCCGATGTACTTTTCCTATTTGTCTCTGGTCCCAATTCTCTATACTGTCCATCCCAGATTTATATACTGTTGCTTAAGTTCTATACTTTAAAGTCTGTAGAGTGTCCATTGAAGTGTATACTTTAATTTGGGGAATAGATATTCATCTTCTTGGTGTTTTTTTTTCCTTGTATGGATGGACATAACAAACTCCTTTTGAGTGATTTACAGATCTATTTCAGGAGGGTATGCAATGTTCTGGGGTGCACAATATTATCCGCTAACAGGAATATTTGGAGGAACTCATCATCCACTGGGAACTTATCTTCAACCTTGACACTGCGCTAAATCTACTCCACCATAGTGGAAAATTCCATTATTGATATTTTAATAACTTTGGTGATGATATATTATCATGTTTAATGTATCAGTTGATGTTTAGTATGAGAGGGAGACAAAACTGGATATACTTTTGTTTCCATGCCTTCCAAAGTATCTTGAATGATTTTGATTTATGGACAAGAGATAATATAAAATTGCCTGCAAAGTGACATTTTGTTCCACTGAATCAAATCAACAAATTGCAGGAAGTCAAATAGGGAGTAAGAGACAGAAGTGGGATTTGAGCTAATGTCACTGTACTCTAAATTCAATGTTCTTTCTACTACATCACAATAATATTCATTGCACATTGTTGGACAACAATGCTATAATCAAAATGATATTACTATGTAAATTAATTTCTGCAATTGTTTTTATTCAATACAATTGCCAAGTGGTTACATTATAGAAAGTAACAGTGAATTCTTTAATTTAGTTAGGGCATTTTTAGTGATTAAACTTTACAGTTTCTCTCCGTCAGTGATCTACGGATTCTGAAAACCAGTAATTTGCCTTCTTTTCCCAATAACCAACAAATAATAAGTATCTATGAGCCTTCCACCTAGTTTATAATTCCTTAAGTCTTCTTGTTTCAATTAGAACAAGAATTACTTCCATTAAATTGTCTTAGGAAGATTCTGAGGATCACCTGGCAGGATAAAGTACCAGACACTGAAGTCCTTGCTTGAGCTGAACCACCAAGTATTCAAACTGTGCTTCAGAGAATGTAACTCTGATGGGCTGGCCATGTTGTTAGAATGCAAAATGTTCACTTGCCAAAAAGACTTTTTATGGAGAACTCGCATTGGGTAGGAGATCACATGGTGGTCAGAAGAAGTGACACAAGGACACTCTCAAGGTCTCTCTCAAGAACTTTGGATTTGACTGTTCAACATGGGAGACACTGGCACAGGACCACTCAGCATGGCATGTCCACATCAGAAAGAGTGCTGTGCTCTACGAGCAAAGCAGAATTGAGACAGCACAAAGTAAATGCGGGATGCACAAATTTGGGATATCCACCCCAAATATTCACACGGACTCTTTGTGTCCAACCTGTGGTAGAGTATTCTGAGGTCATATTGGTCTGATCAGCCACAGTCGGACACACTGAAATTTCACTTTATCATGGTGATGTCATTTTGGTCCTCTGTGAAGACGAAGGACAACAACCATCCAACCAGAACAAGAAAGTCAGCATGAATGCAACACTACTTGTCTAGCAATATGTTCATTCATTGGTCATTGGAGAAGCATGTCTCATTTATAGATAATAGGTCAAAATGAAATTTTATTGATGGTCTAATAACTTTTGTCATTCTCAGTACCCTTGGCCCCTTTACCCACTGTATTGCCACAATCAATAAAGAAGTGGGAGGGGCACACAAAGGTCATCCTCCACATCTGGAATGCATCATCCTCATTTCCACTTCTTAGAAACCCTAGTTACCTTTAAAGGTCAAATCATGTGACTTCTACCCATCAGGAAATTAATTAACTAAATTAATTAAATTAATTAACTAATTTTTTGCTTACCCCAATGACTATTTCTCAGTCTTCATTCTCCATGTCTCCTCTGTAGCCTCTCACACTGTTCATGACCTTCTTCTTGATAGTCTTTTCTCCCTCAGCTTTCAGTACACCACTCTCGCCTGGTTCTCCTACCAATCCTTCTCAGCCTCCTTTGCTGAAATGTCACTCGGATAATATCCTTCAACCATAAGGTGTCTTACAGGGTTCTTTCCTGGCTCCTCTCTTCTTCTCCCTCTATACTACTTCACTTTGTGATTCCATCCAGTCCACTGATTTTAATTACCGTGTCTACGTTCATGATTCCCAAATCTATGTCCCCTGCCCTAACCTCTCTGCTGAACTCTACTCTCATAGCTCCAACAGACTTTCAGTCGAGAGATTTTAAACTCAATATAATGAAACCAAACTTATTTTCTTAAATCCTAAATCCTTCTCACCTCATCCCAATCATTGTAGAGACCTACGACATCTTCCTATCTATCAGGCTCAAAACCTAGGTGTCACTCTCAACTTCTTATTATCTTTCAATCTATATCCAATTTGCTGCCAGGGTCTGTCAATTTCACCTTTACAATATCTCTCAAACACACCTTTTTCTGTGCTCTGACAATGCCACCACTGTGATATATGTATATATGAGAGAGACAGAAAGAGAGAGAGACAGAGACAGAGAGATAGAGAGAGACAGAGACAGAGACAGAGAGATAGAGAGACAGACAGAGAGAGACAGACAGAGAGACAGAGAGAGACACAGAGAGACAGAGAGAGAGAGACAGAGAGAGAGAGAGAGACAGAGAGAGAGAGAGAGACAGCGACCCTCATCACCTTAGGCTTGGACTTTTGTAATATTGTAATAGTCTATTGGTGAGTTTTACTGACTTAAGTCTTTTCACAATCCAATACATCCTTCATTCAGCCACAAATGTGATTTTTTAAATGTGCCAAGTCCAACAATGCACTCTAATGGATACCTCCAGGAGCTCCTTCCAGGAACAAATACAAAATCCTGTTTGACTTTCTAATATTCCTCCCAGTTAATTCCTACATTTCCCATTTTCTTACACCTTGTTGCTCACAGGGCACTCTTTAATCTAGTAACATTGGCTTCCACAAACAGCTGACCTGTTGACTCCAGGCATTTTCTCTGGCTGTCCTCCACATCTATAATGTTTACTCTTCTCTGATCATCTCCATGTACTGGCTTTCCAGGCTTGCTTTAAGTACTAATTAAAACACCATTTCCTACAGGAAGACTTTCCTAATTCCTATTATTCTACTACTTTCCCTCTCATTTATTTCCTATTTATCTCGTATATAGCTTGTTTATTCACATCTGTTCACTTGCTGTCTTTTCCTTGAGATCTCCTTGAGGGTAGCAACTATCATTTGCCTCTTTTTGGGTAGTGGGAACTTAACAAATGTTTATAGATGAACTGACTAAGAAAACTGGAGAGCAGAATACCAGAAAAGAGTTTTAGACCATTTTATGTCACATATTAAAATAAGTTCCAAACCGTTCATTGAATTAAACATGTAAGATCCCATTGTTAAACCAAAATACTATAAAACTAAGGACTTGAAGGTGGTACCTTTTAGATCTATGGTTCTGGGAAAGTTTATAATTTTAAAAAAGTTATAGAGAAGAATGAAATCTATAATTTTGATTATGTAATACTAAAAAGTTTTCAAAGAAATCAAATCAGTGTAACTAGAATAAATTATATTATCTGTTGCAAGGAAAAAAAGAAACCTCCATCAATCATGTCTGATAACAGTCTATTATACAATTTATGTGTCCCACAAGTATTCGTGCAATTGTAAGCTTTAATAGCTAAAGTGAACTAATGAGCTGACACAAATACAGAAGATCCAGGGCTGTTCACCAGTAAACAAATGATCAAGGAATAGGAACAGTTTTTGAAAGAAGAAACACAAATGATCAATAATCATATGAAAGACTGGTCCAAAACTCTAAACATAAGACAAAAGAAGATTAAAAACCCTCTGGGGTTTTTCTGGAAAGTTGTCAAATTTGCAAAAATGATCAAAAAGAGAAATAATATTGGAAGGGTAGATGATTATATAGTTGATAGAATTATTGATCAGTCCAACCATTTTGGAAAACTATTTGAAATTATATTGGGAAAAAAGTCACTGGATTTTTCATACCTTTGACTTTTTGCAGTCATTAGGACATGTCCCAAAGGATCAAATTATCATATGTGCCAAAATGTTAATAATAGTTTTTCTTGTGATAACAAAAAATGGAAATAAAATGGCTGTCCTTAACTCTCTGTACGAATAATGTTATACAAATAAAATGAAGTGCTATTTTGCACTAAGAAGTCAAACTAAAATCAAGAACTTACAAAAACATGAAACATCTTCAATGAATTTATATAGAGTGAAGCAAGCAGAATGACTGGCACAATATATACTTTCCACAAGTCAAATCAATAAACATTTATAAATACCTAGTATGTGTGTGGTATTGTGTTAAGTGTTGCCCTATAACAATATAAGTGAAAACAACACTAAAATATAATCAAATTGATTCTATTGATTTTTCCATTCATAGAGAGCACATGATGAAACATAGATTCCTCTCCTCAACAGAGAGTTGACAGACTACAGAAATTTGTCACGTATTGTCATTTTATTAGCTGGCTTTCTTTTTTTTTCTTGTCACAGGGAAGCTTCAATGGTAGAGTTCAATATCAGCAAATAATTTTGGTATAATATTAACAGCATTATTGACACTAATGAAAAATAAGTTAATATACAAACTGTAGAGATAAGATGTCTTTGGGTAAGATGATGTCTTTATTTTAGTTTCTGAATGTGAGAGTTGTTTCTTGATCATTATTAGGTATAGAACAAAATGAAAGATAGTGAAAAGTCTTTATCTTAAGTCAGGAAGCCTGGATTCAAACCCTGCCTCTGTTGCTCACTATCTGTGTGACCTTGAACAATACATTTAATCTCTCTGGTTCTCAGCTTTCTCATCTATAAAATAAAAAGTTTGTATTAGATAAATCGTGAAATTCCTGTCACTCTAGATATATGATTCCATATATGCCTGAAGAGACAGTTGGGTCAGTTGTATAGCCAATGTGAGAGATGACAGGTGTATAAGTCAAATTTTTTTCACTGCTAACCCTGAAATGCTAACACTCACAGAGAGGACATATACCAGAACATGAAATATTCAACAGACAAATTATAGAACGGTAAGAATTGTATAAGGGAAATGAGAAGGTACAAATGCTTTGTGAACTGCACAACCATAAGGTCACAGACCATCATAGTGTAAATTTGTTAACAGCAAAATTCCAAGTACTGAATTGCCTCATGAGAAATACCTGTATATTATTTCCTCATGTTTTTCTTCCCACCCATCATCATTTATCTGTTACCTTAGCAACCTCCCAAACTGCTATTTTGTCTTTGTGAAGGAAGTTCCCAAATCATGAATCTAAACAAGCTTCTGCCTCGTAGCCAAACCATGAATTAATAAATTGGCAGGGTAGAATAGTGTTGTGCAACCTCCCCCAGATTCACACCTGCCAGCTTTCTGTGTAGATATAGCTCAAAGTTTCTGGCAACACCTTGGGTCTGGATTGACAGAAGTTGTTGAGTTTTGGTGTTTTTTTTTTTTTTGCATTTGAGTAATACTCTCTGGTTGATGCTCACACACCTCCATTGACAGCCTTCTGGCTTCTCATCAAAGTGATTTTGTAGAACCAAGTGATAGTGCCAGGAGGAGAACTTTGGCCAGATTATTAATTTTCAATATTTCTTTCTTCCACTTTTCATGTTTGGTAGCTCTCACCCATACTACTTCTGTGGCTGTTCAGTTGGTTTTGTTATGTCTAACTTTTTTATTTCATTTGTAATTTTCTTGGAAAAGATGCTGAAACAGTTTGCTATTTTCCTCTCCAGCTCATTTTGCTGACATGGAAACTGAAGCAAATAGCACTAAGTGACTTGCCCAGGGTCGCACAGCTAGTAACTATGTGAGGCTGGTTTTGATCTCACAAAGATAAGTCTCACTGAATTTAGGCACAGCACCCTATCCACCACACCACCTAACTTCCCTTCTGCAAAGCTTAGATTTTCCCTAAAACTTTTTTGAAAATGTTTTTTCAAACAAAACTTTTTCAAAACTTTTTTTCATGTTCCATTTGACTATCTGTATTTTCCTGCTGTATGTTTCAGGGGTAAAGTAGGCAATTTCAAATATAATGTTCACAATATGTGAAAAAGCACATTTTTTTCTATACTAGTAACTCCTAGTTTAAAGTTAAAAAAAGCAATGGAAAGTGCCACAAAAAGATCAAGGAGGATGACATGTCAAATAGTGTAATAAATTGCAGAGTGCTGAGCCCATGGAGAGGAGCTAAGGAGCCAAAGATGCCAGCTTGAAATGGGGATGGCTGCCAAACCCGGCACTGTCTCAAGAAGTTTCTCCATGTGGAGGCCTCACCATGTGTTAATAAAACAAAGTGGGATCCCTGGCCAGAAAAGGGCCCCCTGCAATTGTAGCACAGCACAATAACACATCGTGCAGGATCATAAATGTTTGCAGATTCCATCTGATGTGATACAACTCAACAAACATTGATCAAGTATCTACTCCACATAAGGCACTAGAGAGGGAAGGAAGGAAAAGAGGGGGAGAGGGTTTTGACTCTGGATTTTATTGCTATCTCAAGTTCCCCAGGAGGAAATGACCTTCACCAAAGCATATTGACAGCTATTCCTTAATTTATAATCTCAGTGTTGTCGATAACCCTTGGTCAGAGTCACAGAGATCATGTGTCAGAGACAGGACAGGGCTGGTACCCAAGCCTGCTTTCTATCCACTATATCATACTGCCTCACTGGAACTGAGAATTCAAAGTCAGAAAGAAAATATACCTTGTCCTCAAGTTAACATTCTGACATAACCGTAGAATCTTAGCCTAAGATTGAATTTTAGAAATTAGACACTAAAACGTTCTTCTTATATTAACTGTTCTAAAACCTGACCTGTGGTAGAACATTCCGAACTCCTATTGGTCTGATCAGTCACAGTTGGATACATTCAAACTTGACTCTAGCGTAATGGTGTCATTTTGATCCTCTTTGAGAATGAACCAACCAACCCAAACCAATTTAAAAAACCTATCTAAAAAGTGACTAACATTTTCGAAGATGTTTTGGTAAAGGGGTGGAGATGAGTGGACCCCAAGCGTGTAGAAAGGCCCAGATGTGGTGAAGGGACCTGTAACAGCCTGGCTCACGTTGAAGCAGAATTGACACTTCTAGTACCTTCCCCCCAACTCTACACGAAGGGAGGTTTTCGTTCCTGCCCAAAAGGGAAGCAAGATATTGGGACTGGAGGCTACCACTCTGCTCTCCTCAAAGAGATGGGATACTGTACTAGAAGTATATCTATTCCTTTCAATATTGTTCAGTTAGGGAAGATGAGCAGAGTTGAGCTTTCTATCACTTTGTCATTTTGGGGGGAAAGAGGAGCCAAATTTCTAGATCCAAAGCTAGACTTCTTTTCTACCTAATACCACTTACACAACGAAGTCAAATACAGAATAGCAAAGAAACTCCTTTAACCAAATCAGTAAAATAGAAATCAGAAGAGGTATACATAGGAATAAAAGTACCAGAAAGAAGTTTTCCCCTTGGGAGCAACAGAGAGGGAGAGAGAGAGAGAGAGAGAGAGAGAGAGAGAGAGAGAGAGAGAGAGAGAGAGAGAGAGAGAGAGAGAGAGAGAGAGAGAGAGAATATCCTGGGTCTTTCTCAAGGGGAAATCCCCCAAATCTCTAGAGTGGTGGTCTGGGATACGAATGCGATGGGAACTGGTAGATCCTCTCACGTCTTCCTAGTCTTCTGATCTGCAATCTGAATTGCAGTTAGCCTCTTACACCTTTTCTCTCCATACTTGGAAGCCAGGAGTATTTGAAGCATCTCACTCAAAAGAGAGCTCAAGTTTCAAAACCTGAACAGTCGCAAAGTGAAAAGATCCCAGAGTCCCAAATGGATACTCAGAGGGACTCTCACTTGGAGAGTCCCAAATACGCACTGGTGAAGGTTGGAGTTTTTTAGCCTCTTATTTCTTACTAATTCTGCTCAGCCCCTCATTCAGGGAAGGCTATCTATCTACAGTAATAAGTAGAGAATTCATGGTTATAGCTCTGGGACAGGAGTTACTCCAGTAATTAATGAATTAGTGAATTTCAGTGGGAGAGGGGCAGAAGGAAGGGAGAGAATTAGGAACTTGAAATTTAAAAAAAGAATGTTATTTTTTAATTTGGTTGGAAAATATTTAACAAAGTAAAAAGAAATGCAATAGAAATAGATAATATTGCATTTTAGAAGTCAATATGAGGCCCGAAGGAACTCTTATATAGGGATTAATGGTCTCCACTGCTATTTTTGCTTCATGCTATCACTACAGACATCTCAGAATATTCTAAAAATATGAAATAAAATACAGTGAATTATATTGAATGGTATGCTCTATTGAAAGTAATTTATTTCAGTTTCATAAATCCCTACTTTAGAATTTGGCAACCATGGAACAGTTAAATTATGCAGTGTATAGAGGGTTGGACCTGAAATAGAGAAGAGTCATCTTCCTGAGTTCAAAACTGGCCTCAGACACTAGCTATGTGATGCTAGGTCAGTCATGTAACATTATTTGCCACAGTTTTCTCATTTGTTAAATAAGCTAGAGAAGGAAATAGCAAGCTCTTCCATTATCATTGCCAAGAAAACCCCCAAATGGGGTCACAAAAAGTCAAACACGATGGAAAATACTGACAACCACAACTTGGTAACCAGGTGTTATTGCTTTCTTGTTCTTGAAAAAAGCTCTAAGACAAAGTAATTATTTCCTCACATTCTTAAATACTACCTATTTTGTCTGATTTTCTTAAACTAAACTTAAAGCTATTTGAGGGTACAAATCATATGATACTCATGTTCAGATATACTTCAATATCTACCAGTGTTTTACACATAGTAGTTGCTTCACAAATGAACTAATCAGTTAAAAATAAAATTCCTTCTTGTACGTAAATGAGGTACTCTAGTAAAACATTTTTTCATCTTATAATGTACTTATTACACTGATATTTTATGCTTTAGACTAATAATGTCATTAGAATGGATACTATCCATTTCAGAAAGGATTTATCCTTTGCTAATTTATATTTGGTAGAGAAGAGGCTAACCAGAATTGATCATCAACATGAAAGTACCTTTTTGATGGTATCCAGCATGGACCGCCCTCCTTGCCAGGGTTTAGAGTTCTTCCTGATACATGTCAAACTTGCCATGCTATGCCACTTCCGGTCTTCTAACTTCTTGTGAAAAGCATTGGCCAGTAGAAGCACTGTATCATATATGTAAAGGTTTGAGATCTGAAAAAAAAAATAACACGCTGATCATTAAACTTGATGATACCCATTTGCCTATAGAGCTATAGAGAATTCAAAACCTTAGCATATGTGCTACAGCTTGACCTGTCAATTTATTGGGTTATAGTAGTAAAAAGCTTGTTTTGATTTTTGATGAATATTGCAAATGAGAATTGTTGTATGATTGTACCTACAAATAAATGTGAATTCAATTTTATATCTCAGATTGTGTGCCTACCTTTTTGTGGGGGTAGCAAAGAATAGAGCGGAAGAAAAGTAGGGTGTTCAATATCAAACCTCAGAGAGGCATTACCCCCTGAAGATATTAGAATCTATGTGTCTTAAGAATTCATTTTCTAAGTAATTCAAGTTTTGATGATATTTGGATTCCAGATGCATAGATGTATAATTTTGCATATGATATTAATATAGGAAAGAGATATCTCTGTGTGTATGCTCGTGCGTGTGTGTGTGTTTGTGTAAAAAGAGAAAAACAGGAACATTTAGCAACCCATTGTAATGATTACAGATTCAAACAAAATTGCAAAAAATTACATTTCAGGTAACACAATGTGAACTGATTGAACGGTAGGAGATGTTTTTCTTCTGCTATGTGAAATGGAGAATTCTTTGAACCAATTTCAATTGAGTTCTTGTTGTACTTAGATTTTACCTGAATTACTACAAAGAATTATTAATCAATTACTGAAAAGCTGTCAAAACATACTATGTCACTATGAAAGTCTAGTATCAACAAGGGTTCAATTCCAGAGAGAATACTTAGATCTTGAGCTCCTCAAAGCAAAAACTCAAGACAAAATCAAAGCTGAAGATCAGTGTAGCCAAGAAAACTGATTCTGTCCTGAAGTAATTTATTTTTACTTTTTCAGGTTCTTTAGAGGGTTGGATTATCAATGTTTTTATAGAACATAACAAATGAATACATTGGTTTGTCTTTGATGATCCTTAGCTAAAAAGGAGTATTAGGAAAGTAGGAGCAGAATATTATATTTTCTGCCCCCTATTCTGAGTGAGATTATGTCTGGAGAAGCAACGTGATTTGAAGTGCCATTTCCTGTGCAGAGGGATAATTCTGAATTTTTGTTTTTGCGTTTTTTTTTTGGGGGGGGGGCTCTGGAGGGAGGAAGGCAAAGTAATTGGGGTTAAATAACTTGTCCCAGGTCACACAGCTAATAAATGTCGTGTCTGAGTCCAAATTTGAACTCAGATCCTCCTGACTCCAGGGCCAGTTCTTTCTATTCACTGAGCCACCCAGCTGCCTTGATAACTCTGAATTTTTAAGAATGCAGAGGTCACATGTACAATGCATTATGACATCTCTTACCACTCATCAATAAATTTATAATTGTTGCTATTTGTTGAATACTCTAATTTTTATAAGCAATATTGGTTCAGAATTTGACATATGAACTTTTGTTTTCTTTCCCTCTCTAAACAGAACCTAATACCTGTTTTGAAACATAAGATCACAACTCATACTGGATGTATTAAGATTGTCTTTCCCCACATAATTGATTAAGGGACTAATTCCTTATTCCCTAACTTGTTTTATAGAAAATTATTTGAAAACTGAGTAATTTATGTATTTTTCCCAATTCTTAATTGACTACCAGAAAGCCATCACAATAAGGTCACCGATAAGATAAAATCAGTCATTTGAGATTAGAAAAATAAAGTTTTCACCTTATTAAAATTACATTTTTTCTAAGCTAAACAATCCATGTTAATATCAGAGAGAGAAAGCACATTTGAAGTAGATCACTCAGAGGGATAAAGATTAATTTAGCATCAAGTCACTGAGTCTATGCTGGGACTGAAACGAACAAAGGCCAGCCATCATTAAGCATTATGTTTGTCCGTAATCACACAAATGAAATACTCCATGGATAATTCAAATTTCTGTAAATCTTCCTTTTTCCACTTTCCAACTCCTTGGATAATACCCTATCAATTTAACTCACATCAATTCAACAAACATTACCAGACATCAAATATATATATTTTATATATATATATATATATATATATATATATATATATATATATATATATATTAAACATTGGTACAAGCAATGTAATAGGGGAATATAATGACAAATATGCCTAAAACAAACACACACCCACAGAAAGCACCAGTCACCCCACCCTTAGGAAGCTTACCTTCCAGTATAGGAAAGGGGCCTCCATGTAGACAGACATGAGAGTTATAAAATATACAAAATTATTTCCTTTATATCATATTCCAGATAAATGATTATCTGATTGAATGGCTAATAGGACAGAGACAATACCTTTGCGAGGTCTCCTCTCGTTATATTCCCTCTTTTGTCTGGGTCTTTGCTCTAGCACTATTCTACACTTGGAATGAACTCCTTTCCATGCCTTTACAATTCTTCAAAGTTCAGCTTGTATGACCTTCTACATGAGACCCTTCCTGATTCCCCTTAGCTACTATTGCTACCTCTCATTGGTTTACCTGTGTTTATTTTGTATATACTTCAATGTGTATCTGTTTCTCTCCATGGAATGTAAGTTTTTTGAGGACATGAATTATTTTTCTTTTTTTCTTTGTAACATAGTACATGGGAACACTGTAGGCATTTTATAAATGCTTATTGATTGATTTAGATAGAGCATATGGCATGAAGGGATTCATCATTACTCAGCATACTATCTGTTATTCTAATATATGGTTCATTTCTTTATTATTTTTCTTCAGGAAAATTCTCTTTTTGCCAGTTAAACCAAACTAAGCTAATTCACTGGGACTGGGATACAAGTGGGAATAGAGAGGTGGAACAGAGGATTTGTTGGCTATACTTGCATTCTTGGGTTTCCTCTATGAGGCAGAAGAATCTTTCTCAATCCTCTTGTCCAATTCCACTCACTCACCCCAAAATTTTGCCCTTTCTGAACACAGATTCCAACCTGGAAACAAGCACAGGGGTTTATTACTGGCCACTTACTGTCTCTCAGGTCATGCTGCAGTCACTGCTGCAGTGGAGATTGAAGAAGAGGGGAATTTCTGGGGCAATCTTTTTCTGTATCTTGCATTTAGAGTAAAGTTGTTGATACTTGAAATTGAGTGAAAATTTTGAAAGAAAAAGTTTCATATTTAAAGGATAAACACACACACATATACATATCAGAGCACAAAGAGGTTCAAGGACACCCAAATATGACAGGCAAGGAGGGGACCGGGAGAAGAATCATTACATACTGGCAAAGGCAATTCTTGGCACAAACATGTTATCCTCCAACTAAAGTAAAAGTTGAGTAATTTCCACTATTGAATATGACCATGAATTACTTTAAGCTTCACTGAATGCAAAGCACTAGTTAGTCTATGAATATTATGGTGTTCATGTAAATAATGTCACTGGGATACATATAACTTAGATTTTCTAGCGTTTTGATTTCCCAAAGTAGCAACACAATATATTAGAAGGCTAGCTTTCAAATTTAATGAACAGTAATTTTCTTGCACCATAACTGCTGATGACAATAGCCAGCTTTCCTTTTCTTGGTGTTATTACATTTTCTGCTTTTATTGACCTTTTAGGTACAATCATGTAATTTAGGTACAACCATTTTCTTTTTTGATCTTTTAGGTGCAAATATATAATTTTTTGAAAGTATCCATTAAATCTAAACAGTATTATCTGCCTTAGTGGATGATAATAATGCAACCTCTATACTCCTTAACCAATTTGGCTTCAAACTATTTTTTACATTTACCATTTTACATTGCTGTAAACTCGTAGAATCTTCATATTTAAGGGGAGCTTAGAGCAGCTGGTCTAGCTTCCTATCTAATGCAAGAATCCCTTTTACAAAATTCCACTCGGATGGCTATCAGGCACTGCTTGGATGTTTCATTAAGGGATAGGGAAAAGAGATTGACTCCATGTTGGCTGTTCAAAATGTTATAAAGTCTTTCCTATGCCTAATTAAGACATACTCATATAACATGGAACTTTGGTGAAACCAAGTTAAAAAATTGACTTGCTATATCTCTTAACATTTTTAAATTCTCCTCTTCTCTCTCCTCTTTTTATTCTCGTTATTTTCCATCCCTGCTCTTCCCTCCTCTGCTCTCCATCCCCCTTCTCCTCTCCCGTCTTTTTTTTTTCTCTTGTCTATCTATCTCTTCTTTCATTTCCTACTATGTTGACTAGAAAAGTAAAATTTGTGAAGTTAGTCTTAAATGCTAACAACGTGGATCAGCTATTTCTAGTACAATATTAACTAGTTAAACTAAAATATTTACAAACAAAAAAGTATAAATAATCTCACTGTTTGAAGAATATAACCTAGATTCATAAGTTTACTAGGCAAAAGGATACTTTCTACATGGGGAGCTAGGTGACACAGTGTATAGAAAACTTGGTCTGGATTTTTATCTTCCTGAGTTCAGATCTGGCCCCAGAGGCTTACTAGCTCTGTGACTTTAGGCATGTCACTTCATCTGTTTGCCTCTGTTTCCTCATATGCAAAATGATCTGGAGAAGGAAATGGCAAACCACTCCAGTGTCTTTACCAAGAAAGTCCCAAATGGGGTCATAAAGAGTTGGGCATGGCTGAAACAACTCAACAACGTTTGTTTTATATGAGGTCATAGAACAAACACAAATTTTTAACAAACTTATCTTAAATCAGGATTAGCAGTTTACAAATTGTTAAGACTTATTCAGGAGATTTATTTAACAGTTTATACTTATTCTTATAGTACTCTGAAAGTTCATTCAATCAACTGATTAAAAAATATTTATTAAGCGTCTACTATGTGCCAGGCACTGTGTTAAACTCATTCAGTAGTAGTTCTCAGAGAAGAATTTATAGATATATAGAGTGTACCTCCATATTCTGGGAGAATGGGTCTTTGGGATCACACAATGTGGAAGATATCCGATGGTTGCCACGGAAACATCTCTGACTTATGTTCTGGGGGACAGGAAATGTCTGCCGAATAATTGTTAACCTTCCGATTGATCTTCTCACTAATTCCTGTACATCAGCATCATTTATTTCCTAAAAGATAAGCAAAAGGAAGAAGAATTTTATAGCATAGCAACAGTAACACAAGACTATGAATGAAACATTTTCTGAAGTTCTAAGGAATATTTTTATTGTAACACATTTGATGTATTTGTTTAACATATTTGTTAACAAATGCATGCTCATTAAAATGACTGACATTCATGTGTATTTTATATACTTTAGATATGAATGCCTAAATAATTTAAGAAAGACCTTATTTTAACTTTGACATTTAATATCAACTTTGACATTTATTATTGGAAATAACAAGATGAAGTATGGAATACTGCATGGACAAATGGCTACATGGGATTTAGAGTCAAAGGATATGAGTTCAAATTCTATCTCATTGACCTACATGACTTCCTACAAGTCACTTAACTTTTCAGACCCTAAAAGAGGGGTCCTCTTCCCCAAATTTCCTTTGCAGGTGCTTGTAGAAGTCCTTCTTGCACTAAATTTCTAGACCTGCAATTCTTAGAGTCAAGAGTCCTGGTTTTAAGTCCCAATGCATACTAGTCATGTAGTCATAGGTAAGTGAGTTATCTATTCAGTATCAACAGACAACCTTTTTTGACATAAAATTACAGAGTAATTGCCATTTGGATCAGTTGAAAGAATTGCCATACCAGGTAATGTAATGAAATTATAGCCTAGGACCATCTAGACAAGCAAATAAGTAAATAAATGACACAATTCAAAAAACTGCTAGTGACAGGCACAAACACTGCATAAGATGATTATTTCAATCACTTTTCAATGCCATTACAACCATGATCCTCAAGGTGCTGTGAGTAGTCAAAAAGATGTATATATTAATGTGGAAAAACATATTATTATTTAGCAATGAAAAATGAAGATTCTAAACTTTTTCTAGTAGATTTAATTTGAAAATGAATTACTTTTCCTTCATTTGTATATTAAAATTGTGTAACATAAAAGTAGCTCAAAGTTTATTTTTAACTGAAAGGAAAAGAAAATCTTGGGGTTGTTTTGTTTCAGAAAGAGTTTCAGAACCCATGTTAAATTGCTGTAACATTTCTGGTCTCTAAGGAATAGATTAAATAAAAACACCAAAAATAAAAGAAAAAAAATTCAGGAGTATGGTCTTAATAGAAAAAAAATTAAAATTGTTAAAAGCAGACTGAACTTGGGTGTCTGAAGGTAAAATCAGCATGAATCTGTGTGCCAAATGAAGCTAATTCTAAATAAAAGCTTTCCTTTAAACTTGAAAAAAAAAGTGTCTCTCACTCTCTCTCCCTTCCCCCTCAAACTATTTCAGCTATTTGACTTGAAGCAGCAAAGGATGTGGAAGTAATGAAATATCGGAGTAAGTATTTAACTATACGACTGGTCTAATTGGAATCTGACAGAAGGAAAATGATCAGAAGAAGTAGTAGTCTCCTGAGTAGCCTAATCTAAAGACTTTTGTCCTTCCTAACCTACTTTTAGATGCCTTTTGAAACCAATGAGCCTTTAGAGGTTTGTTTATCATTAATCAGAATAGATTTTCACTGTACCACAAAGAAAAGGTTTCTAACATTAGATCACTATGTCAATAGATTTTGAACTGCAATGAGCACTTTGCAGAATTGACAAAAAGCTCATAACAGAAACAAAAAAAAAAAAAAAGGAGGGAGAAAGCTCCACATTATTGTTTTTCCTGCAAAGCCTGCAGAAGTTGCTCGCAGTTGTGAATTTTAATTTGTTTTCCCTGATGAAGCAATCACACTTTGTCCTTTCTCATTGTATTTCCTCATCGTATGTCAACTTGAAATTTCATCCTTTTTATGATCTTTATAAAATACAGATTTTCTTCAAGCAAAATAACACCTGGCATCAGTTGTGTCCAATGTAATATCCTGTATTTCTGGTCGATTAATCCTTAATGTACCATAGATAATGGTTTTTCTCAGTTTATAATGCCGTCTTTTCCGTTAGACTAGATCATTTCACTATCCATTTCTTCCTCCAGCTTCTTGTTTTACCAAAGTAACAATGCCAACACCAACAACCCCACAATAACCCAGGTCTTTCAAACAATGCTCTCATCATGCAGTCATAAAGTATTACAGTATTTTATTCATTCCATTTTAAACACTTTCACAAGAAACCTTGTACAAAGAAATTAAAAATTAGCATGTAATCAGCATTAATTTGTTTTCTACTATATATTTTGCTCTTATGAAACAACAGTTCAAGACTTAGAGCTTGAAAGGCATTCAGGTATCATCTAGCCCACCTCTACAGATAAAGAAACTAGGGTACAAAAATGGTGAAGTGATAGTTGTGGACTCTATTTGCCAGATTCCAAAATCTGACTCTTTCCAGAATTCTCAAAAGGCAGAATTAGAATGAATCCATAAAAGTGTAAAACCAAGTTTTCTGAGAAGTACTCTTCATTTGTTATATTTTCAGTATTTATCATTATTTTCTCAGTCAGGATACTTTTAAAATTGTAATTATTAGAATTTAGTTTTGATGTGTAAATGATGTATTTTAAGTGTGAATTGTTCAATTGACAATTACGTGCATATGAAATGCTAGGCATCATGCTAAGCACCAGAGGTAATGTAATGAATGAAAATGAAAACCAGTCTCTACCCTCAAGGAGTGTCAATAGAATGAAGTCATTCTCTAAATGTTAGTTGGGATAAACATCCCTATTTATTAGTAATGAAATTTTTAGACCAGTAGATTGCAGGAACAGGAATGAATTTCTATTTTCTTTGCCTATAATTAAACATTACTGATATTGACAAAGCATCAACAAGTCAGAACAGCAATAATAGTGCACATACGTCCACACAGAGTTTAAAGTTTAAACCTTTAGGGTTTGCAAAGCACTTTACACATAAGCAAACAACCTCTAGTACAGTCATTTATCTTTTTAAAAAACTACCTCAAAACATTGCTAAAAAAGGATTATTTCTGAAAGCATTAGTGTGAATTCAGATTTTTATTTTTTTTAATTTCTTTTTTTTTTTTAAATAGCCTGTTTCCTCCTTTATCACTACATCTCCACCATTCCAGATATCTATCTCATGTAAGGAAAAAAAGGTGTTTTTAAAAGAAAAAAATAAAAAAGAGAAAATAAATCAGCAAAATCAATCAATACTTTTATAAAATCTGATATCATGAATCAGTACCATCTTCTAGGTTTGTTTGCAGCTCTTCTTTAGAACAATGCATATTTTTTAATTTTAATTTTGCAACCTTCATTTTTATTATTTTATGGTTGTTTTTTTTCCAAGTCCATTGTTGCTGTCATGGTGCATACTGTTTTTCTACTTCTGCTCAGTTCACTTTGTATTAGGTCCTTCAAGTCTTTTCATGCTTCATTGCATTCATATTCATCACTTCTTAAAGAATAACACCATTCCTTTACATTGATATATCAGAATTTGTTTTGCTGTTTCCTAGTTGACAGATATTTACTTTGTTTCTAATTCTTTGCTGCCATGAAAAAGAATTATGCTATAATTATTTTGGTATATATAGGTCCTTTTTTCTTCTATGCGTAATGGAGGAATTCTGGGTGAAAGAATATGAACAATTACTCTATTTGCATAATGCCAAGTTTTCCAAACTGTTTTACCAATTTATAGTTTCAATAATGATATATTATTTTGCCTGTCTTCTTATTATGCCTCCATCATTGATTCTAATACTGATCATTTGATGTCATTGCCAGTGGTGCTGAAAGTGAAAGGAAAGCTCAAGGTTATTTTGAATTACACTTTAATTACTGCTCATGTCTCTATTTTCTCTTTTGTTTATTTTTCTGCTGTATTTTTCCAACTCTGAGAGAGGGAATTAAAGTCTCCTAATATTGTATGTGTCTATGTCTGTGCATAGTGTAATTTTAAATATAAGTATATTAAATATATGTAACTATATTTATATATTATAAATATATGTAATATAATAAAAATATGATAGTTTTTCAAGATTTTGTTTTCACTTTGATAGCATGATTTCAATTCCTGTTTTGTTGGATTCACTTGATGCATAATAATTTTGTTTCAGCCTCCCACTTTTATTTTATTCATCTCTTTGCCTTTTTGATGTGTTCCTGAAAACAACAGAGTGTGGGCTTTTGTTTTCTTAGTCAATCTGTCACTCATTTAATGTTATAGAATTAGGTTTATATTTATTCTTACCTGTATTCCTTTGTAAATCTAATATATATTAATTGTTTTTTCCCTTCTTTTTTCTTTCAGATAGTACTTTGTCCTTACAATTATTTTCCATAATCAACTTCAAGGCTACCTTATTCCCCAAAGATTTTTTTTCTCCTTACATCAACTCCATCCTGTTTTTCAACTCATTCTCTAGTTTTGGCATTTTAGGTAACTTATTGACTCCTTTATTTTTGCATCCTTTCATTTAATTATCTAAATTTTCCCCTCTCAATAAAGTTATTAATTCAAAATCACCCCTCTTGACATTTCTTTTTTTCCTTACTTATTTTTTGTTTGCCATGTCTTTGCTTTAAAAGAATTTATTAACTTTGTTCTCCTCATTCATTCTCTTCACTTTCTGAATATTCTTTATTTTAACTTCTAAATTTTCTAAAATTCTTTTTTAAAATTTTCAGCTCCAAATTCCTCACCCATTGAGAAGGCAAAAAAAATATAATACTCATTATACATGTGAAGCCATACAAAACACATTTCTATATTAATCATATTGCAAAAAAGTATGAAAAGTTTTTAAATTGAAGATTTAATATACTTCAATATGCATTTAATGTTCATCAGTTCTCTCTCTGAAGGTTGATATAATTTTTCATTATGAGTCCTTTGGAGTTGTCTTCAATCATTGTATTTGTCAGAGTAGCTAAGTTTTTCACAGTTCATTATCATTACCATATTTCTGTTACTGTGAGCATTGTACATTTTCTCTCTATTCTAACTCCTTATTATTTAATTCTTGATCTTCAGTATTTTTTGTTTCTCATGGAATTAAAGCTTCTAAAGTAGAAAGTTCAAGTTCTTTCTTCTAGGTTCTAGAAGAATTTCTAGCAATCTACAATTGTTGTTACTGTTTAATGGATCTTGCTTCAGAGCGACAATTGTCCCAGAGTCAAAATTACTCTTTTGTAAATTGTTTAGACCAATTCTACACCCTACAGTCACTGGGGTCATTTTTTCCCCTTGCCAAGTAATCTCCTCTCTGGGTCCATGTCCTCCCACACTTCCATACGCTGGTCATTCCCATGAGCTAAGATTTCTCCTGGGACAGTATGTTAACCAAAGAGTAACAGTGCAAGTGAACTTTTTATGAAATAAACTCCTGCAAATTACACTAATTGTAAGACCCATATATCTTACAAAGCATGCCTCTTCTTCTGTGGCAGTGTTCTTCAAAGAGACACTGCCCACCATTGATCTCAGATTTCCTCTTTGCTTTATCCCTAATTTTCTCCCTGCCATTGCCTCCTCTCCCATTCTCCTATAACTTCTCATCTTGTTGGGTAGAGAAGTTATTTTTCCTCGGGTATTTTGTTGTGGTGGTGGTGGTTTTACCAAGGATTTGATTACACACATTCAATTCTATCTACTTTCCTTCCTGGCTCCATTTATGGGCACCAACCCAGTCTTCATTTAGTTCCACAAAAATATAATTCACCTGTTTCTTGATATTTGAAGATCAGATTTGAAGATCAGATCAGAAATTTGAAGCTTATTTTTCTTTTGGAAGTGATCTGCAGATTCTATTTGTTTGCAGTCTGTTTGCTTGCTTTTTTGTACGTATGCATTGAAGTTCTGGGCAGTTTTCTTACTTCTTGCATTATGTTTTGAAGCAATTTTGTTTTTGTTTTTCCACTTCTCGCATTTTTATGAGAAGCCTATGACTTCTAATTTGGCTCTCCTTAGCACATTTTGAGATCAGCGCATTTTGCTTGTGTAAAGTTGTGCTTTCTTTTATCCTTATGACTTGCCTATCTTTTTCCAGACTGCCCATCATTTAACTATATTCTTATTGCTAATTTGTTGTCTTTCATTTCTCTGGAGAGATCTGTCACCAAAGATTCAATTTTTTTCTATTCTGTTAATTCTTTCTTCTGTGTAGTTCCTAAATTCTTCCATCTGTTCACATTTGCATTATTTTCTAATAGTTCTACTTTATCTCTTAAACCCTTCTGGAGCTTCATGCTATGATTATTCTGCTGCAAATACATAGATTTCTAGGTTTCATAAGCTGTTTGTTCAATTTCCTTTGTCTTGTAATATTGATTTAGAACTGTTTGCATCATTTTTAGTAGTCTTACTCATCATATGTTGCAATTTTAGTATATTCCCTTTTAATTTCTCTACTTGTGCTCTAGATATTTTAAACTATTTTCTTCTTCTGAGATCTTTGACGGCGTTAGTTTCTTTGCTTTTTGTGTTATATTTCATTCATTTAGTTTCGGACTCTTTCCTCTTGATGGTGGGTTTATTTCCAGCACTGGTACTCAAAGTTGTTTCAACCTCCCATATTGGGGAACTCACTTTTCCCCTAGGCAAAGGCCTGACTCCAAGTAACTTGTCAAGGGGACAGCTGGTCTCAGCTGGATTCCCATCTTCTTCCTTCATTTCCTGCCAATATTCCTGCATAATGGCCATGCCCAAGTTCCTTCCATTCTTTAGTTGGCTGACTGGTTTAGTTATTATCTACCAGTTTTATTGACTTGAGGAAGGTAGAGTAGGTATTCTGGACAAAATTTCTACATTCTTGGAGTTTTCTAACTTAGGGACCTTCCAAGGCAGAATGAATTTCCAACCCTATTTACCTTTTATTTTGCAGGTAACTGGAAAAATTTGAAATCTACTTGCTTCCATGGAATGCTAGAGTAAGGACAGGGCTTACATGTGCTGTCAGGAATTGTAGCAACAGGTAAATTTCTAAATGAATTTCAGAGCACAAATCTGTAGAATTTTAGTGTTTTCTATTTAATTCATAAACCTTGCTACACTTCCTTGTTTCTTATCATGTGGACCAAGCTGTAATTGCTCTATTTCTGGTACGTAATTCCTTCCTTTTTTTAGAGTTAGTGAGGTGTTCTGGGTTAGGACCAACTCAGGTCAATCCCCTGGTAGTTGAAACAAAATGATTCATAGGTCATTCATTGATTGACAAAAGGAAATTTCTTTAGCCATGGCAGGAGAAGGATATTGAATCCTTAAGTTAATTTCAATGATCAAAGGTCCCATTGGAATAAACCTGCCATGTACCCAAGACCAACTGTTTCTATCCTTAACCACACCCCAGCTCCTAGTGACCACTTTGTATTCAGGCAATAAGGAAGTGACAAAGAGAGCTCATAGGCTCCCCATATTAAGCTTTTACCTTGAGGGAACCAAAAAAAATGTAAAATCTAGTATCTTTTTGGTCACCTGTGAAGTTAAACTATTTGATAGGGTATATTTTGTTGATCATTTGAAGTAGAGGAAAGAAGACTATGACTTTATACACTAGGCTTTGCACACCATGGATACTTAATAAACATCTGTTGAAATGAACTGAAATGAATTCTGAGGGAAAAAATGAGT
Organism: Bettongia penicillata ogilbyi; assembly: GCA_023548195.1. NCBI lineage: Eukaryota > Metazoa > Chordata > Mammalia > Diprotodontia > Potoroidae > Bettongia > Bettongia penicillata. Next base: position 449,813 of record JAJHZJ010000223.1, read on the forward strand.
CTGGCTCAAAATATTACTTCTGATTTGAATTTTGGCATGAAAACTCAGGCCTGGATAGTTGGCTATATGAAAATTTGAAAAAGAAACTAGTGAATTTATGGAACATTATTTCAGTAGATACCACATATAGAAACACAGAAAGTCAAATGGATACTTATTTAATCTTTATATAATATAATGTAATATAATATGATAAAAAATTCATTTGGGCCATGTTAAATTACTAAGTATCTCTGGGCTAAGTTAAGTTAGGAAACTTTAATGCAATATTACCTCTCTGAAGCTCTCACTGTGACATCTATGCTATATAGACCTTGGAGTGATGTGATTTTTTTATAAACAAAAGGTTCATTTTACCCATAGAATATCCTTTTTACACACCACATAAGCAAATTTCTGTTATCCATATTATATATGACTATACTGTTGATCTGGACCAGTGATTTCATCAATTTATAAAAGATCTTTGGTGAAGAACTTCCTGAACTATTGAAGTTTGCCAGTTGCTCAGTAATTTACAGTCACTGAGGTTAAATGATTTGTTCAGGGTCACAGAACCATCAAATGTCAGAGATGAGATTTGAAACCAGAGCATCCTGACTCCAAAGTTAATTCATTATTTATCTCAACATGTTGTCTCTCAGTTATATTTCCTGAAATCTACATGATTGCCTAATTATGCTTTCAGAATTAGAATTAAAATTAAATGTGAAAGGAATTAATATGTTTGATTCTGTGTATTACTTTTCCTGTATCTTAATCTTTTAGCATCATGGCACAAATGCTCAACTCTCAGAGAGACAAAAGTGTGGTTAATCACCTCAGTCATGATCATTCTACTTCCTGTGATTGAATCCTGGGTAAAGCCCTGAAAGAGCTAGTTACCAGAAAAAAGAGGGGGAAAAGCTAAATATAGTACGGCCTCCCCCACAGGGTAGCTGCAAGGAAATGACTTTGTAGAAATTAAAGTGTCATAGCAATAATAGCAACAACTTTTCTTCATTTAGCTTAATTCAACCACTATTTATTAATATCAAGACCCTGTAAAAGGTATTCAACATAAAAAGAAAAAAATGGAAATTCTGTCCTCAAGTAGCTTATGTTCTCTTTTACAATTTACTCAGAGAAATTCAATAAAATTCAAGAAGAGTACAAAATAGAGATGGATAATGATGATTAATGATAATGAAAAAACTCTTCTGTTTAGAATGTTAAAGAGATCTTGTAAATAAGACTCAACTCCTCTTTCCAAGGAGGACTTCACCAAGACTACTTAAATCAGTGTTTATATTTCTCTCTTTTCAGAATCTCAGGCAATAGAGGATTTCAAAATCTATTAAGTAAAACTAGTCTTCAGAGTATAGTCATTCCAATTTAGCTTAAACTCTGAATTTTCTATACTTTCTTAAAAGAATAAAATCTTTAATAGCTTATCTCTACACTATTTAAGAGCCAGGTTCTTTTTTTGAATAGCAAAGAAGCCCATTTATGCAGATCATAGCAAAACAGGAAAAAAAGAAGAGAAGGTATATGTAGTAGAATACATACCAAATAATACAGAATGAAGGAGCTCTCCCATTGGGAACAAGAAAGCTCATCCCAACTAAGAAAGAGAGTCTAGGGTCTCACTCAATGGGAATTTCCCTAAAGGCTCTGGAGTAACAAGCTGGGACTAGGGACATGATAGAGACTGCCTTCTCTTCTCATGTAAGACCTAGACGCTTAAAAGGATGAATCACCAAACCAACTAATCCAACATTTGTAGATGAGAAATATGAGGACTTTAAATGATGCCTACTCATATGCTTAAAGAAGTATTTGAACCTGGGTCTTCTAACTACCAGTCCTAATGACCTGAAGTTGTGTCACTTTGCTCCTCTCCCTAAACAGGCTTTATGCTATTATAAAAAAGCTTAATTTTGACTTTTTCCCTCTTCTGGATGCCAGGATCCACAGCTGTGGTCACATCTCTGAGACAAAATGATGAAGATGAGAAAAAATGAATTTGCCACATTGGTCTTCTGGGCACTGGGGGAGCATCCACCTCAGGCAGAGTATGTTGTACCCATTAATGACACTTTCATTGGCTTTAACTGCATGTTCAATATGATTGTCTTCATAGCATGAACTTACCCTTGACGTGGCACTGTCAAGACAAAGAAAAGAAAGCTAGTGATCAGTGGAAAAGCCATTACTGTCTTCCAAGAGAGGCTAGAGTCAAGTATGTAATAGAGTTCTTTGGTGTATTTACCACTATGGAAGTGGTTTTTACTTGAAGGGTAGAGGTACATGTATCATTATTTCTTACCCTTCTGCTAACATCCCCATGTGATGAGAGCAAACCATTAGAAATGTAATAATTCTCTTGAGACTGTCAGTAATTCCTCCTGCACTGTCAATTATTTTGCCAAGGTCATTCCTGGTCAAGGTCATTCACAATAGTTTTAGCATCATGAATGAACTAATGACCAAAATTCATGCCATTACTGTTATACACATGGCAATAGATGGCCCATCTGTTGAGTTGTGGGGTGAAGGGCATGGCACTACTCAAAACATCATCCCTACTTCCACTGATACTGCTAAGGCTATAAACAAGGTCATCCCTGATCTGAAGGGGAATCTAACAGGTATGGCCTTCCATGTTTCCACTCCAAATTAATCACTATGGATCTGACCTACTGGCCAGGGAAGCTTGCCAAGCATGATGTGATATCAAGAGAGTGATAAAACAAGCATGAGAGATTCCCCTTTCAAGGAGATCTTGGGCTATGCAGAGGACCAGGTTGTATACTGTGACTTTAAGAGTGGAACCCACTCTTTAATGCCGGTGTTGATATTGTCCTCAATGGCCATTTTGTTGAGCTCAGGTCCTGCTGTAACAACGAATATGGTTTTAAAACAGTGTAGTAAACTTTATGATCTATGTGGCCTCTAAAGACTAAAGGGGAAAGTCATGGATTTTCATCCCCAGACAAAACAGGAGTTCCACTACTAGGAAACCATATCCCTAGTTTATTTCCTATTCACAATCTTTGCCCCAGTGCATCTGTGCAGTAGTGGGGAGAAAACAGAGTCCTATATTGTCTACCATCAATAAAGTCACAATATTTAGTGCAAAAAAGTTTAATTTTAAGATTCAATACTTACAAAAATAAAAAAAAATAATTAAGATCAGAATACGGCATTTAAAACAGCCACAAGATATATTCCAATAGTCTAGACCTAGAGAAACAGGACAAGAGTTTTTTGCTCTACAGACTAGCAGTGAGCAGTTTAATTCCTCATGAAACAAGAAAACTACAAAGTATATGAATTAATTATTTTTGTCATTTATTCAGATATAAACTCCGAAAAATTACTATCCTTAAGTCATAATGGTTTAAGCCATTTAAGAAACACCTCAATATGATCTCTCTAGGACACATGAGGTCAGCCTTTAAATGGCATTTACTCACATCCAAACATTTACTTCTACAGCAACACCAGTAAATATCTTGATATCTAAATTTCTGAATCGTGTAAAACTTAAATAAAGAGCTGCGACATCTGTTTAAGGGCCCTGAAGGGATGGCAATATTTGAAATGAAAGGCTTTTGAGGCCTGAATCCCCAGAATTCAAAAAAACCAATAAGTGCCATTAGCAAGTACTAGCATATGATTTATTGCACCAGATGAGCTAGCACAGACTCTCATTAATGTAGAACTTTTAATGCAAATGAAAAAAGAAATTGCTTTCAAGTTTTAACATCAGTTTGTTCCATTATAAACAATGCCAGTTTTGATTTGCAAGGGTTCTCTAGGATAACTACTTTTGTAATAAATTTAAATAAATGTTTGTAAGCCATTTAAAAATTAGCAATTAAATAATAGCTCAGACAACCAAATTAGACAGATTCATGTTCTCCATAGTCAATCAAATGAGTATTTGCATGTGGTGACTTTCAGACTTTTCTAGCTTACTTGTTTTTATTTGAGCAGGGAATAATTCTTTCTTTAAAGAAATCTATATCATATGGCATCAGTATACATATATACACATATTCATACATATTGGAGAGTGAGGGATTATGGGAATAGTAACAGGTATCTAGGCGGCACAGTGGACAGAGTACTGGACTTGGAATAAGGAAGAACAGGTAGGATTTGAGAATCCTACCTCAAATAATCATTAACTGTGTGATTCTGAACAAGTCACTTCACCTTTCTCAGACCAAGTTTCCTCATCTGTAAAATGGGGTTAATAAAGGCATCTACCATTCAGGATTGTTGTGAAGACTGAAACAATGAGGTGTTATCTCTAAAGTACTTTGTAATCCTTAAAGAGCTGTATAAATGAGGGCTTTATCACTATAAGAAACACAGAAAGCATACAGGAGGAAATATATGTCTATGTGTCAGTGTATAGCTATCTATAAACGTATATGAGAGTTCATGTAAGTGGAAGTTCATGTAAGAAAGAAATGTCTTCATATGAAATGACTATTGCTAGTTTAATTTTATTTGGGATAACAAATTGGGAGGAAGATAGCCAGTAGGGATTTTTCAGGGATATTGAAGTAGACAGAATCAGAGGTGGACTGGGGTGATTTACGGACAATGAATTTATCAGGGCTAGTGGGTGTCTAGTTTCAAGCCCAGAACTTCTAACTCTTGAATTTGGAGACAGGTTCCACTGTACAGGAAACTGTCATCAATTTTCTTACTCACAGAAATAAGAGGGAAAGACAGGAAAATTCAAATTATAATTGGTAATGGCAATGTCAGGAAAATATTCAGTGTAAGGGAGAAAGAAAGTGATCAGATGATTTCAGTTCTCATCTGCTCTATTTCCTTTTACATATGAGAAGACAGGTCCAAAAAGGTGAAGGGATCTGTCCCAGGTCACCAAGATCTTAAGTACCAGATGCAGGATTTACATCTATTTCTTCTGCCTCCAGAAACATGCTTTTTCAATTATCTGATATGCTATAAGTCTCCACACTCATTCCACTTCACAGACTGGAATTTTTATAAATTTTTAAAATCCTCTAGTGCAGTACACTAAAAACTACTAAAATATATGTCTAACAAGGGAACTACAATTTATTCCATATTCATTTAGGATCAGGTTTAAAAATGCATTTGGATTATTATGAAAGAGAGAAAATGGTATTAATACTATTATGCTCCTTAGCGAAGAAATCTAAAATGATTTTCATGGTATGATTATCTCAACAGAGTACAGTAGGCTAACTGCCCTAAAAATCCAGTTGGCCTCCAGGCTTCTGGGGCAGTCCAAATGTGTTTGTGTTTCCCTAAGTGGAGGATAGTAGAAATTGGCTTTAGATCTCTTATATGACTTAGTAAAAGATTCAGATATCATATAATTATTCTTCTAAATCCTTTAAGTGTTAAATAGTTGAATGAAAGTATTGATTTCTTTTGGCATGAATCAACATGACTAAACAGACAAGAGATCATTTTTAGTAGCAAGGGTTTATTGACTAAAATAAAAATAAAAATATTGATACTGCTTTGTGCTTTGTACATGCAAGTCTGGGTGGTCTATTGCTGAAATGGCTGAATGGGGAACAGGTTGGAGAAGGAAACGAAACAAGAAATTAGGAAGATTCCTAGCCTCTGAAAACAAAACTTCAAAAATTGAAGGGCAAAAAGCAGTTAAGTTGGTATTATGCTATCCAAGGCAAATTTCATTGAGGGGGTACAGAAAGAGCTCACTACTACAAAGCCGTGCCACTACCAGCTCCAGGGAACCCCTGATAGTAAAGAAGCAGGTGGTAGTCAAAAGTTAAGCAGTAAAGGAAAACAAAGCTGGAGCAAGGAGGGGCAGCCATGCAGTGTGGTAGAGGGTCAAAAGTGGACTACATATAACCTCAGAATCAGTGGCTTGGGAAATAGGCATAGGACAGAAGTAATTCCGTACTCCCATTTACTCTTATTTCAACAGCATGGAACAAAGCCTAACTATAGCTCTAGAAACAGATGAAATACTTTTAAGGTGATAGTTGAGTGAGATGGAATCTGATTCTTTGTCCTGAGGATAACATGATGCACATGATGACAAACAACTTGTGAAGAACAGTAATTGACTCATCCTGAAAAATGTTGTCCATTCTTTTATTTTGAAGAGGACTGATGACATCACAGGTTAATCTTCTGAATTGCCCATGAAGTATATTTAAGGGAAGAAGAGGAGACTCTTCCAGAGTCATCAAAGTCCAGTAGCAAGATAAAAATTAAGATGCCTGGTGATGGCCAGGGATCCAGTGGATGACCCTGGTATATTTCATGCCTGATCAAGTTCTAAGCACTCCACAGTTTTTGTTTTAGCTGATACATGGCCATTGAAACCAATTGTTCTCATCTATCAAACCCATGAGAAGAAGTCTTCACATGCTAGGGGTAGATGTCCCCCTTAATTCATCAATGGGTTGGATGCCTGTTGATTATCCCCAACTTGGTTTATCCTGCCTACCAATGTGCTTTGATGAGGATATGGGTACAGTGCATGCTACAGCTCCTTGGAATTACAGGTAAGAGTCATGAAAAGGGCTCAGCAAGACCTCACATTGAAGTTACAAATACTCTCTAAACTCCTTACTATACCTCAGGACTACATTCTTAGGTAAATGAGTTAAAAAAACCAGGCATTTAATTAATATATTTTAGTTTTCCAAAATTAAAGGTAAAATATCAAATCATGAACTTTAACCAAATAGCAAAGTTAAAGTAAGTTTTTCAGTGTTTATTTTTCTTCACAATAACTTATCAGTTTATTAATTTTTAGCTAATGAAGAGAATTATTTATAGGATCTCAGGATAGAATGACTTGCATTAGACAGACCATTAAACATTAAATCCTAGGCGTAGTGTGAGGCACATTTTCTAAGAGCATAGTTGCCATGCCCAACTGGTCTGTAGATTTTGTCTAACAAGACAGGGCAAAGCTTATTTCAGGAGGCTCTTTTTTAATGATATCTTTAAATTTCATCGATTATTTATGCAAAAACTCTTACTGAATTTAGGAAATTGTATTTTAAAATAGATATACTAGGAAATGAAAAAAGTAGATCTGTATTCTTTATCCATATTCATACACTGAAGTATTTAATCTTGATGTAAGGGTGGACTTGAAGAGAAAAAGTGTTTCGGAAGCAACATTAAAATATAAATGGAATACTAGCACTCCACTGGGAGGTATTCACTATGCTTACAAAGAGGAATTGTAATTTTTTAAAAAGCTGATCTTCCCAAAGCATGAAGCTCAAGTCAAAGGAAAAGGCTAAAGATACTAAGCAGAAAAGAGGGTGCTTTTTACTAAAAAAAACAAAAAAAATTTATTCATACAAAGCCCTTTATACCAAGGGAAAAATCATTTTATTCTTATTAAACAGCATCCACTCAGCATGTTGGAACTTTATTTCAAGGCTTGTTTCCTCTTGGCAAATTCAAGACAAGGAGGAAATACTGCAGTTATGTATGAAAACAGGGTACACAGTTGACAATCATGGTTAGTTGGCATTTACCTCATTTATAATGATCCAGTGACAGTCGAAAGCAACCAAATTTGTCTCCACGACCTAGAACAGAAAACAGATCAGCTATCAGTCAGCATTACTCATGAAAACCATATGGAATTCAATGGATTCTCTCTGCAAATGTGAGGGAGGGGCGAGGGTCAAAAATGTAGTTTTGAAAGGCCTTTGTATACTGTTGAAGACAGCAAACCTTTAACAGTATATTGTGAAAGTCTATCTGTTTCTGTTAAGTTTCCTAATTAAACACAGAAATGGAATTCAACTTGGGAATGGAGGAAAATAGCTTTCTAAGAATAGTAACAATTTACGAATAAACTGAATGAGATATGGAAATTATGATAGAAGCAAGAAAGGCTTAGATAAAATTTTAGTATGCATATTTATTAGTGTGCATATACATGCATTCATAGAGATGTATACAGACATGTTATACAGATCATCTCAAAAGTCTTAATATATTTTTAAGTTATTAAAACACATTATTACACATTGTTGAAATTATTATTAAAGTTTGTTATTAAGTTTTAGTGGCTTTGAACTTCACTAAGACTTTCGGAACAACCTGTCTTTAGCAATATTGATTATCTATCTTTCTATCTATTGATCTAGTGTGAATCTAGTGTTATCAGCATTAGTGAAATCACAGGGTCAACTCATAAAATCCCAAGGTTGAGAAATCACAGTCATAAAATCTTAGGGTTATCTGATGCAATCCAACCCTTACTTGTCAAGGAATCTCCTCTACAACATATTGAAACTCTGTTGTCCTAGGGAGTCTCCCTCTCAGTCCAATCACAGCTTTTCTTTAGATTAAATAGATATTTACCTCTTGATATGTTCAATTCCTTGCTTCTAGAAGCCTAAGTCAAATTTTATGTCTACATGAAGACATTAGGTGCCATACAGTGTGATCACGCTTAGTGTATATAACTTTAACCCACTACTGCAGCTCAGAACTCCCAAACTGAAGTGATCTACCAACCTCAGTTTCTTTCCACAGCAAGAACTAAAGTTACATAACTTAGTTACCATACGTAACCTATCTTTTACAAAATCTCTCTTTTAATATGAACTTAATCATCAGCAAACATGAACACATAAAAGAAAAAATAATCAAATGTTTCATATAGGTACTCACTCATCATATATATTTTTTAAATCTCTTCATGATGTTGAGGAGATGTTTGCAAAAGTTCAAATTTATTGAGATGACTTTTGTGTTAGAAGTGACATATATGTGTATATGTATCTCTGTTATCAAAAATTGGTCTCCTAGTAAGAATGAGAGATAACAGATAGACAAAAATATGCTACATTGGTATCTCCTCAAGATATTAAAAGAATCAGAGGAAGATTTAAAGCATATTTTGTTGATTATTTTTGGGAAACTGTAGAATGGAAATTTAAAAACTGAGTATGTATGGGGGATATCTGTATCTAGAGAGGGAGGGAGTGACAATATTATTTAAATCATAGCTGTATCAAAGTATCAACATGCACTTTATTGAGAGGTCTTAGAAGTCAAGTTAACCTTCATTAACATAATCTTATGATTTATGATAAATTTTTAATGTCTCATTTTCTTCACTTTTAAAAGTCAAGGCTTTTCTATGAAGAATTAGGATACTTAATATTTATTATTCAATAAATCACCTTTAATTCTTTTAAAACATATATTAAAATATTATTTTTAAAACAGATAATGAAGACTTTCAGGCTTTGCAGAGTTTTTAATTTGTGAACCATACAAGCTAAAAGTAGCTAACAATAATTCATTGTTTTGTAGCATTTTAAAGTTTGTGTCACAACCATCTCACTGAAATTCTATAAAATAGGTAGAGACTTATAAATCTAGATATTAACAATATAAAAATTTGAACAGTTTGGGGACCCTTTTATTTTTAAAATAAAATTGCCTTACTCAATATTGTAAAGACCATATGTACAAATTCTAATCTGGATCCTACGGCACTCTAATGGAGCATCTCAACGATAATAGAAAGAACACATCCCCACCTCAAGGAGCTGTATTCATATTGAGGGGATTGGGAAAAGAAAAGTAATACCATCATAATACCAGCAGTGAACAATAAGACCATCTGTCACGACCAAAAACTCTGGAAGTTTAACGTCTTTAGAAATGTCTGGCAATTTATCCTCATGCCTTTTATCATTCATTCTCAAATCTTCCATTGAGCAAAAAGTAAGACGATCTCATACAAAAAAACAAACAAACAAAAAAAGAAATCCTCACCTCACTGACAAACTATCTATCTAACTGTTAATTCATGTGAAATACATCCTAAAGTGACATGAAACAGATTAATTAAATAAATAATTGTCATGGGTTATTCTTCACTCATTCCGGAGTTTAACAAAATTGCCTTGGCTTCCTTTGCAGGATTGCCTGAAATATGTAAACACTGGCAACATCCCTTAGGACTAAACCAGTGGCTTTTTTACCTGCATCAGGGCAGGTGGAGGGGTGCTTGTCTCTGCTCCACTTTTAAAATTTCAAATTGAAATTAACACACAGTGTGTACTGTGGAAGAGAAATAACTCCAAACAAGCAGTAAATTTTGAGCAAGTAAACAGTTAATATTAAAAAATTATCTCTTTCTCTCCTTTCCTAATATTGTTCCTACCTTTTCAGTCACATGAAAACATAGTTTAAATCACTGGTTTTACTATGTTTTTCATCCTATTGCATATTGCTAAAAGTTCTACAATTTACATAAAAATGAAACAAGACAAACAAAATATCCAGAAAATAGGGAAATTAGTAGCATGGTAGGAAACGAAATAAGAGTCTTCCCAACAAAATGTGATAGTGTTCTATTTGCAAACACACTGGTGGTAGTAGAGGGGTGGTAGTAGGCTGAAATTTAAACTGCAAACATAATGAGGAAAAAATGAAGAGAAATAAAAATTGAATAAAAAAGTAGAAGAGAATGAAAAGGAAGAGCTAAAGAGTCATAAAGATTAAAGGCTAATGAATATGTACCTCATCATAGTATTTGCATTATTTTTTCCAGATTCAAAGGAAATGAAGAAGTCAATTTTTGGTTTTTATTTTCAGTCTTTGTTTCATGACTATCTTACATGAAAATTGTCATAAAAGGAAAAAAAAAGATTGTGATATCTAAAATAGGTTAACATGCAATAATCCAAGTGAATGTGATTTCTAAAATATGTTAACATATACTAATCTAAAAGAAATATTATCAAGAAAATGAGAAAGATAAAGTAAATTTAATCAGTTGTCCCAACCTACTCTATAATTAAATTCATAGAGAGCACTAGTTGTGACAAGCAGATGATCATGAATGATTTAATGCGAGTTCTTATATCATTCGTTTTTGTCCTTACTCTTTTTTTTTTTTTAATTTTATGTTCCAAATAGCTCCTGAAACCAAATTTCTGGCAGGAAGCACTGAAGGTTTGCTATATTCCTTTGATAGCCAAGGTATTCATGAACTTACTGTACAAAAACTGTGGATGACTAAGTAGAGAAATTATTGAACTGTGTTTCCAATACAGTTCTGCCACAAATACCATTTGCGGTCAGTACTCTCAGTCTCTAAGGTGCATTACAATTCTTTGGTCATGCCAAAAATATTTAGAACATCCATACTTACTGGCCAAAGCTACAAAGCTGTGGCATTAAGGTACACACAATAACAATATGAAGTCTTATTTTGTCCTTGTTATGATTATAAACATTTGTGGTCTGGATCCTGACTAGGGATTCAGTCTTTTTTCCTCCCTTTCCTTTATTTTTTTCTTGCAATAACAAAAGCAACAGAATAGAGAAATACTCCAGGGGAGGAATTTTTTTTTAATGCAGTCTTTGACTTCCAGGGAAATCCAGCAGATGGCATCAGTAATCCCTTGTGCAGTTACTGGCTAGCATGATAACATTCTAGAAAGGTCTTTTTTTTTTTTTTTTTTTTTTTTTTTGCATTTCCCCTTGAGCTCAGTATGATTCCTGAATTCTGTTCCCTCATTATGCAAGCAATCACTACAGTAGCACTCTCTGCCTTTACAGTTTTTGCTCTGATCTTCCAGCTGGAAGGCCACTCACATGCCTTCGTCCAAATCCAGTAATGATTACTGCCAATGTTATTGCATAAATGGATATTCTAGAGTTATTGTTATGGTTATTGCTGGGTAGTTGGGTCTTCCTTACTACACCCCTTAAAAGATGGAAATATGCCACCTCTGAGATTTAGCCAGCATTTTGTTAACTGCGCTGCTGTAATGAACTAATGGGGTACGAACATAAGAAAATTGAGAATCTAGATGCTTAAGTAAAGGTGGTAAAGTCCACCTCTTTTGAGTTCTGTTACTGAGGAAAAACTCAACTGCTAACCAGTGCCTTTCAAGTGGTTACTGATTATCCTTTTCTGGAGAGGATCTCTTTTTTTTTACTTTCCAGAAACTAGTTATTTTTTTCTTTCCAATCTTTATCCATGATGAATATCTAATGAAAGGGAAAGGATCAGTGTCTCATAATATAAGAAAGGGAAAAATTAAATTGTGCCTATAAGTAAAATGTCTAATGATTTCTCATTACCTTAGTTTTAGAATCTCTTCCTAAATTAAAAATAAAGTCAACCAATTAATAACCATTCATTAAGCACCTGCTAACTGTCAAACTCTATGCTCCCTAAAGGGAAAACAATACCAAAATGAACAACTTTCTGCCCTCAAAGAGTTTATATTTTATTGGTAGAGATAATGTGTGCATGTATTATAAGTGGCAATAAAATCAACTACACTATGGAATTATCTCTATATCTGAGTTTCTCTTATCTTGCCTGACTTAGCTTTTCCTGTTTTTGTAAAGGTTTGGCTTTGCTGAAATTGATCAGCAAATGTATTCTTTTACTTCGTCTGTTACAATTGCGGGAAAATCACAGGTTTAAGAATAGGAAAGAATCTCAGAAATCATCTAGTAGAAACCTCAATGAATCCCTTCTATAATAATTCCTGCATAGAGAATGTTTCTTCTTTAAGAACTTAAGCAATCAGGAGCACCTCCTTCCCTAGAGCTGCCTATTATGTATTGGAGAACTTCCATTTTTTAGAAAGATTTTACTTATGTTGAGCAGAAATTTGCCTCCCCATAATGCCTAGCCATTTCTTCTTTACTTCTCCTATGTCAAGTAAAATGATTCCACCTTCATATGACACTACTTAAATACGTCAATTATGATCATACCCTTTAAGTTTTCTCTTCTTGAAACTCAATAGTCTACTTCTTTCAACCAGTTCTCACATCCCCTAAAATATTTGCCACTGTCTCTTTCTATAATTTTAGTCTTTCTGACAAGTAGGAGAAAAGTTGTTTTAATTTGTATTTCTCTAAGGAATAATGATATAAAGCATTATTTTCACACCACTATATATAGCCTTGATTTGTTCATTGAAATGCCACCTATTCAAGTCCTTTGACCATTTATCAATTGAGGAATGACTCATGTTCTTATAAATTTCACAAAGTTCTCTATGTAGTTGATATATGAGGACTTTATCTGGGAAACTGTCTACAAAAATGTCCACCCAATTTTCTGCTTTCCTTGTAATCTGAGCTACATTGGTTTTATTTGTACAAAAACCTTTTAAAAATTTAATGTGACAGAAATTATCCATGCTACATCTCACAATACTACCAATCTCTTGTTTATTCATAATTTCTTTTCCTACCCATAAGTACAATAATTGATATTTCATGCTCTTTTTTCTGATTTACTTATGATATCTCCCATTATGAGTAGGTCATGTATCCACTTTGACCTTACCTTGGCAAATAGTGTAAAATATTGTTCTATACCCAATTTTTGGCAGACTGCTTTCTAGTTTTCCCAACAATTTCTACCAAATAGTGAATTTTTATGCCAGAAGTCTACTTTCTATTTTTCCCAACAATTTGTACCAAACAGTAAATTCTTATCACCCCCCCCAAAAAAAACCTTACATTTGTTAAATAGAAAGTTACCATTATCATTTACTACTGTGTACTGTATGTCTGCTGTGTTCCACTGATAACATTTTTTTAACCAGTACCAGAAAGTTTTGATAAATACTGCCTTATAATATATTTAAGAGCTGGTTGTTAAACCTCCTTTCTTTATATTTTTTCCCATTGATTGCTTTGATATTCTTGACATTTTGTCTTTCCAAATGAATTTTGTTATTTCTCTCTCTCTCTCCTTCTTTCTCTCTCTGTATATATATATATATATATATATATATATATATATATATATATATATGTATATGTATGTATATATAAAACATGAATTAGTTTAAGTAGAATTGTCATTTTTATCATATTGGCTCTGTCCACCTACAATTAATATATCTCCAATTACTTAAATCTGACTTTATTTGTATAAAAAGTGTTTGTAATTATGTTCGTGTAGTTCCTGTGTTTATCTTGGCAGGTATATTTACAGTTATTTTATTCTTTTTGCAATTACTTTTAATGGAGTATCTCTTTAAATGGTGTAACTGGGAGACTACAACCATGTATTACAAAGATTATACATTGGAACTAAGCAGAATTTATACCAGGAATGAGGCAATGGTTTAACATAAGAAAAACTATTAGCTTAATTGATAATATCAATAACAAAAGTAACCAAAATATGATTATATCAATAGAAGCAGGAAAGGTTTTTGATAAAAATACAATACTCATTCCTCTTTTACAAAGAAATCACTTGAAAGCATAGGCACAAGTAGATTTTTCCTTAAAAAAATGACAAGAAGCATCCACCTAAAATCAATAGCAAGCATTTGTAATCAAGATAAACTAGAAACCTTCACAGTTAGATCAGGGGTGAAACAAGGATGCCTGTTATCTCCAGTAGCCTTCAATATTATATTAGAAATGCTAGCAATAGCACGACCCTTTCTGTGACTTCATTCACCAGCATGTGCATGCTTCCCCTCACCCACAGTCATAGCTTGAGACTACATCTGGTCCTGGGCCATGCATCCAGTGCCATCACAGGGCCCTACAATCTTTGCCTGATCAGCTGTCTGACCCCATTACTGCCCATGAAGAGAACATTCCTGAAGCTGAGGCTGCCGTCACAGCTTACCCCAGGGCTCTTTGTTTGTTGTTCAGAGGTGTTGATTTCAGGTGTGTTCATTCACTTCACTCAAACCAGAACACCTCCCCGGGAGGTGAGATCTTTCATAACATCCTCCATTGTCTTTGGCTAGACAACTGCTTTAACGAGACTTTTAATTATTTCTGCTGTGCTAAAGTTCACTTTGAGGCATTACTTAAATTTGTGGGGGAAGTGGAGAGCCAGTTAAGTTTCTCCCTTATTCCACCATCTTCCCAGAATCTCCTCCCCATAAGACTTTCTGACTATCAAATCACACTGCTGATTCATATCAAGTACAGAACTGTTGAATGTCAGAAAGAAAAGAGAATTTTGAGGTTACTTAGTCCAACCTCTGTGCTTTATACATATTTAACTTAGGTCTAGAAACATGAAATAGCTTGATCAGGTCTTAGAACCAGTCTGAACAAACGCTTAAATCTGAAGCCAGCTCAGTTATTTAAAAACAGTGATAATTAAGTCAAGATTCTTGAGTAAATCAATACCCATTAAATACTACTCTGTTTCATGAACTTCGTGTATAGTGTTGGACAGCTACAGAAATCATAGTCACCATGACAACATCAAAGAATAATCATAAAAAAATTATGACTAATGGGGAAAAAAGTAACTTGGCAAAATGTTCTATTAATAGTAGATTAGTAGTAACATCATGTATGAAATTAAAAATGAAAAACGGCCAATCCAATTTTATTTTCCAGATTCTTTTGCTATTGAAAGCTTTGCTATCTAACACCTTTATTTTCAATTTTGTTTATGAAAGTTAAGAAACCCAAAGTGCACTTCATTTATTTATAATACAACTGTGACAGCACGACATAGTGGACAACCTACTCATCTTGTTATCAGGACAACTAAGGCTTGATTTTCTCCTCAGATTCTTAATTGTATGACTGCTGGAAAGTTATTTAATCTTCTGCATCTTTTATTTTTCATCTGTAGACTAGGCATTGCACTAGCCTAATGGGGTTGTGAAAAACAAATAAAATATTATATTTAAAGAACTTTATAAACCAGCTATTATGATTGATGGGTACCTTCTACTAAAGTCCTTCCTTATTGTCTCATAAGGGCATGAAGGATTTTTAAGTTCTCAAAAGCAATACTTTATTTTTCATTTCATTCTAGATTTCATTTCATTCTAGAAGGCCGTAATGCTGCTTGTTAGTCCCTATTCCTAAAATGTAATGTTGAAGTTTGCAAAATAACCATGTTTAAATTTATTCTAGGATACTTGGAATTCTTCATGAAAATTCATGGAAAGAAATTGCTAGGTAATGTGTGGAACTTGCGTTCTCCATCCTTCCTATTAAGCTGAAAGGGTTTTGAGAATGGACTCAGTGACAAACTCTCTCGATGGAAGGCTAGCCCAACTAAGTTCAGAGAGGTTTAGTACCCAAGTGACTGAAGCCTAACTAATATTTGGGCTGCAGCAACCTTCAGAGAACATATACAAATTATTGAGTGATAGACATGGGTAGTGGGAGTAAATACACTGGTGAAATTTGGTTCAAATAATCAAATCTACAAGTACAAAATGCTGAGAAAACCATTTGAAAAAGATTGGGTGGAAGATGGTTAGTAGGCTGCACTGTGAGTTAATAATGGGATGGGAAAGCCAAAAATAAAATTAATAAGACCTTGAGCTGCACTGAGTGACAGAGATTACAGTAATAAGAAGCATATAGTTCCACCTTACACTGACCTGGTCAGACCACAATTAGAGCACTGTATTCATCTCAAGGTACCACAGCTTAAGAAGGACATCGATATGCTTTTATGCTTACTATCTGTGAGATCCTGGGCAAATCCTCTCACTGGCCCTCAGTTTTCTCATCTATGGAATGAAGGTGTGGGACAAGATGACCTTTGATCTTATGAAAGCATTCAGAGAAGGAGGACCACTGTGAGGAAGGGCTTTGGGGTCATGTTATATGAGGAGCTGGTGGAGAAAAAGGGAAACATTAGCCTGGAGAAGTGAAGACTCAGAGGAAATGATTACTCTCTTCAAGTGTTCAAAAGCATTTCACATGGAAGGGGGATTGGAAAGATTCTGATTGGCCTCAGAACGAACAAGGATCAATGTAAATAAATTGCAAAGAGAAAACTTCATGTTAGATGTTAGGGACAAAAAAAATATAGAAAAAAGAAAAACACTCTCCTCAGAAATTGATAAGTTCATCCTCTCTGATCCTTTGAGCAAAAGCTGGATGGACACTTAGATGTGTTACAGTGAACATTTCTCTGAGGGGTCTAGACCATTGAGGTTGCTTCAAACTCTCAAATTCTGTGATGGTGACTATGAAATAGTAGCTCTTTGAATATGGAAGTTAGGAGAACTCTTTGTCACACATGCTCTACTGACAACCTCTTCTGAGGTCTTAAAGTGCATCCCTGAAAGGGTAGTTGTGCAGTTGCACAGTAAAGGGTGATATCATTCTGTTACTTGGATTCAAAGTTTGTTCTTTTTGACTTTATAATGAACTGACTCATGCTAGTGGAGGGAATGCGCATGTCAATGAAACCATGGATTCTTGACACAAAGATGACACAGATGACTTCTGTACAACTCTAATTAATTTTGCTTAAATCTTAGCTCAAATTTATCTGACTAAATATTGGGTCAGTTAAACTTATTTAGAATTGAAGGGAGGAGAGGAGAAAGACGAACCTGCTCGAGCACTGCCCCTATAGCCCATAAAATACCTATAAAAAGATGCCTTTAAACAAATTCAAAACAACAGAGTGAAAGAGATTTCCAGCACAAGACAGCCTGGAAGGCCAACAGGAAAGGTCTATCACACTGGGCTCAGAGTGCAGCACAGCTCAGCCTTGGATGAGCAGCAGGATTGGAGAAGGCTTCAGGGCTTAGAATCATGGTTAGCAGCTGTGGTTTCCAGATTTCTCAACCCACAAATGCCAAAGACAACTTCAAATGTCAGTGAGAAAGCTCTTCCACCTGGGTTAGAGGGGAGCAAGGTCCAGTCCCAGCCTCAGTCCAAGGGAGCCACAGTCAATATGTCAGCATCCATATTTGGAGCCCTCAGCCTAAAAACTCTGGAGGAATCAAGCTGCCAATCTAGGTCTCAGTTCTGAGTGACAGTCCTGGGGAGAGGAGGAACATGGACTGGTGGAGCTGGTGGAGACTCTGTAGAGGGAACATTACTTGCAGGTCCTGGGCAGAAGAGTGCTTGTGGTTGCTCTCAGACCAGAGTGCAGGCCAGGAGAGGAATAAACTGTTCTCCATTTATTGTGCCACCTTGGAGGAACTGAGAACTTGCAGGTCCCTAGAGTGTGCCCTCCACTTGACAAAGGACTCAAAAGTAATTACCTGAGAAAGCTCCCCCAAAAAGGGGAAAAAATAAAAACTATAGAAGGTTAATTTCTGGGTGAAAAGGTATTTCTTCCATTCTTTCAGATGAGGAAGAACAAAGTATACCATCAGAGGAAGACATCAAAGTCAAGATTTCTACATCCCAAACCTCCAAGAAAAGTATCCATTGGTCTCAAACTGTGGAAGAGCTCAAAAAGGATTTTGAAAATCAAGTAAGAGAGGTGGAGGAAAAATTGGGAAGAGAAATGAGAGCCATGCAAGAGAATCATGAACATGAGTCAACAGTCTGTTAAACGAGAACTCGAAAAATTCTGAAAAAAATAACAGTTTTAACCCAAATGGCAAAAGAGGTCCAAAAAGCCAATGAAGGGAGGAATGTTTTAAAAAACAGAATTAGCCAAATGGAAAAGGATATTCTAAATCTCACTGAAGAAAATAGTTCTTTAAAAATTAGAATGGGGCAGAATGACTTAGAATGGAAGCTAATGACTTTATGAGAAGTCAAGAAAATATAAAACAAAACCAAAAGAATGAAAGAATAAAACACAATGTGAAATATCTCATTGGAAAAACAATTGACCTGGAAAACAGATCCAGTAGAGACAATTTAAAAATTATGGGACTACCTGAGAGTCATGATCAAAAAAAGAGCCTAGACATCATCTTTCATGAAATTATCAAGGAAAACTGCCCTGATATTCTAGAACCGGAAGACAAAATAAATATTGAAAGAATTCACAGATCACCTCCTGAAAGTTATCTGAAAAGAACTCCTAGGAATATTGTAACCAAATTCCAGAATTCCCAGATGAAGGAGAAGATATTGCAAGCAGCCAGAAAGAAACAATTCAAGTACTGTGGAAATACAATCAGGATAACACAAGATCTAGCAGCTTCTATATTAAGGGATAAAGGGCATGGAATATGAAAAATATGAAATTACAGAAGTCAAAGGAAGTAGGATTAAAACCAAGAATCATCTAACCAGCAAAACTGAGTATAATATATCAGGAGAAAAAATGGTTATCCAAAGTAAGGGAGGACTTTCAAGCATTCATGTTGAAAAGACCGGAGCTGAAGAGAAAATTTGACTTTCAAGCTGAAGAATCAAGAGCCCCATGAAAAGGTGAACAGGAAAAAGAAATCATAAGGAACTTACTGAAGGTGAACTGTTTACATTCCTACATGGAAAGATAATATTTGTAACTCTTGAAACTTTTCTCAGTATTTGGGTAGTTGGAGGGATTATATATATATACATACACACATACATGTACATATACATATATGCTTACATACATACATATAAATAGATAGACAGAGAGCACAGGGTAAATTGAAGAGGAAGGGATGATATCTAAAAAAATAAAGTTAAGGGGTGAGAGAGGAATATATTTGGAGGAAAAAGGGAGAAATGGAATGGGGTAAATTGTCTCATAAAACAGTCAATTAAAAGCTTTTTCAATGGATGGGAAAAGCGGGAAGGTGAGAAGGAAAAAGTGAATCTTACTCTCATCACATTTGGATTAAGGAGGGAATAACATGCACACTCAATTTGGTATGAGAATCTATCTTACACTATAGGAAAGTAGGGGAGAAGGTGATAAGTGTGGTTGGGGTATGATAGAAGGGAGAGCAAATAGAAAGAGGGAGTAATTAGAAGTAAACATTTTAGGGGAAGGACAAGGTCTAAAGAGAGAATAGAATAAATAGGGGGCAGGATAGGATGGAGGGATATATAGTTAGTCTTTCACAACATGGCTATTATGGAAATCTTTAGCAAAACTACACCAAATAGATTATATTGAATTGCTTGCCTTCTCAGTGGGGATGGGTGGGGAGAGAGAAAGGGAGAGATGTTGGAACTCAAAGTTTTAGGAACAAATGTTGAGAAATGTTTTTGGTTGCAATTGGGAAATAAGAAATAAAGGTAATGGGGTATAGAAATCTATCTTGCCCTACAAGAAAAAAGAGAAGATGGGGGTAAGGGAAGGGAATAGTATGCTAGAAGGGAGGGCAGATTTGGGGAAAGGGTAATCAGAATACATGTTTTTTGGGGGTGGGGGAGGGGAAAGATGGGAGAAAATTTGGAACTCAAAATCTTGTGGAAATGAATAATGAAAACTAAAAATAAATAAACAAAAGTAAATTGCAAAATAAAAATAGATCCTAAACATCATCTTCCAAGAAATTTTCAAGGAATGCTCCCTTGATATTCTAGATCCAGAGTGCAAAATAGAAATGGAAGGAATTTACCAATTATCCCCTGAAATGGATCCAAAAAGGAAAACTCCTATGAATATTGTACCCAAATTGCAGAGTTCCCCGGTCAAGGAGAAAATATTACAAGTAGAAAGAAAGAAACAATTGAAGTATTGTGGAAATATAATCAGGATAACACAGCATTTATTAGCTTCTACACTAAGGGATCGAAAGGTTTGGAATATGACATTGCAGAGGTTAAAAGAGATCAAATTACAACCAGGAGTCACGTACCCAGCAAAACTGAGTATATAATCTTTCAAGGGGAAAAATGTATATTCAACGAAGTAGAGGACTTTCAAACATTCTTGTTGAAAAGACCAGAGCTGAATAGAAAATTTGACTTTCAAATACAAGAATCAAGAGGAACATGAAAAGGTAAACAGGAAAGAGAAGCCTTGAAGAGCTCATTAAATATGAACTGTTTAGATTCCTACATGGAAAGAGATTTGTAAGTCATGAGACCTTTTTCAGTATTAAGGTAGTTAGAGGGAAAATAAATATATATATATATATATATGTATATATATATATATACATATATATATATATATATGTAGGTGTGTATGGCTATGGATATATGTGTATATTGTTTATGTGTAGGTATGTATATGCACATGTATATATATATATACATGTATATAAACATATATAGGTATATTTATGTGAGTGTATAGAGACACACACACGCAGAGGGCACAGGGTGATCTGAATATGATGGGAGAATACCTAAAAATAAAATTTACTGCTTAATGGAACGTACTATGCATAAGGGAAAGGGTGAGGTAGAAATGTAACAAGTTATCTCACATACATGAGGGAAGAAAGAGTTTCTACAATGGAGGGGAAGAGGGGGGAGATAAAAGGAAATTGAGCCTTACTCTCATAGGACTTGGCTTAAGGAGGAAATGACATATAGTCAGTTGGATATGGAAATCTATTTTACCCTGCAGGAAGGCAAGGGGGAAGGGGACAGGAGAGAGAATATAATAGAAGGGACAGAAAACTGGAGAAAGGGATAATGAGAAGCAAACACTGTTGTGGGAGGACAGGTCAAGAGAGAGAATGAAATAAATGAAGGGCAGAATAGGACAGGGAAATGTGGTTAGTCTTTACAATATGAATACTATGGAAGTGCTTTGCATTGTTACACATGTATGACCTATATCGAATTGCTTGTTTTCTCAATGAGGGTAGATAGGGAGGGAGAGAGAGAATATGGAACTCCAAGCTTTGAGAATGAATGTTAAAAATGGTTTTAGCATGCAGCTGGAAAGTAAGGCATAGAGGCAATGGAGTATAGAAATCTATTTTGCTCTACACAAAAATAGAGAGCAAAAGGGATGGAAGAAGTGTGGGTAAAAGAAGGGAGGGCTGACTGGAGGAAGGGGTGGATGGGATTAATGCTGTCCTGAGGTGAGGGGTGGAGAGATATGGGGAGAAAATTTTGAATTCAAATTCTTGTGGAAGTGAATGTGAAGAACTGAAAAATAAATTACATATTTAAAAAAAGACAATAAAAGAATTGTGGCTATTTGTGACTTATCTAGTGACCTGTTCATTTTATGATAATAACTATTATAAATTTTCTTACATATACTTTACTATTAAAATCCCCACTTAATATGTTAAGAAAGTAACTAAAATGTTCATCCCGTTTTATCCAGAAATTTCCCTATTTAGCTTATGTCCCAAGAAGGTAATTGATTAAAGAAAAGGTCTCACATATAATAAAATATTTTTAGCAGCACTTTTCCTAATAGTAAAGAACTGGAACCAGTAGACATCCATCAACTAGGAAATGACTAAACAAGTTATGGTATATGAATGTCCTTAGTTAGAAACAATGACAAGGATGAATGCATAGAATTTCAGGAAGATATATGTGCACTGAGGCAAAATCAATTAAGCAGAATGAGGAAAGCAAACTAGCTATACAGACTGACTACACTGATGAAAATAGGGGGGAATGGCGTAAGAAAAATGATCACAACAATTCTGTGAAATTATAATTATCGATCTTGGCCCTTAAGAAGTAATATGAGAAGATACCCCCACCCCCTTTCTGTCTTTGCAGAGATAGGAGATAATGGCTATAAAATATCACAGAACAGTTAATACATTTTAATATGTTGATTTGTTTTCCTGAACTGCTATTTCTTTTCTTTTTTTTATTCCTTGTTAAAAGCTATGTTGCTCTGGGAGGGATAAACTGCTAATGTTTGTTATGTAAAATAAAAGGTATCATTAAAAGATTTTTAAAGTAAATATTCTAAATAATTTTGTAAGTGTCCTCAAAATTCAACTTGGGTGAATATTTGGAGGTAAGGTTTTTTTTAATTCCTTTATATATATATTTTTTTCTTATTATCAGATCTCTTTCACTGAAGAATAGAATTCTGCATTTATAAAAGGAAGAAAAAACTATGTTAGAGGATGATCTAGCTTTAAAGGAAGGAAATTGGATTTTTCCAATAAGTAATGGATTTCATATTGATGTAATGCTCTATAGACATTGTATTTGAACTAGTTCACATATGTTGGAATATATTTTCTTCAGTTTTATTAGAGTTTTATGAACAAGAATAGGAATAGTACTAAACTAATTACTGATGTAATCCTAGATGAGGTAATTTCCTCTATCAAGGCAGTTTAGTAATTTCTGCAATTGACAATCTTAGAAATTTGCCTAGAACACTTAGGGGTTAAGTGATTTGCCCAAGTGTCAGAGATGAAACTTAAACTCTGTACTCCAGGTTTCAATGCTAGTTCTCTACCTACTATGATGTAATACTTAAGAAACTGGATTTAAAAATGAAATGGAAAGATTAATTGATGGTACAGGAACACTGGAGAACAGTGTCAGAAAATAACTCTTTAATTTAAGATTGGCAGTGGGGGGATAGAAATTGTGACGCCTAGCTCAAACTCCTACTCCTTGTGTCCACTGTATAACTGGGGAGTTAGGTGATTCACCAAAATGGTAAAGATTTGTTCAGTTTTTCACTTTCTGAATGAAGTGGAAAAGTATAACAAATCTGGGAAATAGAATACCTACTGTCTGTTGGTGTGTCACTAGCCTAATAACTATTTAGTAGGTCGATAAGTGTTTCCAGTTTTACAAAGAGCAGAAATTGAATCTCTCCATCTAGACTTGAAGAGGCAGCATAGTCCAATGGAAATAATGTCCACCTTGGAGTCATTTGGACCTAAAATTCAAATTCTGGTTATTCCCCTTGTGTTTCTGTGACCTTGGACCTCTAAGGCAGCTGGAATAGATTCCCTTTGAGATAGGGTATCTTGAAATCTGTTTCTGTGAACTACAATATTCTATAGAGCAGGAGCCAAGTTTTAGTCGTTAGAGTCTCTCAATACTAAAAGTTGATTGAACTGAATCACCTAAGGATCCTAGGTCTAAAGCTGGAAGAGACCTTAAGGCATATCTAGTTAAACCTCAGCATTCTACAAACTTGGAAATAGAGGCCAAGGGAGTTAAATAACTTGTTCAGAATCATACAAATAGTGAGCGTCAATAGCGACTTGAATTCAGGTTTTTTGATTTTAAAGTCACTCCTCTTCCTATTATACCACTTAATCAACAAATTCATTTTTAAAATCAAATTTCTGTATTCTTGCTTGCCTGCTTGATTCTCTTCAATGAGTTCAAACTGAAAAGGCCCACTACATTAAGCAGGCTTGACACAGATCACTAAACCAAACCACATTGCACGTGCAGTTCATCCAATCATGAATATTTTTCAGCCTACCTTGATATTCCCTGCTTCATTTACATCTTTTTGTTTGGTTACATCTCTTGCTTTGGAGGACAGTAATCAAATCAACATCACCATACATTCAAGATTGTTGGAGGAGAAAGTAGAGGAAACAAGGTCAAAACCTAAATTGAGACACCAAAAATCTATGGAAAAGCCCACAAATTTTTGTAAAAACTATGGTCTAGGGGCAGAGCCAAGATGGAGGAGTGAGAGCAGCGACTCACCTAAGCTCTCAGACAAACTCCTCCAGGTACCTCTGAAAGGAGAATCTGACCAAATTTTGGAGGTGCTGAATCTAGTGGGAGACAGACGGTGACGGATTCGGAGCTCAGGTGGGACTGGAAGGTCCACGGGAAGGATCTGTTCCGCGGGGGTGAGCCCACAGTGCACAGCGCAGCGTGGCCAGCGCAGAGGAGCAGAAGAGATCCAAGAAACCTGAGTGGTGGGCAGAACCAGAGGAGCAGCACCCAGGGTGGGAGACAAGCCGAATGGAGTCAATGAGAGCCGCAGAGCGCCAGATATCAGCACAGCACTGCTGAGACCTTCAGCCCGAAGATCAAACTTCGGTAAGTCACCTACTTGAACTTGTGGGAGCCAGGATGGTGGAGTGATCAGTAAGCTCTCCCTCCTCCCCCCTTGATGACTGTGAAAAAACCATAAAATATTTCCCCAGAAAAATCGCAGATCAGCAGAAATAGAAGAAGGAGACCAATAGTCTCATAACACCTGAGACGAGGAAAATAGCTAAGGGGGATTCCTCCTACGGTGGCAGAGGCAAACCGGAAGGACAGAGGACCCAGGGCAGAGAAAATTCGCACTAGGACCCAGGCAAGTCTTAGCGCCAGGAGAGGAGCCCCAGGAGAGGTGGGCACACTCATTAGCATCTAGGCGTGCCTCAGCTGTCCAGGAGAATCACAAAGACAACAGGGCAGCTGGGATTACCAGCCCCTGAGCTTGCCTTTGATTCAGTTCAGCTGAGGAGATCTCCTGTGACCAGAGTACTCCTTTCCCACACTTAACAAGCTAAACCCAGGGCTGATCAGGGAAACACCAAACAAAAACCTGCTTTTAGCTTTTTCACACATCAGCTCAGCCAAAAGCTCTCTAGCTTCTGACTGAAAGAACCAGAAGCCACAACACTCAATCAACATCATGAACAGGAAAAAGAAGAGGACCGAAAGAACCATAGAATCTTTCTATGGGGATAAGGACCAAAACACAAACCCCAAAGAGGTCACAGCTCAGACTGTACTTCCATCTGAAACTTCAGAAGGGACTATGAACTACTCGCAAGTACAAGCAGCTCTCCTGGAGCAGCTGAAGAAGGAAATAGAAGATAAACTGGCCAATGATTTTAAAATTATTAAGAAAGAGCTCACTGATGAGAACATATCCTTGAAAAGGAAAATTGAACAAATGGAAAAAGAAGTTCAAAAATTAACTGGAGAAAATAAATTCCTAAAAGGGCAAGTGGAAAAGGAAGTACAAAAATTAACTGGAGAAAATAGCTTCTTCAAAGGAAAAATTGGGCAGATGGAAAAGGAGATACAAAAGTTAACGGAAGAAAACAATTTGATGAAGATTAGAATTGTGCAAGTAGAAACTAACGACTCAATGAGACAGCAAGAATCAGTCAAACAAAATCTAAAGAATGAAAAGATAGAAGAAAATGTAAAATATCTAATTGGAAAAACTATGGTCTAGTCTTAGCCATGCATCCAGGAAAAAGCAGATCTATCTAATAAAAACTGGCAAAAAGAAGGTGTTAATAAATGTTTATTGATAGATTGAATGATCATCCAAGAGTATGAGAGAGAATAGTCCTAAACACAAAGTTCCAATGAAGAAAATAAAACTTCAGATATGAATACACAGAAGAAAATCAAAAACAGTGAAGGAATTGGCTAATGGAAGACTGAGGTAAACCTAAAAGATAAAACTAATTCCAAAACAAATACAAGTAGAACCTCAGAGAAATTATTTTCCTGGCCAGAAGAGTTTTAAGAGAATGTGGATGAAATCAAGGAGATATAATTCCTTCACAAAGAAAATTGCCCTGAAGTTCTAGAACAAGAACACAAAATAGAACTAGAAGAAATCCACCAATCACCACATGAAAGAGATCCCAAGAGGAAAACTCATGGGAAATTTTTAATTAAATTATTTTATTTATTTTCAGGGTTCTACAATCACTTCCACATTTCATAGATTTTTCCCCCTCCCTCCCCCTCTTTACTCCTCACTCCCTCCCTGAGACAGCATACAATTTTATGTAGGTGCTACACATACATTTTGATTAAACACATTTTCATCTTAGTCGTGTTGCATAGAAGAATTAAAATGAATGGGAGAAATGATAAAACAAAACAAAACATAATACAAAAGAAAACGGTCTGCTTCATTCTACGATCCAATTCCATAGTTCTTTCTCTGGATGTGGAAGGCATTTTGCCTTTAAGGGTACATTGGAAATTTTTTGAGTCCTTGTATTGCAATGAAGTACTAAGTCTACCAGAAAAATTCCTTGCACACTGTGGTTGTTGCTGTGTACAAAGTTCTCCTGGTTCTGCTCCTTTCACTCAGATTCAGTTCATTTAAGTCTTTCCAGGCCTTTCTGAAGGCTTCCTGTTCAGCATTTCTTACAGCACAATAGTATCCCATTACATTTATATACCACAATTTATTCAGCAATTCACCAATTGATGGGCATCCCCTTGATTTCCAGTTTTTGGCCACCACAAAGAGAGCTGCTAGAAATATTTTTGAACATGTGGGACCCTTTCCCATTTTTATCATCTTTTGGGGATATAGGCTTAGAAGCAGTATTACTGGGTCAAAGGGTATGTACATTTTTGTAGCCCTTTGGTCAGAGTTCCAAATTGCTCTCCAGACTGGTTGGATCAGCTCACAGCTCCATCAACAATGAATTAGTGTTCAAACTCTGTCATCTCTTATCCAACATTTATCATCTTCCTTTTTGTCATGTTAGCCAATCTAACTTACAGGAATATAATAGCCAAGTTTCAAAGCTTCTAGGTAAAGGAGAAATATTGGAAGTAACAAGAAAAAATAATTTAAATATCTTTAAATGGAGCTACAATAAGACGTAGCAACTACTATTTTGAAGGACTGTAGGTGTTAGAATACTATATTACAGTAGAGCAAAAGAGCTGGGATTATGACCAATGGTAATTTATCCAGAAAAGTTAAGTTAATCTTAAATTAAAAAAAAGGGTTATTTAAAGAACTTTAAGTCTTTTAGGTTTTTGTGATAAAAATCCCAGAACTTAAGGGAAACTTTGACATATAATGTCCAGGTGAAATATAAGGAAAATTTCAACAACCAATTATAAGGGCCTCAATAAGGTCAAATTGTTTGCTTTTTATATTTGAAAATATTAGCAGTATTCTTGTAATTGTCATCATTATTTGGGTAGTTTGAAAAGTGTAGGCTGAGCTGAATACAAGGCAGTGATTCTAAAAAAAAAAAACTGTAGTGAGAGATAAAAATGAGAAATTATCTTGTACAATGAAGAAAAAAACCAGAAAAAGCTAGTAGAGGGGAGGGTAGGTAGTGCTGGAAATAGAATGCGAAGTAGAATGGGTTAAAAAAAGATATATATATATATATATGTATGTGTGTGTATGTATATATAAATATATAAACACATAAATACATATATGTATTTATATTTATATGTTTACATATTTATATATACATATGTATATATGCATATGTATGTTTTATGTATATGTTTATATATATATGTAGATGTGTCTATATCTATGTCTATTTTTCTATCTATCTATATGGCACAAAAGTCTTCATTCAGAAAGAAATAAGAGAAGAGGGGCATAGGTTGGGGGAATAGATATGGAAGGGACATTCAGAGGGATGGGTAGGTTAAGAATAGGAGGAAGGGGGAGGAGCCAAGATGGCAGAGTAGAAAGACTCATGTATGCTACCTCCGAATCCACAGCCCATAAATTTCCTGTAAAAAGAACTCCCCACAAATTCTGGAGCACTGAAAGCCACAAAGAAACACAGTGGAAGAGATTTCCATTCCAGAGAGCCCTGGAAAGCCGCCCCCAGGTGTCTGTTGTGCTCCAGACCCAGAGCCCCCCCCTATGCTGCCCTGGCTGCATGGCCCCAGAGGAGCAGACCTGAGCAGGCTTCAGGGGTGGAACCTCCGGCAGCTACCAAGGTCCCTCCACCCACAGGTGCTCCAGGTCAGTGAGAGAGACTTCTGGGCTGGCTGAGAGGGGAGCAGGGTGTCTCCATGGCTCGGGTCCCCTTGGGAGGCAGCAGCAGAGGCAGTGGCAGAGGCAGCGGCGGCCTGGAACTCCCAGAGTAGCAGGCAGAAGCTCCATTCCTGAAGGTCTCTGCATAAACTCCCTGAGGGAACTGAGCCTGGGAGGCAGCCCTGCCCCCACCCAAGCACCAGACCTTAAGCTCACATTGAATAGCAGCCGCTCCCACCATGGAAAGCCCTAAGGCTGGGAAGCAGCATTTGAATCTCAGACCCCAAGCACTAGCTGGGCAGACCTAGGCAGGGGTGGAGAGGAATCTCAGAAGTCAAGTAACTGGCTGGGAAAATGCCCAGAAAAAGGAAGCAAAATAAGACCATAGAGAGCTACTTTCTTGGGGAAGAGATGTTCCTTCCTCCTTTCATTTCTGATGAGGAAGTACAATGCTTGCCATCAGGGAAAGACGTGGAGGTTGGGGCCTCTGTATCCCAGACATCCGAGGTGGATGTCCGGTGGGCTCAGGCCATGGAAGAGCTCAAAAAGGATTTGGAAAATCAAGTTAGACAGGTGGAGGAAAAACTGGGAAGAGAAATGAGAGAGATGCAAGAAAAGCATGAAAAACGGGTCAATACCTTGCTAAAAGAGACCCAAAAAAATGCTGAAGAAAATAACACCTTGAAAAATAGGATAACGCAATTGGCAAAAGAGGTTCAAAAAGCCAATGAGGAGAAGAATGCTTTCAAAAGCAGAATTAGCCAAATGGAAAAAGAGGTTCAAAAGCTCACTGAAGAAAACAGTTCTCTCAAGATTAGAATGGAACAAATTGAGTCTAATGACTTTCTGAGAAACCAAGAAATCATAAAACTAAATCAAAAGAATGAAAAAATGGAAGAGAATGTGAAATATCTCATTGGAAGAACAACTGACCTGGAAAATAGATCCAGGAGAGATAATTTAAAAATTATGGGACTACCTGAAAGCCATGACCAAAAAAAGAGCCTAGACATCATCTTTCATGAAATTATCAAGGAAAACTGCCCTGATATTCTAGAACCAGAGGACAAAATAAGTATTCAAGGAATCCACTGATCACCACCTGAAAGAGATCCAAAAAGAGAAACTCCTAGGAACATTGTGGCCAAATTCCAGAATTCCTAGGTCAAGGAGAAAATATTGCAAGCAGCTAGAAAGAAACAATTTAAGTATTGCGGAAATACAATCAGGATAACACAAGATCTAGGATTATATTTGGAATATTTGGAATATTGCTGTGGTGTAGGAAAGGAGCTGGTTGATTTAGGAAACTATGAAAAGACTTAGACTTATGAGGGAAGATGCTCATCCACCTTCAGAGAAACAGATGATAGGAAGAAATAAGCATAATGCAGTTTTATTTATATTTGTATGAGTGTATGTGTATACATGTGCATGTTTATAGATATCTATGTATATGCATGTGTAGGTATATATATATACACATATACACACACACACACACACACACACACACACACACATATATATATATGCATTTCCATGCTTAACTGTAGCCTTCTTTAGGGTGGAGGAGAGGGAGAGGGAAAAAGAAAGTAAATGCACAGCAGAGAACAAAAGAAAATCCACAAAGAAATAAAGAAAACCTGGACAGCTTTGAAGATGATATGTGACGTTTATTACATAGGTTTTCTTGAAACAGAAATTTATTGTCTTATATTGAATCCTCTCTTTTAATCTGCTATATGCATGGCAATGTTTTTTTCTCTTTACTCACTTTGTGTTGAACTTAAATTTAAAAAAAAATTACACAACTAAAAGGAACACAGAAAATTGGGGTGTAAAAACTTTCATAGACAATCTTTTAGATAGGATGCGATTGGATTGGAATACTTGTGTTGTGTAGGAAATGATGAACTGGTTGATATAGAGAAACATGGAAAGACTTGGTCCTATGCTATCCATCATCAGAGAACCAGATGATAGGATATAAGCATAATACAGTCTTACATGTATGTGTGAAGTTATATATATATATGTATGTTCATGCTTATAGATATCTATCTGCATGTATACACACACACATGTTTGTATATGTGTGCCTCCATGCTTAATTGTAGCCTTCTTTAGGGTGAGGGTGGGGAAGAAGAAGGAAGGAGAAAATAAAGTAAAAACTGCACAGCAGAGGACAAAAGAAAACCAAGAAGGAAGCAAAAAAAAAAGCTGAATAGCTCTGAAAACAATGTTTAATATTTATTATATATGTTCTCCTGAAATTTATTGTTTTATACTGAATCCTCTCATGTTCTACTGTGTATGAGGTAATGTTCTTTTCTCTTTTTGTATTTAAGTTTAAAATACATAATAAAATCTACAAGAATAAACAATATTATAAAATATATTTTGTTTAGAAATATTTTATAGTAATTATCAAAACTCTCAAAAAAATATAAAAGTGGATCAATGGAATAAAGTAGAAGTACAACTTAAAGCAGCAAATAAATATAATAATCTTGTATTTGGCAAGTACAAAGACTTAAGATTTTGGGTTAAGAATTTATTATTTGGTAAAAAATGGTAAAACTTGAAAGCAATATGGTAGAGACTGGGCATAGATCAATATCTTACACCATTTACCAAGATAAGGTCAAAATAGATAAATGACCAGATAAAAGAAGGATATAAGAATATTAGAACTTGGAACATACTACTTATCAGACTTCTGGATAGGTGAACAATATGAATAAACAAGAGATAGAGAGATCAACAGACATGACTTCCTCTGCCTGACCATCAACAGACAGGTCCAGCTTTTTGACCATAGTTACCAAAAAGGAAACACAGACATCTGGGTTTTCAAAGCCAGGGGTCTACTTAGTGGCTTCCCAGAATCTCCTCTGGCCAAACACTTCTTGTCAGTAAACCACAAAGTAAAACCTCACTCTCAGAGTACTTGTACCTTTTTTAGAGCCAGAGAGCATCCCAATTCTTTAGAACTAATGCCCCATTAACAAAAAGTGTGGGTATTCCTACAAATATTTTCTAATCAAATTTCCCTTAATAGAAAGTTCCATTAATGGGTGAGGAAGAGCTTTAATCCCATTAACAATAAATATACATGCAATGTTTCTCATTAAGGAAACTCTTGTTTCTGTACTTTATTCTTAGTATAGACTCTTGGTTGATAAAGGCAAGATTCAATGGAGACACCTGATTACATTAAATCAAAAACAGCAAAAGATCCTATTTTGCTTTGCATGAAGTCTTGCCTTATCCTTCCAGCTACTCATGCTTTCTCACTCCACTCCCCCAGGTTACTTTGCATGTACTTTGTTTGTTTTCATAGATCTATACATGTACATATTGTCTCTTGATTTGCAATGTAAGCTTGGCAAGGACAGGAATTTTTTACTCTCACATCTGTTTCCCAGCACGTAGAATAGTATCTGGCACACAGCAGAGACCTAGAAAAATTGATTGTATGATTCTGGGCAAATCAATTAACCCCTCAGTGTTTCCAGGTAACTTTCAAAAACTAAAAGTTGCCAAAAGAGTTGTAGTTCTGCATAGGTAGAGAGAGTCTTCTCTACAGGTGATAGCCATGCTGATAAAATCACAGTTCTAGGTCAAAGAAAGCAACATTGTAAAATCATTTGCAAGATATCTAATAGACATATTATTAATTCCTCTGTTCTAAATACACTGTATTTTTCACATTAAATGCATTTAAGACAGCAGTTACATTGTATAATAAATATTGTTTGAAATATATTTTATTTAACTATGAAAGTGAATGCTAAAATACTTAGTCATATATGTTTTCTATTACAAATTAATTTGTGTTGTCTGGAGTCAATTAGAATGGTACTATCCTTTAGATGATATGGATTTGTTTTTCTTTGTAATCATTTCATTATCTTGATTTGGTGCAATAGTATTACCCCTGGAAGTCAGAGCCTTTTGAAGACCACTGTTTGACTACAAGATACCTTGCTGAAATTCACAGCAATCAGCATGGCAATGATTTTCAACTACAAAGGGGGCTCACTGTAAAAGTGAAAAACAATTTGGAATAATTCTTATCTGATAATATTCCTTACTCTGATAGGAGCTTTGATATCCATCAAAGCACAGAAAAAAAAACTCACTAAAAATAATAGCTTCTATTATTTTGGTACACTTTGTTTTAGATGTGTTAGCATTATTCTCCTTATTCTCACCTTAATAAACATATGTCCCCTTCCCATTCAGGAAATGATCATTTGAAAATATAGTTTCTATGCTGGTAACCATTGTGCTCTAGTGAGTGTTTTTTTATTTTTACTTTTATTTTTTATTAAGGAATCCTAGGCACCCATAAATAGCATCTAAGGAACCATGAAGGTATTGGTAGTCCTGTTTATTTTTCTCTAGGGACTTTAATTACTGATGAGTTGGAGCTATAATGAGATGCCTTTAACTTAGAAGTGGTATTGAGAACAGATGCTGGCCCATAAATATGCACTTATGTTAAGTGTTTCACTTTCTTATATGCTGTATGAGTACTGCAATTGAGAATGACCACACAGGAGTGTTTCTTCTTGCCTGTAAGCTCATGGTGAAATTAACTTTGTTAATTTCCCCAAAGCGAGTCTTTAAAGAAGCCTTGCATTTTACTGGTTTCATTCATAGAAAAGTTAGCTTGGGTATGGGACATTTTCTCTAGTGATATTTTTATTCAATTGTTGTGAAGCATTGCTGATAACTGATAACTGATTTCATGTTTATATACAGTCTGAAAACTAGCTGGTACTTCACAGCACCTTTGACCACCTCATTCTCCAGTAGCCAACTTTCTAGTTGATGAAGGACCTTTCCCAATCTGGCTGGTCCTAGGACAGCAGACCTCATCTGTTGTCAGAATAAACTGAAAACTTTTTCCAGCATAGAAGGATATGCTAGAAAGAGTGTGTTAATGACAAAGTCTTTGAGAAAATTGTATGTCAGTGAATCATTGAGCTCATGCTTCTTGAGATTTGAGATGGCAATATACTATATTTAATATAGAGAAAGTAGAATATAATTTGGCAAAATTAGAAGCTGCTTTAAAACTACACATTTGCTATTGTAAAATAAACCATATCTACTTTCCATTCCATTTTACTATATACTATAAGTAACACAGTATTCAGTTAAGAAACTTTATAACAGGCTTCAGGTCTATAATAGAACATATAACCCTCACATACACAGGGGGCCCTGATATCACAGGTTCTTAGATCTGTATTTATAAAAGAAAAGACAGCTTTTGAGGGGTCAACAACCACTTTAATCAAGCACATATATCATTCACTTAGTTCAGTGGAAAAAGTTGGTACTGTTTTTTCAGAACTTCAGAGAAAATAAAGAGAAATCAAAGATCAACTGACATGCTTCCAAATGTCTGAAATAAGCAATGCATACATCATAGATCAACAGATAGATCCAACTGTCTGACCATAGCTACCAAAGAGGGAAGCACAGACATCTGGGTTTTCAAAGTCAGGAGGGGTTCCTTAGCGACTTCCCAGGGTCTCATATGGTCAAATACTTCCAGTCAGTAAACCCCAAAGTAAAACCTCATGTCAGAATATTTATACGCTGAGATACAGTGATCCAGAGGGCATCACAACTCTTGAGAACTAGTGCCTCATTAACAAAAGGTGTGGGCCTTCCTACAAATCTTCCCAGGTCCATTAACAGATGGGGAAGATTTTCTTTAATCACATTAAAATAATTACCAACATGAATACATATACTACTTCAAGTTAAAGAAATTCCTGTTTCTATACTTAACTCCTAGTAAAAACTCTTGGTTGATAAAAGCAAGATTCAATTAGAGGCACTTGATAATACTAAAACAAGAACAGCAAAAGATCCTACTTTGCTTGCCATCACACTGTCCAAGGTAATTTAAACTAAAACAAGTAAAAATAATTTAAGCATAAATTAAATAAATATATTTGGAGTGCCCCTTTAAAAATACGTATCTAAAATAAAACAATGCAAACATACAAACTGTGTTAAAATTGTGCAGAAATAAAATCAAAATTCTAGGAATTATTTAAATTCACACAGTATGTTCCTATTTGGATACTCAATTTGAACTTCCACAAGAATGTCAGGCATTTTAATGCATATTCCATTCTAAGATGAGATTAATGTTGTATACAATTATGCCTTCTCAGGAAACACAACATATAAAAATAAATTTACATTGTATACTAAATAATTATTTGAAATAGACTCATTTTACTATGAAATTGAGGAAATATATTCCAAAATATTGGCTACATAATTAAATTGTTCTATTATGAATGGATTTGTGTTGTCTGGAGTCAATTAAAACTGCTCTCCTATAGGTAATGCGAATTTTGCTTTCTTGAATTCATTTCACCATACTGCTTTGGCACAAGAGCATTACCCCTGGAAGACTAGAGACCTTTTAAGAACATTGTTTGATTACAAGGAATCTTATTGAAATTCACAGCAAGCAGCTGGATGACACTTTATTATTAAAGAAAATTATGTATAATATTGGCCAGTAGGTGAGACAATGGATAAAGTGCTATGCATGAAATCAGGAAGACATGAATTCTAATCCTGCCAGAGATGTTTGCTGGGGATGTGTGACACTGAACCTTCCTTAGTCTCAGTTTCCTCAGCTATAAAGTAGGGATAATAAATGATCCCGCACAGGATTGTTGTTAGGATCAAATGAGATAATGTCATGAAAATAGCTAGACTTTTTATACTTTTGCAAAGGTTTGCTAAGTAATTTACAAATATTATCTCATTTCATCTCACAATATCATTGAGAGATACTGAGAGGTAGGTGTCATGATTATCTCCCTTTTACAGATGAGTAAATTAACTTGACAGAAATTAAGTGACTGACCCAGAATCGTACATCTGGTTAGTGTCTGAGGATGGATGGAACAGGATTTCCTGATTCCAAGTCCATTGCTTTATCTTATTCACAAACTATCTCCCATTGTAAATTTGTAAGGTTGAAAACACTATTTAGATGATAGTTACTATTATTTTTAAAATTACTTTAGAATTCCTTTGGGGTCCAGGTGACTGTCAAGATATGTGACCAAAAAATAAAATGAAATTAAATTCCTACAAAGAAATTAACAAATATTAAAAGAGACCTCTACTAATCACATATAAATTGAAAACCTTCTAAGAAGAAAATTCATCAAGATTTGTTGACTTCTATTCTGAAAAAATAATCAAAGAAAGGAAAGATGAGAGATAAGCAAGGGCCTTAATATATAGTTTCAAGAATGCTTATAAAATCCACTTTGGGTTGCTTAAATAGATGACCACCAATATGCTACATTGCACAAAATGGCTTTCAGTAGCATTACCATTTTTATTCCAAGTGTCTAAATTGAAAAGTAAAGAAAAAAATGTGAAAAAGAAAAGTGGAACGTGCAGATTTCATTTATTTTCTCCTCATCCAACTGTGAAACTCTGAAAACGACATTGAAATTAATAACTTTAAGACAAAAGCTAAAGTCACAATTAAA
Source organism: Bettongia penicillata ogilbyi (assembly GCA_023548195.1). Lineage (NCBI taxonomy): Eukaryota > Metazoa > Chordata > Mammalia > Diprotodontia > Potoroidae > Bettongia > Bettongia penicillata. Next base: position 485,666 of record JAJHZJ010000223.1, read on the forward strand.
AACAAAAGATGTCAAGATTTTACTTGATTTATCATTTCCTCAACTGCCATGCTGGCTCATGGTCTTTCTTTTTTTCTCCTGAATTAACTATCTGGTTGATTTGTAATGAAAAGAAAGAAAGAAAGAAAGAAAGAAAACAGTTTCACAAAATCTCTGATTTAAAATGGAACAAAGGACCTCTGTTTCTTCTTTACCACTTCTTAATCGGATTCCCAGCTCGGAGTTAGCTTCACACAGACAGCACTGATAAAGGACTCTGTTGAAATGACTAAATATCAGTGGACCCATCCGTTTCTCCCCCTGTTCTGCTCTATAGATGCCACCCCTCCTGTCAGTTCCATCTATCTAAGAAGAATAACTCTGTCAAGGATTCAAGTGACATAGCCAGCATGCCTGTTTTGGACAAAAACTTAGTATTTAACAATCACTCAGAAAAAATAAATGGCTGAATTTTGGTCAGTAATGAGTTCAGGAACCCAGATCAGATTGGTTTTTAAGAAATTCTTATTTGGCAACACATGCTCGTTAAGACAGTAAGAAGGGTTAAGGAAAATAAATAAATAAAAAAGTCCAAAACATCAAAGAGATTGAAGAAAAAGGAAAAAGACTCATGAATAGAAATATTTATAGTAGCTTTTTGTATATAGGCAATAAGGATTGCCTATATACAATAAATTGGGAAGGATACAATAAATTGTATCCATCAATTAAGGTATAGCTGAATAAATTAGGTATATAAATTTAAGATAAAATTATTGCTGATTAAGAAATGACTAAAAGGACAACGGACTGGGAAAGATTTGTATGAATTAATACAGATCTAAGTGATCAGCATTAGGAGAGTCATTTATACAAAAACAATAACAATGTAAATATAAATTCCTCAGAATGACTTCAGCAACCATGCAGAAGCATGCTCCTAAGAGTGACATGATGGACTGGAGACTTAGGAGACAGAAAACGTCGTGTGGTCAATGTAAGGATTTGCTTCGTTCGACTGCGTGTAGGAAAGTTGATGCTTTTGTTTCCTTTTCTTCAACCTTGTTGGGAGTGGTAGAGATGTAAAGAAGATATGGGCTTAGCAATATGGTTAAATAATTTTCCAAAGCATAAAATGGTCATTAAAAATACACAGAAGAGAACAGAGGGAAGGTGAATTAGAAATAGAGACAGTTTTGAAAATGATATTTTAAATTTGTTATGCACTTGGAGAAAAGTTACAGATTTGGAGTTTTTCTGCTTTGTTTTTTAGATTGATCTGATTTGGTATTTAAGTTCAGAATTATATGTATACATGTATGTGTGTGTGTGTGTGTGCGTGTGTGCATTTGTGTAGAGAGAGAGAGAAAGCGAGAATCCATAAAGCTATAGATCTATATATGTATGACTATAAAATACCTAAGCAGTGTGTATATGTATACTTTGGCAATGAAGGACGAACACACACATATTCCCAGAACATACAAGAGAGAAGCTATAATTATCTCACACTTTCTTAGATATTAAAGGGGACATATCAAAGATATACCAAAGCAACATATTAAAAAGAGAAGATTACACATTCATTTTTATTCAGGGATTTATTCATATATAGTTAGAAGATTAATTACTTGAAACAAAGAGGAGCAAACTGTAGGCAAGGAGGGTATTGAAGAATCTATTGCTTTTAATATATTCAAGAGATAACTGAGGAACTGATGTATAAAGTGATATCAGTGCGAGTTGAAAGGAAGCCGAAGCAGAACTGAGAGGACTGTCCAAGTGGACAAAATATGGGGAGCTGGAGTGGGGACGGGGTACATAAAAAGTGTGGTTTGGTGGAAAGCAGTGGAGTCAGAGGACCTGAGTTTGAAACTGAGTTGTTCTCTGTGACTTGGACAAGTCACTTAACCCTCTGGGCATCCTTTATCTCATTGGTAGTGACGACGTCTGAACATTTCTTCCAGATCTAAATCTGTGACTTGAAAGTGTGAAGTTGCTGATTCTGTCAACATATATCCAGACAACCAAAGCACTTGCATTTGTAATCTTAGAGAGTTGTCCAGGTAACTAAGAGTTTGTGACTTGTCCAGGTCTCTGTCAGCATCAGGACTTGATCCCAGACCTTTAGTCTTAAAGCAGTTACAGATCCATCAGGCCATGCTACTTGGGGTTACTTCTGCAGAATGAAGTCATTAAAGCTCTTTGAATGTTAAAATTGAATTACGACCATGGCAACACTGTAGCAAATAAATATACTTATGATAACTGTTGGTTATCAAGTCTTAACAGATGCTAAAATTATTTTTTCATTACTATTACTTCAAAAGACAGTCCCCTTTTTCCATAGACAAATTATTAATTAAAAGAAAAAAAAGCTAAGGCCTGAAAAGGAAACCAAATCTTAATCTAATTTAAAGAGCTTCTGTAAGCTTTTGTTTAGTAATAAAATAGACTTTTAGATTTCAAGTGCTTTCCCTGAGATTTACCCTATCCCATACCCTAAACTCAGCTGCATAGAAATTTCATTTGCCCTATTCTATGAAGATTTCCTGAAAACCCTAACGAACATTTTGGTTTGAAGCAACCAAGTCGAAGTTGAGAGATTTTCATTTTCGGGCAAATGCAGATACTAGCCTAAGATGGAAGAGGAAAAAGCGGATGAAGACGTTTATCTGGGAAGCATTAAGTAACACTGGCTGAGACTTGCAGCAAATTGTCATTGAACAACCAGTAAACCAAGGGACAATACTAGAGACAATTGAAAACAAACTGCTAATATTTTTTTAACATATTTCATTTCCCAATGAATCTTTCCCCCTTACCTCCCTATTGAGCCATTTCTTGTAATTAAAAAAAAAATCCTTCCAATTCCGTTATTATGAAAGATTTGGTTCTGATACTTTTTCTCATTAATTTCCTATTTCAGAATAGAAAATAGATCATGCAATGACTTCCCTGAAATGATTCAGTCCTACCTACAGAGATTATAATTATTTATTATTACTTATTATTGTTATGGATATTATAACTTGGCATTTATTATAATATCTGTAATGTTTTAGATGTCTTAGAATATGATATGTTTTATATAACACTTTGTTTCACAAAATGCTTTAGATAAATTTCCTCATTTAAATCTCACTAAAATTATGTGTGGTAGATACTATAGGGATTACCATATTCATTTTATAGATAAGGAAATTGAATCTCTGAAAGGCTGAATGATTTATAGAGAATTCCATAGCTAGTAACTGTCTAGATCTGGATTTTAACTCAGACCTTCCTAACTGAAAGTTCAATGATCTATTTGCTACACCATGCTGCTTTAATAGGCACTAAGACAGAGATGGGGAACTGGCAACCTTGAGGCCACATATGACCCTCACAGTCAAAGGGCCACACTTCAGGAATTCTAGGGTCCTAAGTTCCCTACCCCTGATCTAGGATATTCCTTGTCCTTAGACATCAACATTCCTACAAATATCAAGTAAGGTCTCCTTTGAGAGTAGAAGGATGTACACTGTTATAATCTATACCTTACTGCCATCAAAAATGAAAAATCAGGTGTACACAAAGTGCAATTCCTTTGTGGAGCTAGGTGTGTGAGTGGGGGGCTTTTGGGAGAGGGGTTACTGGGCTTCTTTTGAACAGAGGTTTCTGCCTCAGCTTCTTTGACAATTATACTTTTTCGAGTGTTTCAGTGAATTTCTTGTGGTCTCCTCAACGCGGACCCTACCTACAGAGCAGCATATCCATTCATGGATGCTGATACTGTGGAACACCTGCCCAAGTCTTTCTGTTAAACCTGGTATCCTGGGGATCTTCTCCCAAAGTTCCTGACATTGCATAGGAACCAACAATACACATAGACTATATCTCCATTGATGACAATTTCTCTAGTAGCTGCATAATTTATAATTCCTTTTGTTAAAAGCATTTATTTTACTTAATTTTTATTTGTCAATTATGAATTATTAAACAATTTATTACCTAATAATTTTACCTATATGCTTTTGGGCATGAGTAAAGAAGATGTGGTTTTAAACCCCAAGTCAGACATTTTCTGGCTGTGTGAGTCTAGGCACATCACTTAACTTCTTTTAGAGTCTTTAAGGTGTTTCTCCACCTATAAAATGAAGGCATTGGCCTTGAAGTCCTCTAATTCCCTTTCAGTTCTAAATCTATGCTGTTATACCACTTTCTCTTCGTAGGAGGAGGCATTATGGGTAGAGAGCACTAGATATATTGTCAGACAGTGGATATGTTGGTTAATTTTGTAAACTGATTTTTAAAATTCTCGTATTTAACCATCATTTTATTCTTTCTACTTATACAGCTATTACCCTGATTCAGACTTTTATTGCTAAATGAGATAAAATGGAAAGCACTTAGCACAATGCCTGGCACAAAATAAATGATACATAAATATTAGCTACCATCACCATCATCATCATCATCATCATCATCATCATCATCATCATCATCATCATCATCATTATCATCATCATCTTCTGGACAATTACAATGGCCTCTAAGAGTCTTCCTGACTTTCTCCACTCTCCAATCCATCCTCCACAAAGCTGCCAAAGAGGTTTTTAATAATGCCAAGGTCTGATGACTTGGATCTACTGAATAATCTAGTATATTTCTATTTCCCGTAAGATCCAATATCATGTCCTATTTTTAGCATTTGAAGTATTCCATAAATTTACTAGAACCTACCTTTTAGGGCTCATTATATATTACTCTTCTTTATACACTCTACAATTTAACCTCCTCACTGATCCTCATATATGCCATCTCCAATCTCCATGACTTCCAACGATGCCTAGAATTGACTCCTTCCTTCTCTCTGCCTCTTAGACTCCCTCGTTTCCTTCAACGTTCGGCTCAAGTATTAAGTAGTTTTTGGATGAAGCCACTGCTGAACTCACCCACCCCCACCTTAGTAACTAGAGTATCCAAGGACCCCAACCAGCCAACTCTTAAACTTCATTCTCCTCTTGCCTTTGCTTCTGATTTTCTTGACTTTATCATCATGCCTCTGGAGTTACCTTCTCACCACATAATTCCTTCATCAACTAGAACCTCATCGTACTGGAATATCCATCACCCCTGTAGCCTTCCAGATCAGCTGCCTCATATTATCCATCAGAAAAAGCATGCCCATAGATGATTACTTGACTTGTCCAAGATGGAGCAGAGAAACAGCTCAATTTCATACCTAGGTCTTTTGACTCCACTTCTTTCAACTGAATCATGCTTTTAAGTACTTCTTCCTCTACCCTGGAACATCTCTGTGCCATGCAGGTCCCCTTCTCTAATTGGTGAGTTCTTTCCAAGACCTTCATTTGGGGGAAGGACCCAGACAAGCTGACCTCATTCTTCTCATGGTTCCAGTTCTAATTCTCCAAGTCTTTTCACATGACCCTATGTGGTTGTTTTCCTTTGTCCCTTCAGTTTCCCTTGGTGTGTTGCCTTCTCCCATTTAAATATAAGCTCCTTGAAGGCAGGTATTATCTTCTTTTCTGTTTGTTTTTATATCTCCTATCCCTGTGTTTAGCACAGTGGCTGATACTTATTAAACACAATATTTTTTTTTTTTACCTTTCCTTGTCCCTTATGTCCCACAAATTATTATGCACATATTTTGTCTGTGATTTTATGTAACGTACTGCTTTTTTTCTCAAGAGAGAGTAAGTTCCTTGACGGTAGGGACTATTTCACTTTTGTCTTTATATCAGTCTCTTCATTATAATCAGTAGTACCAAACTAAATAAATGGTTTGTAATGTACCCAATAGCAATAATTTTAGCATGAAATGGATCATATTTTCTTAAGGAAAATAAAATGCCTCAGGAAAATAAATCATTGAATTGAATTTTTGAGCCCTAGAATGTACTTTTAAGATGCATTTCAAATATTCAATATGGTTTTCAGTTTATTTGATTTACCAAAAAGTTAGATACTTGATGGAAACTTCCAAAATCAAAACTAGTCTGACTTCATTCAAGCTACTGTAGTTTTTTTAATCCGGTCTATGTCACCTGGAGAGCAGTTTACCTTAATAAACATTAAAGTATAAACAACAAAACCAGACTTTTGAGAATAGTAAATAGTATCTATTCTCACTGGAAAACAGATGCTAATTCGTTGCTTATCTTTTCTTTTGCTGCCAATTCAGTAACAATAGCAAAGGCATACAGACGTCAAACACAGATCTCATGATTTCCATGTTATCACAGCAATCCCAGTTTAAAGAAGGACCCAGCTGAGGAAATCATTGTTTCCAACAATAATAGGGGAGTGAAGCTAGACCTGGTGTTTTTAGACCTGCCCTAAAAACATAAGGCTTCTTAGTTTGAATATGTAATTAGGCCCTTGCTGTGTTTGGCCAATGAAATGATAAAGTGGATAAAGCACTAGGTCTAGAGTCAGACAGACCATAGTTCAAATCCAGCCTCAGACACATGCTATGTGAACCTAAGTAAGTCACTTAATCTTTGTTTACCTTAACATACTGAAGAAGGAAATAGCAAAATATTCCAATATCTTTGCCAAGAAAAGCCCATGGGCAGTATGGTCTGTGAGTCACAAAGTGTGAAACACAAAAAAAATGACTAAATAAGTGGCAATATTTTTGTGATTAGATTTTGTGATAGAACTAGAGATGCTATTTAAAAGAGAAATTATACATGTCATCTTTCAACAGATAATTGGACAGAAGGTAGTGAGGACAAGAGACAGCATTCTTAATTAGATTATTTTTTTTAATTAAGAAGAACTATCTTTTCTTCTTCTCATTGGAATAAATAGAAAAAGAAAATCCTTGTAGCAGATATACTGTCAAAAATAATAAATTTCCACATCACTTGTATCCAAAAAGATGAATCTCATTCTACCTATTTAATCCATCATCAGTTTGTTTTTAAATTATTGGTTAATTCTTAGAGAAAAACCTCAGGCTGAGAATTTGACCTTCACTTGTCTTTCTCATCGTCACACAGCTACTGAGGGACAGGGGGGCAGAATTTGAACAAAGAGCTTCTTGTTACTGAGTCCAGCATACTATCCACAATGCCAGGTTACATCTCTAAGGCAGTAAGAACAGTACCACTGAAGTATTTACTAAGGAACTCATCAAGTATTTCAAATAAGAAGGACAATGCTAATGAGAGAATTTGAACTCCAGGGCATTTTAATAAGTACATAATAAGAGAATATTGGTTTATAATTGTTCTTTGAGTTGCCAAATGACTGTTGTAAATCTTATATATTATGAAATAAGGTACATTAATACTCAACATATGTATGTGTGTGTAACTTTTATAAGTCCCATAATTAGATCTAGGTCAAATTAATTCCTATAGCATAATAGCATCCCTTGATTTTTAATTTAAATTTGCAAATGGATGTGAACTCCATGACATATTAAGCTTCTGTGAACAATGAGTTTACATATTATACTGTATTATACAAAATGGTTTATCAGGTTAAATCTTATAATATTTTAACTATAAATCTAAACACTGGAAAAATAATTTCCTCAGTACTTTCATGACATTAATGTATTAAATATAGATACCCTTGATAATATTTGATCCTATGTGGTTACATATTTTTCCTATGCCATCTCTGCAAAAAAGAAGGTATAGAACTTTTTTTTTTCCTGAGCAACAGGTTATATCAATAAATTATAGTATTGATTAAAAGTTCCATTTTTAAAATTGATTTAAAAAACACCATATTTAATAACAGAAAATATTATCTCCATATAATTGATTTTAACTTTTCCTTAATAGTCTAATAAAAAAAAGAATATGTTGAATTCATAAGAGAATAGGGTAGGGAATAATTTGTAATCTGAACGATGGAGGTTACAAATATTGACTAAATAATTGATATTTCATGTACCCATGTGTCCTAGAAGAAAAGAAATATGGATAAGGCAAATCAATTTGCAGGGATACCATTAGTATGAATAGAATATTTCAATATTTTTGAATAGCTGATGCTTCCATATTTTTATTGATTTAAATATTATAATCCCGAGTGGAGTTAGAAAACTCACACAAAGCAATTCATACTGAATCTATACTTGCCTTGCCCTTCTAAAAATAATACATTAAAAATCTACACAATATGTTGGATTCTTTTCTTAGTTTATTTGCTGTATGTACCAGTGAAACACTCAGGATATTTCTCTATGATATCTTTTTGTCACTATAAGATAAAAATCATCTCTTAAAAATCATGTGCTTTTATACTTCCTTTCATGCTAATTATCAACTATGAAACCACTAGCAGTATAATGGGACTTTACTACCTTCACAATCTTTGTAAAAAAAATGTTCAGTTTTATTTTACTTTCAGGTATATATTTTCTTCCTCATATCTTCCCTGTAAACACTGAGATAGCTAGAAAAATAAAACCTTTTTTACAAAGATGTATAGACAACCAAACAAATTCCTATGTCTATATGTACAGATGTGTTTGTACACATATACATGTGTCTCTACACACATGCAAACACATATATATGTATGTATCCATGCTTCTGAGTCCATAGTTACTTGATCAGAGGGCATATTGAGTGTTTCATCAATATGATTGGTCATTGTGTGGATATGAGTTGCTAAGTCTTTCAAAGCTGTTTGTCATTATAATATTTTTGTTATTGTAGAAATCATTCTCCTGGCTCAGCTCACTGTATTTTGCATCAGTTAATACAAGTCTTCTTAGGTTTCTAGGAAACATCCCCTTCATCATTTCTTAACACCAAAAGTGTGTTCTATCACATCAATATAACATAACGTATTCAACCTAATTGGTAAGCATCCTCTCAATTACAATTCATTGACAACAGAAAGAACTGCTTAAAATATCTTTGTTTATGTGTTTCCTTTTCCTATTTTTCTGATACTTGGGGGGGGTGGCATATAACTAGTAGAGGTGTGATTAGGTCAAAGAGTATGGTTTAATAGCTTTAGAAGCATTGTTCCAAATAGGGGAAGCAGTTCACAGTTTAACCAACATTGTATTAATGTACCTCCCCTGTCCCTCCAAACGTACACATCCCCTCCAGTATTTGTCATTTTCCTTTTTTGCACTTTAGCCAAATTGATGAATGTAAAGTACTTCTGAGTACCTTTTAGTTGTTTTAATTTGCATTTCTCTGATTATTAGTGATGAAGATCATTTTGTCAGTATTAATAGCTTGGCGTTCTTCCTTTGAACACTGCTTATTCATACCCTTTGACCATTTATCAATAGGAAAATGGTTCTTATTCTTACAAATTTAAAACAATTCCATATGGGTCTTAGAAATGAGATCTATATCAGATTTGTTTGAAAGATCCCCCCTTGCAATTTACAAGCTTCTTTTCTAATTTTATTTATATTCGTTTGGGGGTTTGTTTTCTTCTATTTGTGCAAAATGAGTTTTTAATGTAATGAAAATTGTTCAGTTTATTTCCTGTGGACAAAACTGTATTTTGTTTGGTCATGAACTCTTTCTATGTCTACAGATCTGATGGGTAATTTCTTCCTTGGTCCTCAAATTTGTTTATGATGTAAATTTTTATTTCTAGGTTATGTTCTTATTTGGAGCTTGTCTTGGTATTACAATGGAAGCTGTTCTTCTATACCTAGTTTGTGCCAGATTCCTTTCCTGTTTTCCCTCTAGTTTTATGAGAATTCTTGTCCCAACAGCTAGGATCTTTGTGGTTTTCAAACACAAAGTTGTGCTAATTTTATTCTGTACATTATGGACTATTCTGTTCTACTGACCAATCATGTGTCAATACAACCACTAACCAATCATTGTATATGCAACACCAACTTGTTTTGAAAATTGTTATTTTGAATATAGTTGGAGATCTAACATTACTTCCTTTCTACTTTTCTTACTAATTCCTTTGATTTTATTGACTTTCAAAGTTCCTCCAGTTGAATTTTTCCATTATTTTCCCCAGTTTTATTAACTAATAGTCTGACAATTTAACTGGTATAGCACTGAATAATTAAAATAATTTAGGTAGTATTGTCATATTAATTATAACTCAGAATACAAATAAACACTTTTTCCCAATATCTTTCTCTATTTGTACAAAATTGCTGTGATTTTTTTACATATGACTCCTGTGTCTATTGTGGCAGAGTGCCAAATGTTATATATCATCTGCAGTAATTTTAGAGGAATTTTTCTTTGAATTCCTTCTTGCTGGATTTTGTTGGTAATATATCATAAAGTTGATAATTTATGTGGGTTGAATTTAAATCCCGCAATCCTTTAACTAATATAGGTTGTTGTTGTTGGGTTTGTCCTTTCTTGAAGAGGATTATGATATCAAGATGAAGACATGACTTGCAATTGACTTTGATTTGAGTGAGGGAGGACCTGTGCAAGGTCACCAACCTCACTTTCTCCTCTAGGACCATCTGGGTCTGGTGGCCTGATATCCATCAGGATGACTAGAGATGGCCAGAGATGTATGTGAGACCCTGGCCCCTTCAGGCTAAGGTCTTATCACATTCTCACTTTGAGTGAGATACACCCATTCAATCAATAGGCCTCTTTGATTGGTCAAGCTGCTACAAGTCTCTTCTTTATTCCAGTTCATCCTCTCTCAGCCACTAAAATGATTTTCCTAATGCACAGGTCCAACTATGTCACCTTTGTACTCAAAAAACTCAAAATGGCACCAAATTACTTCATAAAGTCCTTTGTAACCTAGCAACTCCCCCTAGATTTCTAGTCTTCTTGTATCTTACACCATGCAAAGTCCTCTTCAATTCAGTGATACCATTCTTTTTGTACCTGAAACAAAACATTCTGTCTCCTGATTCTAGATATTTTCACCCATGAATGGAATAATCTCCCTTTTCATCTTTGCTTCTTGACTTCTCCAGTCTTGAATCTCAGCTAAAATCCAATCACCCACAGGAAGCTCCCTTAATTCTAATGTATTTCCTTTGTACTTAAGTTTGATTCTGGATATAGCTTGAACATATATAGTTGATTGTGTGTTCTCTCCCATTAGACTGTGAGATCCTTGAAAGCAAGGGCTATCATTAATCTTTCTTCTATCTCTAGCATCACAGTGCCTAACACCTAGTAGATGCTTTATACATGTTTGCTGACTTATGAACCATTTCTAGCACTATATTGAATAATAATGATAATGATGGATATTCTGATCTTATCAGTGTATCTCCATTACTGATAATGCTGCCCCTTAACAAGGTTTTAGGTAGATGTCATTGTTCAAATTGTTTCAGTCATGTCTGACTCTTTGGGGCCCCAAATGGGATTTTCTTGGCAAAGATACTGGAGTGGTTTGATATTTCCTTCTCTAGTTCATTTTACAGATGAGGAAACAGGCAAACAGGGTTAAGTGACTTACCCACACTCACCCAGGAGGTAAGTGAATGAGGACGGATTTGAATTGAAGTCTTCCTGACTGCAGGCCCTGGTGCTCCATCCACTTTGCCACCAGCTACCCTTTAGGTAAATACTACTTATCATATTTAATTAAATTAAAGAAAGTTTCATTTGTGCTCCTATGCTATATACTGATGATAAAATCTGATGATAAAATAATATGACTTTTGCTGTTTATTTAAAAGTAGGATCGATTATATATTGAATACTGTCTGCCTTCCTGGTCTAGATGCATCATGGTAATAATGTGTGTGTGTGTGTGTGTGTGTGTGTGTGTGTGTGTGTGTGTGTATCGTTCTTGAAGAGGACCAAAATGACATCACCATGATAAAGTGAAGTTTCAATGTGTCCAACTGTGACTGATCAGAACAATACGAGCTCGAAATGCTCGACTACAGATTGGGCACAAATATTGAATTGTGAATATTTGGGGGTGGTTACTCCAAATTTGCACATCCTACTTTTCCTTTGTGCTGTTTCAATTCTGCTTTGCTCAGACAGCACAACACCTTTTCTGATGTGGCCATGCCATGCTAAGCAATCCTCTGTCGGTGTCACCCATGTTGCACAGTCAAATCCAAAGTTCTTGAAAGAGACCTTGAGAGTATCATTGTATCACTTTTTCTGACCACCATGTGTTTCCCTGCCCCATGCAATTTCTCCATAAAATAATCTTTTTGGCAAACTGAAGGTCTACAGAGCTGTTGTGCTGACCTCATTGTTGTATGCCTGTGAAAAGTAGACAGTCTACCAAGACCATGACAGGATATTGAATCACTTGCATTTGAACTGCCTTAGGAAGATTCTGAGATTCACCTGGGAGGATAAGGTACCAGACACTGAAGTCCTTGCTCAAGCTGAACCACCAATCATTCAAACTATGCTTCAGAGAGTGTAACTCTGATGGGCTGGCCTTGGTGTTCAAATGCAAAATACATACATACATATATGTGCATAGATAGATAGACAGACAGATAGACAGATACATAGATACATAGATACATAGATAGATCTATCTACTGCTGGAGTTTCCTTGTTAATTTTTTGCATCAATTTTCATTAGGGCTATTGGTCTTTAGATTTCTTTGTTTTGACTCACCTGACTCTCATATCAATTCCATATTTATATTATGGAAGTAATTTGAGAGCAATCCTACTTTTCCCCCCAAACATTTTATACAATATTATGAATAACTGTTCTTTTAATGTTTGATAGAATTCATTTGTTAACCTGTCAGGTATTGGGGTTGTTGCTGTTTAGAAAGTTAATTTAAGGCTTGAACAATTTCTATTTCTAAGAAAAGTTTATTTAAGTACTCTATTACCTGTTGTATTAACATGTCAGCTTTATTAGTACAAAATTGGGCAAAATATTTCCAAGGGATTTATTTTATTTCTTCTTCATTGGGTGTGAATTCATCTTCTGTTACTTGTATATTAGTGATCTGGTTTTCCTCTTTATCTAATAGTTTAGCTATTTTAGTCTATTTTTAATCTCATTTTATTCATTATTTTATCTTGATTTTGGTTTACCATCTTCTTTGCTTTTCAAGAATTCTATTTTGTTATTTAACTGGGGGGAGGGAGTTAATTTTCTAGATTTTGTTTAGTTGTATACCCATTTCATAGATTTACTCTTTTTTTATGAATAAAAGGGTTTAGAGATATGATTTTTCCCATAAGTAACGCTTTGGCTGTATCTCCCAATTTTTAATGTATTTTCTCATTGTTGTCATTATCTTGTGAAATTAAAAATAATTGATACCTCACCCTATTTTGTATTATTTAATTACCGATTGAGAATTGTATTTAATTACAGGAATCAATACTTAGGAATTAGTTTGATTTTTTTTTTAAAAAAAAAGATAGTTTAACTTCTTAATATTAGAGTCTATAAAATAATTTTACTTCTTTTAAAGAATTTAGCTTCCCCATTTTTCAGGGCTATCACCTGGATTCTATCTTACCCCAAAAGGGAACAGGGAGGATAAGTTGAGTTGGTCATAAATATTCTGCCTGGTCATAAGCTAACCCAGATCACTCTGGCATAGGGGGTAATGTGGACACATGACTTTGCAGAGGGTGTTGACTAACTCTGTTTTCCTCTTATCAAATATAGACGATTATATTATCTAGACGAGACAGTCTAGTTTATATCACTGGATCAATGGTATCAAAAACTGTTCCATCAGGTAGCCGCTGGAGAGCTTTGGGATCTCACTTATTGGCAACTACTAGCTTTGCTAATAAATGGTCACTCTAAGTCTTTCATACCTTAAATTCTCTTCATCACAGATTTTTACCAAGATAATTAATAAAATTATTTTCCCCAAATATATTTTTTTTCAGTTTTCAACAATCACTTCCATAAATTCCAAATTTTCTCTTCCTGCCTTCCCCTTCCCTCCCTAAGATGGCATGCAATCTCTTATGGGTTCTACACATACATTCTAATAAAACTATCTTTAGGCCAGATTTTCTTTTCTTTTATCTTTAATTGCTGTGACATGTTACATTTTTTTTTTCTATTTTCTAAATCGTTTAACTATGGTTTACTATTTCTTAGTTTCTCATGGAGTCATTTGCCTCTATTTGATCCATTCTAATTTTCAGGTAGTTTGTTTTCTCCCTCTTGGGTATATGCTCAGATCTTTTGCTCTAATTATCTTTCCATATGGAGAAGTGAAAGGAATAAGCATTTATATAGTGCCTACAAGTCCCAGGCACTATGCTAAGTACTTTACAAGTATTAACTCATTTGATCTTCACAAAAAACCCAGTAACAGGCAAAGTTATTTTTCCTACTTTACAGTTGAGGAAATTGAAACAAATAGAGTTAAGTGATTTTCACAGGATCACACAGATAAATGTCTAAGGCGGGATTTAAACTCAGGTCTTCCTTACTCCAGATCAAGTAGTTTATTTGAGTCACTTAGCTACTTGAAATATCTTTCTTCCATCTTTTTTCTATACCTCTCATTTCTTTTCCCATTTTTCCCTCTAGTACTTTCTTTTGGTTTAATTTTACTTTTACCTATTTTTAAATTATTTGTTCATTTCTTCCAGTAATTCTTATGAAAAATTTGTCAAATTGTGTTTTTCCTTGAGCCTTTGCTTGTATATGTTTTGGAGTCATTCTATTAATCTGGGTTTGTCTTCACAGTGATAGTAGCCCTTGATGTGGGGTTCTTTGCTCATTCTTTTAGTTCAGTTTTTGACTTTGGTCTTTATATTAGAACCAAGTTCTTCACACTTCTGAGGGGAATCTCTGATAACTACCTTCTTGAGACCTTCTGCTTTTTTATGAGGAACTGAGTATTGTGTTATTCTAGCATCTCAGGGGCAACTCAGGCTGGGAACCTGTAAGCTTCCAGTGCTTCCAAAGAGGTGAGATCTGGTACAAAGTTTGTTCATTGTCCTCATGCTCTCACCTCTACAATTATGAAACATTATCAGGAAAATACTGAATGCAATGAAATGGAAAATGTCAGTTTCCTTAAATGGAGCACGATTATAGCACAGCTTCAGATGCTTATACTAACTGAGACAAGGGAGCCTCTGTTCTCTAAGGGGAACTCCAGGGATTAAAACGCTGTAGTTCTTATGCTTTAATAAAGAGACAGAATTCATAAGCATGAACTTGCAAAGGAAAATAGAAGAGAGGGAGCCCCATGAACAGAGGACTTCAAGGGTACTCCTGAGACGCTGCACATAAAGTTTAAATTGATTAATATGATGTGGGACAAATTCTTCTAAGCAGATGATGTCAGCATGGCTGTTCAGTAATGGTGTGACATCATCCACATTGGACCTGGAATCCAAAAGACTTGGGTCCATATCTTGCCTCAGATACTCGTTGGTTTGACTCATCTTTCAAATGAAGGGGTTAGACTCAATAGCATTTAAGGTTGCTTTCCAATTCTAAATTGATCATCCCATAATCCTTTTCTCAAATGATATGAATCCAAAAATTCCCTCCATATGGAGAGATATGACCAAGATCAAGGTGAATTTAGTTTAAAGGGACTACATGAAATTTCTATTCTACTATTCAGAGAACAGGCTAAAAGGAGGCAGATAATGACTGACACTTTCCTTAATCTCCATTCTGATGGATGTTTTTCCTCAGTCACTTAAATTTTCCTAGGTATATCTGTCACTTTCAGATGTGTTTTGCTTTGGGTCATACAACTCGTAAGTGTCAGAGGCAGGATTTGCTGTGTGAGGGCACTGGTTAAAATCTCTCCTTTATTCATCTGTTCGAGGAGCACCTGTGACCTGACCTCTATTTAGCTGCAACATTTTTCATGTGTTCTTTATATAAAAATGTCAAAAAGGATATGCTTCAGCTCCATCAGTAGAATATAATCACAGCGGTGACTTTACAAACCTGTCACATAATAACATTAAAGTAGTGTGTGGAGTTAATCTTGAAACTGCAATAATGTAAGCATCCTATGACTGCATTCTTTCTCTCTACTACTGTCACTTTCAAAAGAGGTTTTCATAGAACAGTCATTTGAACTTTTATTTGCTTTTTAGATGGTCAAATGAGAAAACTAAGGCAAATAGGATCATATCTTGTCCAGGATCATACAGCTACTATGACTGGATTTGAACTCAACTCTTTCTGACTCCAGGTCCTGCACTGTACCATCTAGCTGCTTTCTAGTGATGTCTTCCTACAAGAGTACTTAAGAAGAAAACACTGTTGTCAGAATTCTATTTAAGTCCTTTCCAACCTGGGTGGATCTCCTAGACCTTGTGATTCCCTAATATTGACTTAAGTACTGCATAGATTAATATCAGTTGGTACTTTTTGGATTTAGTGTTTGAGCCAGTTTGAACCAATTGAATTTAGTATTTGAATCAAAAGCAAACATAAAATAAAATGAAGGTACATATTTCTAGCAAGGACCCTAAATGAAAAGTATAGCATCCTTTCTGTTTTCTGACAACCTGACATGTTTTAGATAGTGCTTCCTAGAAAAGTACTAAGGAAAGGAGTAACATCTGCGTATTATATATTGAGCAATATTAAAGCAAATGGTAGATATTTTAATGCTATAATAATATCAACCATGCCAAAAACACATCTAATACTTAGACAGTGAAAATAAGCTTTTCTTTGGAAATTATACAAACTTTATAGCAGAATTATGGTAATTGCCTCTTCTATTTTAAGGTAGCTGTCCATTTATCATGTAGAATACCATAAAATCTAGTATTGAAGTACATATATTAAAATCATGCAGATCCAGGATTATATGAATAACAAGACAGAGGACTAGACATTTTCTCCAGCCCCCACTAACTCTCATAAAACTCTCAATTAAAGAATTATTTTCCAGAGTTAAAGCAATTATAGCTATCTCCACAGGACAGAAACCCAAAAGCTTAACAAGGTAATAGTCCTATGAATTAACAGAAGAGTAGGCTAATCCCTAAAGTACATACTTAGCACCATCTCCCCTGTTCCCCTCCCCCAACACACAGATATATACACACACACACACACACATACACACACTGCCCCTTCTACCCACATTTTGTTGCAACAAAAGACAAATCCCTACTCTGCTCAGCATGTGAGGAAGAAGGGGGTAGTATAAAGACCTTGCTCTTCAAGGGGGAAGGCCCTTTGTCAAGGAACTTCAACGCAGCAGACATTTTTCCCAGAGCACATACTCAATCCTCCTCAATTAAAAAAAAAATATATATATATATATTTATATGTGTTTGTGTGTGTACATATATATATATATATATATATATATATATATCAGTAAACAATGATTCAGCATAGAGAGAAGGAAAAATATGCAGGAAACTGAGGCAGCAGACTAAAATGGGACTGAAGGAAAGGGGTTTAGAACCAGCTAGAGCTAGTTATGTCCTCTCAGAAATCACTGTAGGGCAGGAACTGAGAAATATGAAAAGTGAATTTCTCAGCATAGGATGAGGCTGACATAGCTTTAAGCTCTAACTCTCCATCAAAAAGGAAGAAGTTAAAAAGTTAGTTGAAAGGGAACATAGAGATAAAGGGTTAAAATGCAAAAGATCTCAGGAGGAAGAAAATTCCCTTAAAAACCTAGAGCAAAAGCAAATAAATCAACAAGGAAGATAGAAAAATCAGAATGGCAGATGACTAATTCTAAATGATTTCAAATGTCTCTAATAAAATGTTGCAAGGAAAAAGGAAAGTTGAGTGAATACCTGATAAAGCAAAGAGCCCTGTGATTTCTGAAGAAAGTATGAAAAATACAGGAATACAGCAAAGTATTCCACAGTGGTTTAAGACAAATCACAAACCTGAAAGAAGAATTTAGATGAAAACTAATGGCGGCATTTATCACTGGCAAAGCAAAATTAATTAGCAGAATTGAATAATCAGAGGAGTCTGTGTCCCTACTGTCCCAGGCCTGGCTACAGCTAAACAATGCTTGAATGCTTAAGGCTTAACCACACCCAATTCTAGCTAGAACCAACTGCTGAAACTCCCACATGTTTGCTGCTGTGACTCAGGTATAATTCCACCTTCCTTATACTGAGAAAGTCTTTCTGGTTAATTATTAAAGACCCCCTACCCCTACCCCCAACTCCTGCTATAGCCAGTGCTCCCTGGACTCACCTCACCAGGGACATGGCAGCTGTCACATCAGTCCCCTTTGTCCGAAAATCCTAAGTAAATACGGACACCCAGCATTTCAGTGCCTTTGCAGCACATATCACAATGTTTGTTTGGGCCACGACCCTGCATTCTGTTCCATAGGGTGGTGGGGGCAAGGAAGACCAAATGAGACTGTTTCTGACTGAATTACTGTCCATCTGGTCATAGCTTTCTAAGATGTGCTTGACTGTGAATGTCAATAAACCATGATCCATCCTAGAGTTGCTGTGTGTCATTCACTCAAAATCAGCTCTAAATTTACATAATGAAATAGAAAGAAAAATCGAATCCACAGTGGTGAGGCTCTCCAAAAAAGAGAGAGAACATATTGGGAATATTAAAGATCGTAGGTTTCCAAGAAGACATGACAAAATACCATAAGGCAAGAAATAATAAAACTACCTAGGAATTCTGAATACAGAAAACAAACCACCAATTAAAAGATTCGACAGTTCCCATCTGAAGAAAAAAAAATCTCTTGAAACGCCAAGGTAAGTAGTGGGCAAACTTTAAGAATTCAGTGATATGCAGCAAGTCCTGCTGGCAACTATTGGTTATACCTTCAAGTACTAATGAAGGGCAACTTGAATAATACAAGACTACTCTGCACTCCCCACAAACCCCAGAAGAGTATGGGATAATATATTCAGAAAAGCAGAATCATGTTGCATCTCCAAAGAGCCTACCCTTGAATTCTAAATAGAGACATAAATAAAAAAAGATTAATTTTCAACAAAAGAGGCATTTGAAACATTCTTGAAGCAAAAAAAAAAATGGATTATTTAACTTGTAAATACCTCAAACAACAGAAATGTAAGAAAAAGAAATGCATATAATTACCAAGAAAAGTACAAGTAATGATCCCACCTCTAGATATTATTAAAAAGAAATAACTAAAAAGTCCCTAAAAAGAGAGAGTTGTATGCAGTTGTAATAAGAACATGTCCATTATCACCTAACATAAAGCTGCCTCCCATATAGGAGATACCACAGATCAAGTTCTGGGAGAAAACATTCTGTGTTCTTTTACCACATGGGTGGGAGAAAAAAAACAACTGTATTCAATTGGCTGCATACCTGGAACAGGCTGTATATTTTAAACAACTAGCCTGGGACATTCTTGCTTTTTTTCTTTTCTCCTGGCATCCAAAATTGTCTAAGGACCAAACTCCCTGATGGCATGGGTACCATGAACTGTGCTGGTGAGGGAAAGTGTTACATTCTTTTACATCATTTTAGGTTCTGTGGCCTCAAGAAGTGGGCTTGGGTTTTGGTCTGATTTATTTTATTTGTCCTTTTTGATTCTGGGTGCAGACAGTAGAATCCCCAGAAGACCTAAATTTAAGCCAAGGACATCTAGCCAGCCAGCCCAGAGGGAAGCCTCAAGATGACAAGTAGCCTGGGACTCTTGTTCAAGGGGAACGTTGGACTTGGAACTTGGGACTATACTATATAGGGATTGAGCTAAGTTTGAATCTAATGTCCTTTCTTTCCTGAGAGACTGAGTGGTAGTGTTACTGCTGGGAGGATGCCTCTCCCAGGTGTTGAATAGATGCATGTATGTTTATTCTTGCTATACCTTTTAAGTAAATATTCCTTTGAAAAAGCTAATCTAATTGTTAAATGATTAAATGGAACTATGGTGCAGGGGGGACCTCTAATTCAGGAAACATCAGTAAGAGACTATCAGTCAATATCAGAGAAACTGGATATGCCTCAAAAAACCCTTAAAAGTATTGAGGAAACTTTCCTCTCCTTTACAGAGGTGGACATTGGATGCATCCTTGAATCCCTAGAAGATAATGTCCTCTTACCATATAACTCAAGAAAGTTTCACTAAGCTTTTTTATGAGCAGTGGACCTTCTGCCTTATAAATTTCATCTGGAATAGAATAGTGGTTTGCTACATGAGAGGAGTCTAATGACATTCAAAATGTCTTCTTCAGATGGAAGTTCAGGTAGAGAGAAATTGACTTTAAACTGAGGTAGATGGTCAATGGCTTCAGCATTGATTGATGATGGTCTGTTGAGAACACTATGGAAGTTTTCAGCCCATTTCTTGGGGATCATGTCTTTATCACTAATCAGTGTAGTTCCACCAGCACTGAATATTTGAGATGCACTGTAGGTCTTTGTCCCATGAGTAGCTTTTACGACTTCATAAAAGTAACAGGATTGTTATTATCAGTGTAAAATTGAACTTCAGTTGCCTTCTTGCCGATCCAAGAATCCTGCTTCTCTCTAAGTTTTTGTCAAACCAATTGATCTTTGAGAGCATTCTGTCCCAGATGAATAAATACCTGCTGTACACCAAAATCAAGCTGACCACTCCACTGTTGCCACCCAGGTGTTAGATCAGCTTTCCCTCCAAGTTAACAATGAACTAACTACTCATGCTTGGAGAAATGCTGTAATATGTTGATATTAAGTCTTCTGATAGTCATCTCACCTTACGGCTGCTCCTTTTTTGAATGTGAATGTTTAGTTTTTAGAGAAGTCTATAATCAGTCCAGCACTCTGCACCACACGTAGCCTTCATCACTTTTACATTGGCATTGTCCATTAAATGGCAATGTTGGCTGCAAGGGTGCATCCATGAAGGTTCATTGCATGTATGTAAACAGAAGACAATGTTGGTGATGAGAAGGTCATGAGATGTACAAGTCTTCAATAGTAAGTGACCATTGCTATTGCTGTTTCTGACTCCAATCATGCCAAGATATCCCTTCCATGTCTGATAATCTGTGTCTACTCCAGCATTAAAGTCACCTAGAATTAGATCTTGTCCTCTTTTCGAACAATGATGATGAAGATCTCCAGGTCTTATAAAATTTTTCTTTGACCTCATCAGAGCTTGGTCACGGTTGGAGTATACATATTCACAATGCTGTCATGGCGCTTTTCTACAAGTGGTAATTGTACTGTCATGGGTCTGTAGTTCACTGCTTTTTGTAGGCATACAAGCTCGCCGATTGGATTAGTTTTAATTGCAAAATCTATGTCAGTTTCATGGTACTCCACAACACTGTGGACATTCCAGGAAAAAAAAATAAACTTGAATCCAGCTTCAACTTTGGTAAGCTGGCTTTCATTTGCCAGCCATGCTTCACTTAAAACTGCTATTTAGATGTGATAACTGCTAAGTTCTCTTACAAGAGCTATTTGCTTTTCAGGTCTACTGGATTTCATGTTGCTCATAAACATTTGTATAATCCATGTACCAATGGCAAGTAGAATCATCTTTGCAAAAGTTTTTTTTATATTTTTTGTGTTCTGCCTACAAGGTGGGAATCACCATCTGCCAAAACAAGCAGGCTAAGGTTTGGTTAAGCAGACAATTTTTAGGGTACCTTTTCTAACCCTTTCCTCACTCTAGGAGATAATGAGTGTGGTTCTTCAAAATGCTGCTCAGATACGCACAGGTCTGCTTAATCCCACTCTGGCTTCAGTTCAGTAAGAAGATGGTCACATATGTGCAGGGTTGGAACTACAGTTTCCAGTGTATCCACATCTGCTGCTTTAACACTTGTATGTTGCTACAGAACTTTGAAGTAGGTAAAAAAAAAATGCAAAATAGTGTAGGTGATGTCTTTTGATTAGAGCATAAATTGGATTTAAGTGGGGCAGAGTAGCTCAAAGTCACTGGCCTCGCTCTCTCTTCCAGTCATTAAAGTCCAGTGGCAAGACAGAAGTCAAGGTGACTGCTATGGTTCAGGATGTAGTGGATGACTTTGGTCTCCTCGATCTCTAACCAAGCTCAAAACACCCCTCGGAGTCTGCTTTGGCTGCCTTAAGGGTCAATGGATCAAACTGTTTTTATCTGCTCATTCCCACAAGGGAAGTCTTGGCATGGACATTCATCTCACTCATTGATTGTTTGAGACCCCTCAATTACTCTCAACTTCAAACCCAAGGGAGAGTTGGGTGAATCAGGTGGACATAAAGAAAGGAAATCAGCCCTGAAAAGGGCTCAGCAGCTCACATACCAGAGGTACTAGTCTTCCCTGAGCATCCTACACTCCAAAGAAAGTTTACACAATAAATTTAAAATGAATATGTGACCTTAATATTAAAGAACATTACATAAAAATATCAGAAGAGGAAAAGATTATATATAGAGTTGCAATATATAGATTATTCTTTTAAATATTTTTAAACTTTTCTTTTCCATTATAACTTGACAAACATGAACACATCAACCTACCAAGAACAATAAAAATGAGGATTGTATCTAAAAGGGTGTTAATTCAGCACAAATTTTTTTAATGTACATTAAATTTATCATTATTTAATAAAACTGTCCCGCATGTTGGTATCCCCATCTGAATTTCCTCCCTACTCTCTTCTGGTTTAGTTTTGATGCTTCATTGACATCAATTTCTTTCTTTCTTTTTGCATAATTATCACTATTCAATGAACATATTATTCTCATAATAGGTGGAGGACATTATAAAAGATGAAGCAGACAATTTTAATTATAGGAAAATTAAAAGATCATGCTCCAATAAAATGAACATATCTAGGACAACAAAGGGCAGTGAGGTGACCCAGTGGAGCTAGGTGGCCCCCTGGACCTGGACTCAGGAGGACCTGACCTCAAATCTGGCCTCAAAGACTTGCTTGCTGAGCAAGTCACTTCACTCTGTTTGCCTCTGTTTTCTCATTTATAAAATGAGCTGTAGAAGGAAATGGCAAATTACAGCAGTTCCTTTGCCAAGGAAAACCCTAACGGGGTTACAAAGAATATGCCATGACTAACCGACTAAACAAAAAAAGGAGGACAAGAAGGGATGTAGTTGAATCAAGAAAAGTCTTTGTATAGAAATTGTCAG
The DNA here is from genome assembly GCA_023548195.1 of Bettongia penicillata ogilbyi. Lineage (NCBI taxonomy): Eukaryota > Metazoa > Chordata > Mammalia > Diprotodontia > Potoroidae > Bettongia > Bettongia penicillata. The sequence goes on from JAJHZJ010000223.1 coordinate 508,594, forward strand.
ATAAGGGTTTCTTATCTAAGAAGTATAGATATCTAACAGAAATATCTAAGACCAAAGGCCATCACTAAATAGTCATTGGGTAGTCCCAAAGTAATAACACAAATATCAAAATAATTGTAACCCATTGAAAACCATATGAAAGAAGTCTCTGCAATCACTAAAAATAAGAGAATTGTAAAATACCTCATATCAGTAAACCGGCAGAGATAACAATAGACAGAAACCATCAGTGTTGGGAGGAGTGTGAAAAGATAAGCATTCTGGAATGCAACTTGGAATTTTGCAACTAAAGTGACTAAAATGTCATTTCCTTTTGACATAGGAATCCTATGGCATGGTACATACTCTAAGGACAACATTGTTTTTTATTTTTATTTTTTTAACACAATAGAATTGAATTTAATAGACTATAACTCAACATAATGTATTAATACATTAGGATACATAATTGACACTAATAATATACATAAATTATTTATAATAATTTTCTAGTTCACAAGTAATAAATAACTTCCTTCCTACATGGTATCTAGCTGGAATGAACCTAGTTATTTACATACTGCTTCATCCTGACTCCTCACTAGTATGTAAACTTCGTGAGGGCAGAGACTATATTTACCTTTGTTTCCCCAATGTTTGCACTGTGTCTGCAACATAATATTTGCTACTTGCTTTTTAGCTTGTTCAGAAGGAATATCTTTTTTTAATGTAATAAATGTTATAACAATCATTCATATAAAGGTCTACATATAATAGTAATATAGCATCTACTGTGTGCTGGACACTATTCTAAGCCCCTTTTACAAGTATTTTCTCATCCTCATAACAGCCCTAAGAAATAGGGGTAATTGTTATTCCTGTTTTATAGATGAGGAAACTGAGGTGAAAGAAATGACTCACCTAGGGATGCACACAGCGTCTGCAGCAGAATTGAAACCTAAAATTTCCTAGTTCTAAGTTTATCTTTATTCCCTGTTCCCTGATGTATAGATGAGAAATAAACTAGTCCAATCCCCCTTTTTAAAGTAGAGAAGTTATCCTTACCTCATTGAAAGCACCTTGTAATATCAGGTATTATTATTTTTCATAGATGGGGAAACTGAGGCATGGGGAAGAGGTATGTAACTGAACCTAGATCAGACAGTGAGTTGGAGGCAGTACCACTGTACTTCCAGGGTAAAGGAACCCTTTGGGACATTCTTTCTTGGGGCCCAAATTCACTAGTTCTTCTGCTTGGATGATGGTCATCGTCACATCACACTTTTAAATATGCTTCAGGAGTCAAGGAGTTAAGACCCATGGAGATTCACTTCTGATGGCTGTTTCAATAGTCCAGGCTTGAAGTGATGAGGGCTTATACTAGAGTCCTTCCAATACCAGGAGCATTCGAAAGATGTTACAAAGGTATAGTACAAGAAGCTGCCTTCAGTAGCAGTAAGGGGTTGCCTTGAGTCATCTGCAATCGTTTGGAATGTGGTCACTGTCTGTGGACCAGCCAATGTAAGAATCTTTGGGCCTGTCCCACCACCAGGCATCATTGTTTTTTAAGTCCCCATACACACCAAAATATTTATAGCAGCAATTTTTGTGGTAACAAAGAATGAGAAACGTAGTGAATGCTCATTGACTACCCAAGAAAATAAGAATACTGCATGGAAAGGGATAGTGCTGTTCAATCATTTCAGTCATTTCTGACTCTTCAGGACCCCATTTTCTTGGCAAAGGTACTAGACTGGTTTGCTATTTCTTTCTCTGACTCATTTTTCCAGATGAGAAAACTGAGTCTAACAGGGTTAAAAGACACCAACATAGCTAGGAAGTGTCTAAGGGTGGATTTGAATTCAGGTCTTCCTGGCTCCAGTTCTACTACTCTGTACATTGTGCCAATTAGCTGTCTGATAGAATATTATTGTATTGTAAGAAATGATGACAATGATTGATTAATTGATACAAAAAAAGCATAGAATAACTTGCATGAACTGATGCAAAGTGAATTAAACAGAGCCAAGAAACTGATATGCACAATGAAGCAAATGGAGGGAAAAGCTACAAAACATTTTTTAAAATGTTACAAATAATCTTAGTCCTGAAGAAGAGATAAGAGGCTATTTCTTTTCTTATTTCTTTGCTGTGGAGAGAGGTCCATGTGAAACACTGCATGTTGGCATATTTTTGATGGAATAATTTTGTTGTATTAATAGGATTTGCTGATAATTTCCCTTATTTTTCTATAAAAAAAGAAACAAGAAATGCTCTTTGTGACACGGGATGACTGTTTAGGAGAGAGTTTGTGGAAGGATATAGCGGCAAATTTGGTTGATGTAAAAACTAAAGATTTCCATAAATGTTTGAAATAAATATAGAAATAGTACTGTGTGTGATTTCTTTAGTATACTAGCTTCTTCCTGCTCCTCCAGGTCTGCTAGGTAAAGCTATTAGGATGATTTGCATGGGTCCAGGGAAATCACCAGGAACAGGATAGGAGCTGAAGGAATTTGCTCACCCTAAGTCAAATACAAGACAACTGAAGCAGTTCAAAAGACCGACTTAACCTTACTTAGCCTAAGGGCTTTTGCTAGCTGAATGAGTGTATCTGTGGGCCTGACATAATGAGCTAAATCTACCATTGCTGCTATGGAATTAAAAAAGAGTAGCTGAGACACCTCTCTTTATGGGAAGCGTTGCATAGCAACCAAATATCTACTATAATTCATAAAATCATCTGTAGAACAGGACAGCAATAGAACAGCAAAGTGGCAAAGAACAACTTAGCTAGGAGAAACAGGAGACTGTTAATGCAACGGAGGGAATATAGCTGAACCAAGGCTACCACAAGCTTGTAGCATATTTTGCAGCTCAATAAAATCATCTGACTAGCAGATTGTAATATCAGTGGTTGCTCAGAAATCAGCAATACGCAAGAGTATCAGAAGCAGAAATGTCGGACTAACCCCTGGAGCCCTGGCTATGTGTATTTAATAATATATTCCTTCCACCATTAGTGGTGTGAAACTGAAAGTTTAAATTTATCCCTCTGCGCTGGAAGGGGTTGTTTGGAGGGAGTAAAAGTTTGTGGGAATTCTCTTGTGTTCTATTTTTTTTTTTACTTTGTTAGACTATTTTGATTTAATGATAATTAAATACACATTTGCTTTGAACTAATGTATCTTCTATATAACCTATAAAGCACTATACAAATACATAATAATAAAAATAATGCTTTGTAAAACCCTTTCACACTTTCTAAATCCATTCTACTTAGTGTTGGAAATCTTCTATAATCTGACCCTGCATTATCTATTCAACATTATTTCCAATTATTCTCCAATATTAAGGTCCATACTGAAGTAATGTGAACAAGTGAATAGTGTTGGGTTTGTAGTTGGGAAGATCTATGTTCAATCTAGGACTCTGATATGTACTAGCTTTATGGTGTTGGGTGATTCATTTAGCCTTGGCATGCTTCAAATAACTCCCTATAATTTATCTACCAATTCATAGATGTACTATGATATACATTGGAAGGGGAAGTTTTCACAATAGGAATTTCATATGCTGATGAAGGCATACTTCCTTTAAGTATGTGTATATTAAGTTTTCTGTTCCAATAAAGATTGGATCCTCTGTAATTTTCATGTGTACAACCACCTCTTTGCCTCTCTTACCCTGGACCTTCAATAACATACCTTTCCTGCCCATTCTACAACGCCCAGATCAGTTTCCATTTCATCTAGAAAGTCTTCTGCAAAATTCTACCCCATACTAATCTCTTCATTAGTTTCTTTTGCAGCCATTATGTATGATTCATAATTGGTATAGTCATTAAAAGGACCAAACTGCATTAAGACTTTGCAACACCTTGCATATTATATTAACCCCAAATCTGACTCCGTTATTCTGGCATAGAGCTGGCTCTAGCATCATGAGGGTTGAGTCTGCAGAGCACGACTTCTGACAGAATCTCTCAAGGTAATGACCTTGAGTTTGGAAGGGAAAGAGATGGTGCCTGTTGCCTGAAGACCAACAGGATTCCACAATTGCTCAAAAAAAAGAGATTGACTTTAGATTATGAATTCAATATGTATTGTTACAGATGAGAGATATATAACAAAAACTAGCTCTCAAGCCTCGTGCAGCTGCCTTTTAGCTCATACTGAGACAGTCATGAAGTGTGACTAAGGGATCGAGCATGCTAAGAATAGTGCAATCTTTAGCTAACTGAAAAGATGACAAGTTCTCCCCAGAAAGTCAAATAAAGGAATGATAAAGCCAATTTCGTTGTTTTCTCGCTGAGTAATAATGGTAACAATAACTATAACATATATAACTATAGTTAACAATAACTCTCACAATAACTAACATATAGCCCTTACAATATGCCTGGCTCTGGGCAAAGTATTTATAATTATTACCTCATTTGATTCTCGCAACAACACTGGAGAGTAGGTATTATTATCTCTGTTTTTCACATGAGAAAACTGAGGCAAACAGGTTAAGCGATTTCATAGCTAGTAAGTGTTTGAGGTGAAATTCCAACTCAGGTGTTCAAGCTGTGCACTGAACATACTAAGCTGCCCAAACAAAATATTATGAAGATAAATGTAACCTATTTGCCCATTTAGGTTGCAGAGGATGAACTAATGGGATGAACACACACTGTGTGGAAAAACTTAACAAGATGCTCCAAATCTAGGAAGAATATGTTTTGATACTTGGTGACTCCAGGGTCAATACACACTTGTTCAGTTTCAGTTATTCACATGATTTCTTTACTTCTTTATAATTTACAACTAATGTTAGGCACAAGGAAGCATGTCAAAGAGACACACTGCAAAAAAGTATAAAAGAGGTCAAGGGTTTGAATATTTGGGAGTTTCATCCAAGCATGCCTTGCAACTTTTTGCAAGAAGAGATTTGAAGCCATTGGACAATGATCACAAAAATGAAATTGCTCATATCTTAACAAGTGAATGATGGGAAGGTCATTTCAGAAACAGTCATTATTGTATAATCAAATGATAAGTTAGTTATAACATAGGTCATGATTAAAACTGAATTAGAAGACTAAAGATGTTACAATTAGAGCAGCGCAAAATTACCTTTTGAACAAGAAACTGACTATGAAAAATGTACATAAAGGAATGGTCATCATCACTTCTTAGAAAAATTAAAGTGATGCAAAAGTTCAGATAATATTTCCTCCATAAAATCTGACTTTGATAGTCTTGCAATAGTTAATATTTTCTCACTCCTTAACAATCCAGGGAGCTATCATAAACTCCTTCAGTCAGAAAATGTTTCATCTGCTTCCCAAGTCTGAAAATAAATTGTTATGTTCTATTCAACAGCATATATATGCACATACACACACACACACACACACACACACCATACACTAAAATCAAGGTTGCGTGGAATAATGCAGATAGTCAGTCTTAGAATTAAGACAACTTGTATTCAGGTCCCATCTCCGACATAATTGTCTGTGTGATCCTGACCAACTTCTGAGTGCCCTGGTTGCCTCTCGAAGCAAATAAATTTACAACAGTTACTAATACTGAAAGTCTGTGAAAACAGATCATGGAAGTTTCTTCACCAAAGATCTCCTAAAATCAATTAAATCATATATTCACACAAAAATAATTCTATCTTCCACAAAACTCCCAAAATATTTTTTCTATGATAAAACATATTACATGCATACTCAAGCATCTTCAGTTGCTTCCTATTGCCTCTAGAATAAAATATCAATTTATTAGTATAGTAATGAAGACCTTCTTCAATATGACTCCAATCTAACTTGTGAGTTTATTTCATGTTACTCTATACATACTGTACATTTCAACCAAACTAGGCTACTTGCTGTTACCTGAAATCAACATTCTTTACCTCTGTGCAGTTAGTACAAGTCATTCATACTAGTAATACACTATCTGATTATTAAGATCTCTTGAATCCTACTTATCTTTCTTGAAGGCTCAGTTCAGATAATAAATTTCCTCCATAAATCTGTCTTTGATATTTCTCCAATTGTTAATGTTTTCTCACTCCTTAATTTTTCTTATAGTCATCTATCTTGATTGATTTATGTGTCAGTTTGTCCAAGCATCCATCCATCTGTCTGTCTGCACATTATAATTCCCCACTGTACCTAAGTTCCTTGAAAGTAGGAAATTTTATCTTTGTATTCCAAGAGCTTAGCAATATGTCTGGCATATAGTAGGTATGTATAAATGCTTCTTTAGATACTGACTGATTGTGACATACAGTTGCATGGGGAACCGATTAATTTCTTTCATAAATATTTATATCTTAGATGACACAGAACAACACTGAACTGGGGCCAGAATTGAAAAGACTGAAGAGAAGAAACTAAACACATGTTGTATGTTGCTAAAAGTACCTCCACAAAAGAGAAAAAAGTCACATGTTATAAGATTATAATAAAAATAAATTTTATTTCTTTAACTTTTTGCTAAAAGAAATTATTACAGTTCTTACCTTCCTCCATCAAGAAACTATACAGCACTCTTGATGATTCCAAGATCATCTTGCTGAAAAAGTATTTTCTTCAATGTTAATATTTTTCTTGTAGCTTGTTATGGTTTAAAACAGTAAATCACTATATCAGAAGACTCTTTCAGGAGATAATCAATAGATTCTTTTATTTTCCAGTTCTGTAAAATGTTCTAAATCATTATTTTTTTAGATCATTCCAATATCATTGACTCATACCCATGCCCTCTATGAAGATTCCTTATAATTGCCTTAATAATGATAAAGTTCTTAGGAGTTAGATGTATCATCTTCATATAGGTATGTGAAGAGTTTAAGCTTATTGAGTTCCTTATGAATTTTCTTTTATGTTTACCTTTATATGTTTTTCTCAAGTCTTCTGTTTGAATGTCAAATTTTCTATTCATTTTTAGTCTTTTCTTCAGAAATGCTGAAAAGGCCTTTATTTCATCAAACATTCATTTTTATGCCCAAGTATTTTCCTCAGATTTTTTGGGGAGATGATTCTTGTTTATAATCCTAGCTCCCTTGTCTTCCAGAATACCATATTTCAAACCCTATGTTTCTTTTAATGTGGAAGATGCTAAATCTTCCATGGCCCATGACTCATAATATTTCATTTGATTTTGACTGCTTGCAATATTTTCTCCTTGGCCTGGGAGGTTTGAAATTTGGCTATGATATTCCTGGGAGTTTTCATTTTGGGCTCTCTTTCAGGAGATGATCAGTAGATTGTTTTACTTTCCATTATACCATCTGGATCTAAGACATGCAAGTAGTTTTCCTTTACAGTTTCTTGAAATAAGATATATTATTTTTATCATGGCTTTCAGGTAGTCCAGTAATTCATAATAAATCCCCTCAATGTATTTTCCATATCAGTTATTCTTGCCAATCAGGTATTTCATAGTTTCTTTATTTTTTTCATTCTTCTGACATTGTCTTCTTTTTTCTTGATGTCCTCTTGAGTCATTAGTCTCAACTTGTCCAATCTTTATTTATAAGAAATCATTTTGTACCTCATTTGACCAATGCAGCTTCTTAAGGCATTTCTTTTGTGTCTCTTTTTACCATGTATTGGCTTTCTTTTCAATTCTAACATCATTTTCATTTATTTCCCATGTTTCCTCTACTACTAATATCTTTCTTCAAGTGTTCCAGGAATTCTTATTGGGCATGTCTCCAACTTGCATTTTTTGAGTCTTTGCTTGTACCTGTTTTTTAAGTTGTTTATATTCTTCTGAGTTTGCGTCTTGATCTTCCCCACAACCAAAGTAGTTTTATATGATCAGGAATTTTTGATGTTGTTATTTGATCACATTTTTCCAGCCTAATGCTTGACTTTGAATTTTATACTAAAGTTGGACTCTGTTCTCCTGGGGATGGGGAAACTGTCCTAAACTTCAGGCTTTTAGTGTTGCTATTTTCAGAGCTAGCTCTAGTGTATTTGAAAGTTTTGGTGCTTCTGAAGTAGTTTTATTCTGGGAGATGTGTGATCACACCTCTTCTGGTCTGTGCTGTGGTCTTTACCCAGAAAGGCAAGTGATTCCCTCCAGTTTACAAGTACTACTGCTCCTATCTGCCCTGGAACTGAGACTACAACTTCTTCTACCTTGTGACTATACAAGTATTCCTTTTTAGTCTAGATAGATATGTGAACCAGAACCTAATATGGGCAATGGAGTTGCCAAATAGCACCCAGTATTAGCTAATGGTTCCTTGTAATTTCTTTCTATCTCCTTATCATCTGAGAGTTGAGGGCTTCTGAAACTAATGCTGTTCCTGCTGCTGCTGTCATTGCCTCCAAGGCTCCCCACTGATGCTGCTTCCATATGCACTCTGAGTTGGTGACATAGACCCATCCTCCTGACTTCCCAAGTTATCTCAGGATGCAAAAATGTCTCATTATGATCTTTTTTTGGCTACACTGCTTCAGAACTCTATTTGTCATGCTATTTTTAAAGTTTTTTGGAGGGGAATGTTGGAAGATTTGGTTGGGTTGCTGCCTCCTCTCTACCATCTTGACTCCCCTCCAGGCTTATTCATTATCGACACTACTTGTGGATATTTCTACCTCAAACTTTTAAGCTCAGATTTACTAGCTGTGTGACCTTACACAAGTCATTTAAACCTTAAGGTACTTAAACATTTTGACTCAGTTTCCTCAGTTGTAAAATGGGGGTAATAACAGAACCTATTTCCCAGGGGTGTTAGGATCAAGTGAGATCTTATCTATAAAGTTCTTAGGACAGTGTCTGGCATATGGTAAGTGCTACATAAATGTTAGCTATTAGTATTACTCTGCCTTCTTGTCCATCACATCAAAACACTCTGGTTTGTCTTTCTCATTGTAACTATTTCTTTTTGTGTTTAACTCATATATATTCTGGGTTATTCTTATCACAACTCCAACTGGTATGTTGGGTTTCCAGAGCTCAGTATCCCAAATCTTCCCATAAGAATTTTAGGGGTACCATTGGAGGATTGTGATATCTTTAACTAATGTCATTGGCCTGAGCTTCCCCTAGACCTCCCCAATATTATTCATTCAGAATCAATTTAATTAGACAGTTTTAAATAGCATTTTAAAAAGGGAATTTAATATGGTGTTATAATAGTTGGTATAAACTATTACATGTTTATGTCACATGTATATGTCAAATACTCTCCCTCAAGTACAGAGTTTGGTTGGAAATGAGGTTTAACCTTATGGCAAAAGGAGTAATTCATGTCTTCTGGTTTCTTGAAGTCTTTTTCTCTTTCATGGGATTTTAAAGAAGTTCCCTTTAAGCAAGGTGAATATGCATCTATCTCCCTGGTTTCCCTGTGCAGGTGCTGCTGCCAGATGATACAGTGCAACCAGTAGGACAATGGAAATAAGGGAGCTCTTGCTGTAATGAGTGTATAATGAGATATGATCTCTCTGTTGCGATTCTCAGAGAGCCATAAGTCCAATCAACCTTAGAATTCAATGACTCAGACACTACCAGCACCTGATTCAGGAAGGTTGCTTAGGACACGAGTGTACATATGGGAAATCTAACATCCTGTGGACCCTTCATAAAAATGGAAGGTCTTTTTCTAGTCAAAAATCTGGGGAAAAGAGATTAGCTGCGATTTTAGCCAAGGCTGAATCTGAAGCTTATACTTTGGTTTCCCCTTAGGCAATTCCTTCTCAGGGATATGTCAAGAAGAGTCAAATACTCCAATTTCTGCCTTTTCAACTCATATAATTTCAACTTATATCATTCAACTGTATATGTTATATCATATATAAATACATATGTAATCAATTTTCTTGGCCTCATGGAACAGATTTCCTGTCTAGTATCTTTTCATTTCAACCAATGTTTTCTTTTTTTCCCCCAGTTTTCCAAGATATTTTGATTGGCTGATTTATTAAGTGAGACATGTTCTCACCTAAAGTATCCACAGCTAAAATAGAGTGGGACTATTTCAACTTTGTACTTAGTTATGTCTTCAGACGTTCATTATTGAGAATTCTCAATTATCCTTTCTCTGAAGCCTTTAAAATCTATTTTTTTGAAAGCTAGGATGCAGTCAGTCTTTCAGAGTTGATAAACACAGAAACATAACCTTTAAAAATAAAATTTCTCAGTGATCTCAATATTTAAGTCTTTCATATCTAATCATGGAATTCTGAAAATGGCATAGATCAAAGTGCACATATCAATTCCTGAATAATGAGATGATTCTTCAACTAAGAAGTCTTCATTTAATACTCACCAATTACAAAAGAAACAAAAATATGCAAAACTATACATATAATTTAGAAGTAAAAGAAAGGGAATATCCAAACATAATAAATTTGACTAATAATATTCAAATATTATTCATCAAATTATCTAACACCTCAAGAATGCCATTTATATTTGTTCAGGTTTGGGGGGAGGTGGGGATAGGTTATTTCCTCTGATCTAGGAGGAAAAATGTAATTTCCAGTGAAGAAGCTCCTTTTACCAGTCTAGTTTGGCAACTATTCTACAATTTTTAGTCACTGAGTCAGCACTTGAACTCAATGCTTCCTGACTAAAAGATCAGCTTTCTATTTGTCCTTTTCAATATACCATGTTGCTTCTTGTTCAATACTTAAATTTAATTCATCTCTACCACAGTCACTACAATAATCTTAATCTTAACCTGATGTTAAAACATACCCACAAGCACCTACACACACACTTCTTTCTTTTATACAAGATTACTTTCCATCTGCTCTGTTTTTTATCTTGAATTTTCTGATTTACCTATATTGCTTTCCCCATCAAAGTATAAGATTCTTGAGGGCAGAAAATGTTTTGTTTTGTTTTACTTTTCTTTGAATCTTTGTATACCCAGCATATAGTAAGCTCTTAATAAATGCCCATGGTTAAAAGTTCTATTCTGAACTTGGGGAACATTTTGACACCTTGGGAAATCACTGTGTTATAGCACCAAAATTAAATGCATACCATACTCAGCATTACCTTTTTCCAATATGAAAACAAGTTTCCAGTGTCATGGTTCTGGCTTTAATTGTGTTAACTCTATAGAGCTTCTCAAGTGATAAATGACTGCAGTATATATAGCTTAAAGAAAGAATTAACTAGTTGCTAGTATATATAATTTGGAGTTATAAAAAAAGGTGCAACCTAACTAGGTGGATAGAAATAGGCTCCTTTTCTTCAACTCAAGATAGATGGAGTAGGTAGACCAAAGGATTTTTAGCAGTCCCATCTACATATGGCCCTAGTAAATAGATTCAACCTTCTTCTTTCCCTTTCCTCGGCTTCCTAGTAAATGAAAAATTGTTATATGACAACTACAGAGGCAAATGCTGATTTAGGTAATGGTGCTCCCAGAGCCTCTATCAACTCTTGAAAAGACTCTTCTGTATAAAAAGGTCCATATCAAGGATAAATCTTTGCTGATAAAACTCCTCATGAAGGAACATTTGCTTTTCTCATCTCTCTGCACAAGCACATATCATCCTCCAGCTCTCTCTGGCTACTGAATAATGAATGACAGCAAGCTAGCGAGTTGCTTTTCTTTGATCAAGGAGAATAGAGAAGGACTATAACTCACAAAAAGTGAATCAAAGGTGAAGCAAAATTAATACCCCTTGGTGTCATGTTAAATAAAAATGCATGGGAGATTAGACAGGCATATGACACAGTATGAGATGAGTCAGGCTTGTTGTGAACATATCTTTTTTCTTTATAGTCAAAAATGACACTTCCCAGGAATATTTGGAGTGCAAATATGGCTTAAAAGATACATTGGATGGGTAACATTTTTGTTCACGTTGATTATTTGAAGAATAGGTTTTCACGGTAGTTGTCATTCTTTGCATGGTCCGTTACTGGTCAAGTGGAAAGTATGGTCAACAAAACACCCATTAACATGTGCCAAGATAAACAGTCACCACCATTAAGGAGTTTATGTTTTACTGCAGGAAATACATGTAAAGCTATAAGTAGAAATACAGTATACAAACAAGATAATATCTTATTAAGAAACCATTCATTAGAGTATTCTGCCCAGAATTAAATGAGATTTTCTCATTATATTGATTTTAGTGTCTTGTTGGGTTTTTTTTTTGTGTGTGACATATATTTGAGGAAAGATGCCAGTCTTTCAGAAACCTGTCAACTGGAAATCTTGAACTTTCAATAAAAATCCACACTCTGTTGTCATTTTTTGTTTTCCACTGAGAGATATATGGACACAGCATATTTTATTCCAGGGTTCATTACTGCAGCATCACAGATGACTACATAAAACAAATTGTTTGGGAGGATTTACAGGCCTGTTGTATAAAGAACAAAGAAAAACTAATGGCATTGACCAAATTAATTTTATAATATACTGAAGATAATGATGAACTACAAAGGGTTGCAATATTTATTTGGTAGGTCTACAACTGATCCGAATAAATGACTTAGATCAATTGATACTCACCTGGATTTATAATTAATAGAGTATGGCAGAGTGGACAACAAACTGGACTCAGAATCTATCGGACGTGTATTCAAGTCTGAGCTATCACACTTACTATGTGACCCTAGACATGTCATCTATCCTCTCAGTCACCTAGGTAACTAAGACTAAATTGCTGAGAAGGTGCCAATATGAACTGGTAGAGGGAGTTTCCTAATCTGTGAGGTTCCTACATCAAAGAAATCAGTTCTAGTGTCTATTTCCCTATCCTATATCATGACTACTTAGTCAGTTAATTAGCATTTGCCAAGTGCTAGGTCCTTAGGAAACAAATATAAAAATGAGATTCCTCAACCTCAAAGAGACTATATTTTGCTAATGATCTCTAATAGCCTATGTATTAACTAAATTAAACACTTCCCTGCCTCTGGTAAGTTCAGGACAGTGGTATGAGAATCACTTGAGACAGGTCATAATTTTGATAGAGTTTCATTTTATCAGAGTATGGTTATGCATGTGTGATTCTATTGATATGAGGATAAGATTTGACTTAGGTAAGGAAACTGGATTGAGCAGATTTTTTTGCCATACATATACTCATTTTATAACTTTTTTGGAAGGCATATCAAATAAAATTTTTAATGAATTGTTATTATTCAATAGAAATTACAAAGTCACACATTTCAATGAAGGTTAGAAATATTGAAATAGATATTAATGTTGGGAAGCCAAGCATGTCACATTTCATGTAAGGAAGTCAAGCCAGCCTAGCTGAAGAAGCAAGGCAACTTTAGGGAAAGACAAGAATCATGTGCCAGGAAGGTTAAACACACACATATATACGTGCACACATGCATGCACACACACACACATACACACCAAAAAACCACTAATATCTAGAAATCCATCTTTGCTCAGACCTTGATAGACATAGCCTAGACCCTGAACTCAAGAGGCAATAGTAGTGTCCCACAAATTACTAGACCTGCTTCCAGCCCTGCCCCCTTACCTCTTATTAAGAAAAGAAATCATTGTGGAGAGGGAGCCCACCTTCCTCATCACCAACGATAACTGCTAACCACTGTCACTACAGTACAGGACACTTAGGAATGGTAGTACTTTCCAGACCATCACTCCTGCTTTTGTCAAAATTAAGAGAAGTAAGTCTTGTGGAAAAGGGGCTAGTAATCCCCACCAATTGCCAAATAATAGACAAGCCAGGCAGGCAGTCTAGTCCATCTGAAGTAGCAGAGTACCCCAGGGGGAGAAAGGAGGTAGTATACACCAGGTAATCAAACCACCACCACTATTTTGACACCATCTCTAGTCAGAATGATGGATATAGCCCAGGATTATGAACCCAAAAGCCTTAAAGGTAATGTATGCAGTCCAGTGTTTTCAGCATTCACCCTGGAAGAAAAAAATTAAAACTATGGAAATACAGCCTGGCAGCTTATCCTACAAGGGCTACAACCAGGTTATGAAGAACCAGAACAAGAAAAAAAAACATGGTGGTTCATATGACCAAAGGCTTTGGATGTCCAAAGTTTCAATATCAAAAACTCCTATGATTTTATAGGTACATGGCAGAAAAAAAGCTTGAAATCTGTTTTGCTGCTACATGCTTAGGACCATGAGTATTTTCCTTGTGACTTACAGCTGAAAACTTTCAAATGTGTGTTCTTCTTGATTAGAATGTGAGCTTTGTGAGAGCAGAGACAGTATTCCTTTCCTATATGCATAACCAGTGATTTTTACAATTATTTGCACATAGTAAGCACTTAGTAAATGCTTCATTCATTCATTTATTTATTCATTCTTAAATCTCATAATAAAATAGCACCAGTCACACCAAAACATAAAGGAAAGTACAATCTAAATTGAAACTAAAACCAAGAACTGACAAATTCTTGCTTCAAATGTACTCAGTAGGTCTCATAAAAGAAAACCCTTCAGAGACATAGTATTTGGGGGCAAGGAAGTGTTATTGATAATTTTCCAGGAGGTCATTGGCACTCTGTTGTTGAAAAAAAGTAAGCTACTTTTAAAAAAAGTGCTCTATATAGTTGTGAAGGAAAAAAAAAACTTATCACAGATAAGATAATATAAGAACTGAAACACTGAAATTTAGAAAATATGAAAAAAATCATGTTTGTAAAATCATCATGAAAAGTCTAGATGAGCTTTTAAGATATTGGATCATATCTTCATCAGAATGCAAAGTATCTATTCAAAAATGTTTTGTAGATTGTCTTCTTTTTATTGCTTTTTTATCTTGTTTTGTTTTGTTTCATTTTGTTTTGCTTCCAAGGGTCTGAAAGTCCTATGACTCTTGAAGGAATAATGAACTTATAAATGTGTGTGTGCATGTGTGTACATGTGTGTATGTGTGTCAGATGAAAAGTGAAGATATCTATCCAAGGAATGGAGATAAAAAGTTGGAAACACAGTGACTTAAACTTCATTGGAAACCTATGGGCTACATATGACAGAGTAACGGAAAGAAGTACAGCCAGGGCCCCTTCTTCCTCCTCAAAAATAATAAAAACTTTTCCACAGATCTAGAAAATACTGATGTAGAAAGCCAGAAAAGAGTCCCTGTGAGTCATTTTTCCAGCACAGGGAGACAGAAAGTTCTGCAGACCTGTCAAGAAATATTTGCACAAAGAAATCTAGTGGATGAAGGTGTGAACCAGGTCAAGAAAAACATTCAGTTCTGGGTCAGAGATCCATTGAAGACTGAGGAGGGTACCTGGGTTCTCCCCAAGATCCTGGAAGGACACATTAGTCAATATCCCAAGGAAACAGAAATGGAATCAGTTCACACATTCCACTAAGAAGTTTGCAGATCTTAATCCTGAAATAAAGTCCAAATTCAGGAAGTAGACTGGAAAAATAAGTGAATATAAAAAGAATACCACTATCCAAAGCTATTATGATAACAGAAAAAGTTGAAGACAGAAACCTAGAATGACTCTAAAATACCAATCAACAAAGATTCAAGGAAAAACATAGTTTGGGTACAAATTCAATTGGAACTTAGGGAAAAGATGAAGAAAGAGCTAAAATATATTTGAAAATATTTTAATAAATAAAATTAGAGTGTTAGAGAGAGGGAAAAGGAGAAAACAAATGAATACTATGAAAAAAAGAACAGGAAAGACAATTAACAATTTGGCATAAAAATATAAAACCTTGTTCAAGCAACAATCCCTGAAAATAAGAAGGGATCAAATGGAGGCCAAAAACTTTCTAATACAACCAAAAAATGTTAAAATATAGTCGAGACTAAAAAAATATAAAAGAAAATGTAAGATATCTCATAGCATACACAAGAGACTTGGAAAACTTATTGAGAATGCATCTAAAAATCTTTGGACTACCTGAATATTATAATTTTTAAAAAGAGCAAAGAAATCATATTTCAAAAAACCTTAAAAGAAACTTGTCTAAATATTTTAGAATCAGAGAATAAAGTAGAGGCAAAAAATTTCCAATGGTTGATTATCTATTAGAAACTTTAAAATGAAAATTCCCAGGAACATTCTATTATGCATCCTAATTATGTAAGTGAAATATTATAGCCAGAATTCAGAGCTTCCTATTCAAAGAATAAATATTGCATATAGCCAAAAGGAAAGATTTTGAATAATAAGGAACCATAAAATCAGGATGGCACATAATTTAGCAGCTACCATTATAAAGGTGCAAAAAGCATGCAGGATGATATTCCAGAATGCAAAGCAATTGGCTTATTGCCAAGAATAACTTATGTAGAAAAAACAGAGTATAATCATACAGGGGGAAAATGGAATTTTAATGAGAGGATTCAAGCATCCCTGATGAAAAGACCAGCCCTGTGTAAGAAATTTTGAAATTCAAACAGAGGAGCATATCGATAGAATGTGTGTGTGTGTGCGCGCATGCATGTAAACATGAACGAACAATGATAAACAAGAATGGATTGCTTATATTTGAATATGGGGGTACTATATAACGTGTTCTTTCTGAACCCTATTGTCATTAGGGGTCAGAGAGGAAGTCTAATAAGCCAAGCCTGAGAGAGTTCCATTAAGGTTTGATGATCTTATAAAAAACATTAGAAAGAGAGAAGAGGAATACACTAGTAGGAAAGAGATTGGGAAAATTATCTCATACAATTACGGTGAACAAGTATACATCTACATAAAGAGGAAGTGGTGGGTAGCAGCAACTGGGCACTAAAACCTCTATCATTTGAACTGGTCAAAAGAAGGAAGAATATGCAAATATACATTGCTGGGTACTGAAATACATTTTGCTCAACTGAGAAATAGGAGAACAAGGTGAGAAGGAGAAAGAGAGAATTAGAGAGAGGATAAATTAAAGGAGGGATTAGTCTGAAGTGAAATAAATTCTAACTAAAGATGAGACTATAAAAATGGGAATCTGAGAGGATGTCCATAAATTAGAGAATGACTGACTGAGTTATGGTACCTAAATATGATGGAATACTATTGTCCTGTAAGAAATGATGAAAGGGATAATTTCCAAGACACCTGGGAAGACTCATAAATTGGTGGAGAGTGAAGTAAACCAAACTAAGAAAACTACTTACACAATGACAATAATATAGCAAAGACAAGCAACTTTGAAATTAGGAATGCTCATCAGCATAATTACCAAACACAAATCCAGAGGACTCCTGCTGAAACATGCTATGGATAGAGATGTGAAAGACTCAGAGGATGGAATGAGACAGACTTTTTGGATATGACCAATGTGGAAAGTTGTTTTTAAATATTTATCTTTTTAACAGGGATTTTAATTTTCTTTCATTTTCAATTGAAGGGAATAGGAAGTTGTTATTTCTTGAAGAAGGCAAATGATTGTTTATTGAAAAGATACAGGGAATAAAAAAATATGGGTTATAATTAAGCTAGACTTGGAAAAATAGATTATCAAAAGTATGTTTAATATATGTGTGATTTCATGATAGATTAAATGACGTATCAAAAACCTTAAATATTCCATGGTAAACTGCATAAAATAAATGATTGTATTAAAATGAAGAGATATATGTGAGTATATAATAAAATGCAACACATTTTATTAATACATATATTTGTATACATATATGCAATATTAAGGCTTAAGATATACTAAGTTATAAAGTTTATTCCATGTCAATAAACATAAAATATTTTTTGTCCCAAGAAATTCTGATAGTATTTGCAATAGGAATACTTTGTTCTGACTTGGTTAGGAAATAATGGTCTTATTTCCATATGTTCCACACTCTATTCCCAACTTAGTTAAAGATTGCCCTTCATCAACTAATAACATTGAATAAAAAATATTGTTGAATTTTAACTTACGGTACACGCAAGTTTGCCATTTATAGGTTCCCATTTCTTGGAAGAAAAGTAAATACGTTTTAACATCAGTTTCAATACCATTCATCATTATATTTGAGAAAAAATCTCTCCAATATTGTAGTTGGGTTTAAAATATTGCAATCATTCTGTGTATTCTTATTTTGACTCTATTGTTTTGTGTCACTTCAAGCATTCTGATGTGTCTGTGAATTCTTCATGTTTCTCCTTTCTTATGAAATAATATGGCATAATAAAATTCATACTGCAAAATTAATTTAGTTATTCATTAAATTAATGGAAACTCATTTTCTTTCTAGTTTTTGTTACCACACAAAGTACTACTATGAGTACTTTGGCTTACCTGGAACCACTGACCTCCTTAGGGAATGTATCTATGGAATCTCTGGATCACAGGGTGTAATTTGATGAGTTTCTTACATAATTGACTAGTTTCTTTTTATAAAAAAAAGCTCCTTTGAAGCAATTAAGATCTTAACATACATTTTAGCACAAGCTATGCAGTGGGTAGTTAATAATTTTAATAAAAGTAATAATGTAATATTCTTTGGTGAAAACCACAGCTCATCCATCTCTTTTCCTCTTTTTAAATATTTATTTGTATTCTCCTATAAATCTCCACAAAGGATCTACTAATTCACAGGTGACCTTCTAGTTATGGTAATATTTTATAGATAACACTGTAGCTTTCAAGCTATCTTTTGTTTTTGCCATATTACCAACCCATATCCTTTTCCAAACATGTGCAATTCATTATTTACTTTTCACAGCTTCTTGTGAACAAGTCTGATATTTCTATAACACTTGGAAGTTTAGAGAGCATTTCATATCCATTATGTGGTCCCTACCACAATCTAGGAAAGTGAGCAGTATGGATATCATTTATATTGTGTAGATTTGGGAACTGAAACATATATGTTTCAATAGATGTGTGACTTGTTCACAATTGGTTGTTATCCTTCTTCAAAGAGGACCAAAATGACATCACCATGATAAAGTGAAATTTTAGTGTGTTGAACTGTGGCTGATCAGACCAATATGAGCTCGGATTGCTCTAGTACAGGTTGGCCACAGATAGTCCATGTGAATACTTGGGGTGGACATCCCAAATTTGCACATCCTGCATTTACTTTGTACTGACATTTTAATGCCAGCAGCAGAATCTAACCCAAATTTCAGAGTCCACCTTCAATGTTCTTTCCCCTACAAAACTACTATTACTAAATTATCAACTTAAAAGTTCTTAGGGTATTCCACCCATTTTGGAATTCCTGTGCCAGACACATTTTCTTTTAACATAATCAAAAAACCCCAAGATCAGAAGGAATTCTCTGTATTTCCCTTAACCTAACTTCATCTTCTAGAATATAAAGTAGTGCCAGTAAAGTAAGAGTAAAATCCTACTTTGCTATTTATGCAACACTGATATTAAAAAAAAAAATACACTTTTATTCAACAGCATAAAATGAAAGTCTTGAATCAAATCTCAAATTGTTTCAATGTGATTCAGGTATTATATTGGTATCGAGAACAGAACATCCTCCTTGAAATTTCCATAAATTCTGTTTTACTTATTCTATATTATAAAACCTTTAAGTACTGTGCGTCTTGCATTTGATGATCGTTTGCCTCTGGATTCAATTTGGAGATGATTTCACCTCCTTCTGGGTTTGCTACAATACATATTCTTATCTTACTAATCTAAATGTCTTCTTTTAAAATACCTCATTTTCATACCAAAGGCAAAATTGAAGGGTTTTTTGCTTGAGTTGAATTTTTATTATTATCATTGCATTTCTCCAAAGATACTGGAAAAATGCTTTTTTCCAAAAAATATAAATGCTATTTTTGCATTTCAATGTGATAGTACGCTACATACATAGTCCCCTCATTTCCTCATAATTTATTAAGTAATTGGATACATAAGGAAATGGAGGGGGTGGTGATAAATGAAAGCTAAGTTTTGAGAGTACAGTCTGTATGCTGGCTCCTATGGGGGTCTTGTGAGTCGTTTCTAGAGGTGTAGTGATGCAGAATAGATGGCATATCACTTAAAAAGATGAGCAGGTATTCTGTGATTACTTCCTATCTGATTCCTACATGAGTAAGAAAAGCTTTTTGGTTGACTGCTGAGTCACAGTTTTTGTGTATGTAAATGACACTGATGAACCAAATTCACCTCTCTTCTCTGGTGGGGGAGGACCTTCTGTCCTGTGTCCTGAAATATATGGTGCTCACAGTTCTTCTGAGTCTATTGGGTCTTCTTATTTGTTCTTAAGTGAACAGCTAGAGACACAATTACCACTTTCTAAGGGCAAGCAAGGTAGATATTTTGTTGTTTTTGTTTTAGTATGATCAAATGCATCAGACTGAATCTTGCCTTTATCAACCAAGAGTCTTTACTAAGAGTAAAGTACAGAAACAAAAGTTTCTTTAACTAGAAACAGAACATGTATTTATATTGTTAATGTGATTAAAGATCTTCCCCAGCCATTAATGGGACTGCCCATTAACGGAAATTTGATTAGGGAAGATTTGTAGGAAGGTCCACAGTTTTTGTTAATGAGGCACTGGTTCTCAGGAGTTAGGATCCCCTCTGGTTCTAAGAAAAGTATAAATACTCTGAGATTTTCCTTTGGGGCTTGGATTTTGGAAGAAACTTTGTGTGCCAGATGAGACTCTGAGAAGACGCTGAGAAGGCCTGCCCGCTTTGAAAACCCAGATGTTGGTACTTCCCTCTCTGGTACCTATGGTCAGACAGTTGGACCTCTCTGTTGATCTGTGATATACATATTGCTTAGGTCAGACAGTTTGGAAGCTCTGTCTGTGGATTTCCTCAACTAAGTGAATGAAATATGTGCCTGATTAAAGGAGACTGTTAGCCCCTCAAAAGTTTCCTTTCCTTTTAGAAAAGTAGGTCAAAGAACTTGTGATAGCAGACCCCACTATGTATGTTGGGGTGCTTACTGATACACACATTAAGCTTTGAAGCTTTGGGGTACCTGTAGAGTTTGCCAGTAATTACTGATCCTGCAAACTTGAGGAACCACTTGCTTGTCTTACCCAGCAGTGGATTGTCCTGACAGTAGAGAGACACAAGTGTAAGGGAACTTGATAGGATGGAAAAGGGTAGTAACCTCTTCAAGGTTCAAGCCCTCTCTTCCCAGAGACTGAAATGGTAGAAAATATGTGTACAATTCAAGGAGATGCATTTGGTAAATATCCCTTTGTAAAGGTTAACTGATGAAAATTGATTTATTGGTACTGAATAGATGTCAACTTGGTGAGAATACATTGGAATTAAATTGAGATAAGGGAATAATAATATAGGCTACAAAATTTTTGGTTTTGTAATGATGTGTAAAATTCTTTAAGACCAAGAACTTCTACAACTTCATTATGTCCATTTACCCCTAAAGTCAGAATAGAAAAAAAAAAATCTGCATTTATCCAGTTCATATATATATATTTATATATATATTTACATATATATGAATATAAATATATATATTTAGTTAATTTAATATTTATATATAGTTAATTTAATATATATATATGAACTGGATAAATATATATATATATATATATTTAGTTAATAAAGTGAGCTATTCTTTACCATCCACAAAAAATGTTAATCCAATTTTCACTTGAATACCTCTGGTGACAAGGAGCTCACTCTCTTTTTTAGGTCAACAAATATATGCCTCTCTGAAACATCCATCTATCATTCCTAGGTCTGTTCTATAAATCAACATAGAAAAAAATGTACTTCTTTCTTAGGACAATTAAAAATAAAACCTAAATTCAATAAAAATCAATTATAATGATACTCTACTTGTTAAGGATAGTTACAAAGACAAAAATGAAACATTCCTTGCCCTGAAGGAAATAACATACAAGAAGGGGAAGAGGAGTTAAGGACAGTTATCGCATAGACCATATCTTGGCAGAGAGATTGGAGTGGTTTGCCCTTTCCTCTTTCCACTCATTTTACAGATAAGGAACTGACAAACAGGCTTAATTGACTTTCCCAGGGTCACATAATAAGTATCTGAGGCCAGATTTGAACTCAGGAAAATGAGTCTTCCAGACTGCACACCCAGCATTCTAGCCACTATACCAGCTGGCTATCCTTTTCGTATCCCAAGTTAAACATTCTCATTTTCCTCAAACATGCTATTCAACAAACATAATTTTTTATCATCATGGAATTACATTAAATTCTGGGTCACTGAAAAATTATGAGAAATTTACAAATGTCTCAGTATATCTCTAAGCAGTATCCTGCTCACCCTCTTCTGTATCCTTTCTGGTTTTTCTATATCCTTTTAAATAGTGTTGGCAAAACTGAACTTCCTATTCATTTATGTTCTGACCAGTGGACAATAAGACTGAAGTTTTGTATTCTGAATATTATCCTTTAATAAATGCACACTAAAATTGCATTACCTTTTCTTTTTCTCCTTTATTTTTTTTGACACTTGGATTACAATTTATCATCTTCTTTGTGTGATACAGTAGGAAAAGGACAATGGATCTGTAATCACAGTAGCTGCCTTCAAATCCGGCTTCCACCAATTACCGTTGGTGTGAATTTGGGCAGGTCACTTAAACATGTTCACCCAACTACATGGTCTTTATTTCCAAAATGTGGAGCATGGGCTTGGCAGCCTAGCAGATCCCATGCATTTGAGATCTAAAATTATGTATGGTCAATGCAATCCCAAGAGTTTGATGGTTTTTTTTTTTCATATGGATTTAGGAAGCCAGATTCCTCCTCTCCCTTAAAGATATAACTAATTTTTTTAACTGAAATAAATGACTCTTCCTCTATTCCTGATGGTGATTTTGAGACACTCATTTTTTCTGCTCTTTACTTCATCATGATCTAACATATGAACATGGTGCCTCACTTTGCATCATTAATGAACTGTCTAAGAAAATCTTCTTTTCATCCAAATCATTGGATGAAATGATGAACAGGACTGATGCTTATCCTGGAGATATCTGTATCAATTGACATCAATCTTTAATACCCTAAGGTTTCAACTCATTTTTAATGTCCCTGACTTATAAAGATAACAAAAAAAGTCTTTGCTAAATGTCTTACAGAAATTCAGTATAACTACTGAAGTTGACATTGTAGTGTCTAGCATTGGAGTAAAAATAATTTCCATTATTATAAAGTCCTGCCTCAGACATATTATAGCTTTGTCAACTAATCTCCCACTCCCTTAGGTAACTTTCTAACACTCTAAGTTGCAAAGCAGATGCTTCCCTGCATTGGGAGAAGGGATTTCCTAATGTGAAGTTCTCAATACTAATGAAATCACAGATTTGATTTAAAAAATGGCACTCCCCAATTCTACCAGGCTACTTTATGAAAAAAAGAAAATAAAATGGGGTTAATTTGTGTGATAGGTTCACACTTTTTGCTGTAATACTTTTTTTCATAATATGTATTAGAATTCAATTAGTGGTCTATCATTTCAGAAATTGATGAATTTGCCAAACTCCAGTGTCTCAAAGCATCAGTCTTTCACCACGAGTTCTCAGATATTACCAGCAGTTATTCTATAATCATATCTTCAAATTATGCTCTCTGGCCTATAATTCCTATGAACCCAGAGATCTGAGCTCAGTTAAAACAATGAGGCACACATCTTGGGATTTAATTTTCTCCCAATAATGTTTACTTTATGCCTTTCTACTCAGAATATCATTCTAATTGAAATTAAGAATTAGCTGTTTCTAGCTTCTCTCTATCAGTAAACTGTCATCTGTCCCTAAGCAACAGTCATCTCCTTTTCTTGTTCATTTTCAACCTGAAAGGACCATTTTGTCTACAGCACTCATTCAACATACTTTTATGGAATACCTACTGTGTGCAGGGCACTGTGTCAAGCACTTAATGAGGCTCAAATTATTCTGAATTTCATCCTGACAGGCTTCATGTGGTGCCACAAAACTCATATTGCATGAATTAAAAATTCCTCTCCTTTCATTGGTTGCTTGTGTTGCTATAAAATTTGAGGGCCTCCCTTTATTCTGCATTATGCATGGGTTTCTTTCCAAGTGTGACTCTTCCTGGGACTGCACATAGTTGAATTGTGAGCTACATTTTTTAAAAGCTCTCAGTTAAAGACATTCTATTACTCTCTTTTAGAAACCTTTGCCCTGAGAAATGCTCTATTTTTTGGTTAATTTTTCTTTTTCTGGCATTTCCTTTCTTAAGATTTAGTATATAGTCTGACTGCCGCATATTATTTTCTCACCAAAATCCATCTCACAGGGTTACTACTGTGCAGATCAAATGAAGGAAGATATGAAAAGTGCTTTACATAGTTTAAAACAACCTGTAAATGTCAGCCATCGTCATCAAAGTCAGTAGCAGCAGCTGCTTTGAAAATATTTTCCATTTTGTTCAATGGATTTCAGATAAAAATGTTCCTAGGACAATTTACGATCTGTTATTCTGTCATACGCATTGGATTTTATGTCTTATGGATGAGCAAAATGCCTTGTTTTTGTATTTGAATAAAAATATGGGGATTTTTGCTCATGCTCTAGATTCCATCCTTATTAATAGTCAGGAAGATGACAGCGATGATAGGCATCATATTTTTGCATGTTTTTTCCATTGTATTTGTTTCATTTGGATTGGATATTATGAGCATTTATTATGACGATTAATTTTGTGTATATTTATGTTTACATTACATAAATTTATGTATATAATTCATGTTATAATAAAATCAATTTTATAATATTGCTAAATTTTTGTGAATCCATGTTATTTCCAGAAGATTGTTGTCAGCCGGTTATTCCATGACTATGCATTAGCTGCTTGGTTGGTTGTTGCTTTAAATTTTCAAAAAGGATAAAATGACATCACCACGATGTCAGTGTGTCTGACTGTGGCTGATCAGACCAATATGAGCTTGGAATGCTCTACAGGTTGGGCACAGATAGTCCATGTGAATGTTTGGCATGCTTACACCAAATTTGCACATCCTGTGTTTCCTTTGTGCTGTTTCAATTCTGCTTTGCTCATAGAGCACAACACTTTTCCTGATGTGGGCATGCCATACTGAGCAGTCCTGTGTCTGTGTCTCCCATGTCACACAATTGATTCCAAAGTTCTTGAGAGAGAACGTGACAGTGTCCTTGTATCATTTCTTCTGACCACCATGTGATCACCTGCCCCATGCATGTTCTCCATAAAATAATCTTTTTGGCAAGCAAACATTTTGCATTCGAACAACATGACCAGCCCATTGGAGTTGTGCTCTCTGAAGTATAAGCTTGACAGTTTAGTTCAAGCAAGGACCTCAGTGTCTGGTACCTTATCCTGCCAAGTGATCCTCAGAATCTTCCTAAGACAGTTCACATGGAAGCAATTCAGTTTCCTGGCATGGTGCTGGTAGACTGTCCATGTTTAACAGGGATACAACAATGAGGTCAGCACAATGACTCTGTAGACCTTCACCTTGGTAGTCTAATACCTATTCTCTCCCATACTGTCATCAGGAGTCTCCCAAACACCGAGCTAGCTTTGGCAATGCGTGTGTCAACCTCATGGTCAAAGAGTATATCCTTTGGAAGTACACTACCAAGGTAAGTGAATTTATCCACAGCATTCAAAACTTCTCCACTTGTTGTAACCGATGGTCCATTTATGGGTGGTATGGCAGTGGCTGATGGAGCACCTGTATTTTCTTGGTGTTTATTATTAGGTCAAAATTAGCACAGGCAGCATAGAATTGATCCATACTTTGTTGCATCTCAGCTTCAGAGGCTGCATTGAGTGTACAATCATCTGCAAAGAGAAAATCATGCACCAACACTGCCTCCACTTTGGTCTTCGCTTGTAGCCTTTTTAAATTGAAGAACTTACCATCAGTACAGTAATTGACCTTGATGCCATGTTCATCCTCATTGAAAGCATTTGACAACATGGCTAAAACCATCATGCTAAAAAAGCATGAGAGCAAGCACACAGCCCTGTTTCACTCCATTGGTGACTGGAAAGGCATGAGAGCATTGTCCACTACCCAGAACTTGGGCAAACATACCATCATGAAATTGATGCTGAACTTCTTCGGGCAACCAAATTTTGACATAATTTTCCAGAAGCCCTCACGACTAACAGTGTCAAAGAACTTGGTCAGATCTACAAATGTTGTGTACAGACCTCTGTTCTGCTCCAGGCATTTCTCCTGGAGTTTTTGGGCAACAAACACCATATGGACTGTTCCTTGGCCCTTTCTGAAACCACACTGACTCTCAGGTGGATGGCCATCTTCCAGGTGAAGGATCCACTTATTAAGGAGGATTATAGCAAGAACTTTGCCAGCAATGACTAAGAGAAAGATGCCCCTGTGATTGCCACAGGACAATCTATTCCCTTTATCCTTATAGAGATGGACAATGGAGGCATCCTTGAACTCCTGGGGGATAACCTCCTTTTGCCACATAACCTGGAAAATTTCAGTCAGCTTTTGTAAAAACAATATCCCCTTACCTTGTAAATCTCAGCTGGAATAGAATCAGCACCAGGTGCTTTGCCACATGAAAGGAACCTAATGGGCCTCAAAACCTCTTCTTCATTTAGAAGTTCAGCTAGGGAGGGATTAACTTCAACCTTGGATAAATGGTCCATGGCATCAGAATTGAATGATGATGGTCTGTTGAGAACACTATGGAAGTGTTCAGTCCATCTCTCTAGGATCATGTCCTTATCACTAATCAATGTGACTCCATCAGCACTGAGTAGTTGTGATACACCATAGGATTTTGGTCCTTAAATATCTTTCAGGGAATCATAAAACTGCTTTGGATTGTTACTATGAGCATAAAACTGAATTTCTTCTGCCTTCTTTCTGAGTCAATAATCCTACATCTCTCTAAGTTTTGCTTGTACTTTACTTTTGATGGAATTAAATGTTGCCTTCTTAGAGATGGATGAACTATCCTGCTGGTAAACCCTGTGGAGTTCACGTTTTTCATTAGCATCTTCTGAATTTCCCCATCATTTTCATTAAACCAGTCTTGGTGTTTGTGAGTGTTCTGACCCAGATGAGCAAATGCAGTGCTGTACACCAGATCTCTGAAAGCTGCCCACTCCTTTTCTGCTCCACTGTTGCCAGTCATGTGTTGGCTCAACTTTCCCTCCAAGTTAGCAACAAACTGTTCATGCTCAGAGAAGAGCTCTAATTTTTTGACATTAATTTGCTGACATTCTGGTAGTCATTTTGCCTTGGGGATGGTGCTTTTGATGAATGCACATCTTTTCTGTCTCTTCTCCTTACAATCACATAATCTATTAGATGCCAGTGTTTGCTGCCAGGGTGCATCCATGAAGTTTTATTGCGTTTAGGTAAATGGAAGACAGTGTAGGTGATGAGAAGGTCATGTGATGCACAAGTCTTCAGCAGCAAATGACCATTGCTGTTGCTGTTTCCAACTCATTTCCTCCCTAGGACTCCTGGCCAAGTCTGGTAGTCTGAGTCTAGCATTAAAATCACCCAAAATTATAAGTTTGTGCTCTTTTGGCACATTGTGATAATGGTCTCTAGGCCTTCATAAAATTTTTCTTTGACCTCATCTGGGTTTGTCATGGTGGGAACATAGGCACTGATGATGGTGGCATGGCATTTTTCTGTGAGTGGCAATCACATTGTCATAAACCTGTCATTCACTCCTTTTGGTAGGCATACCAGCTTGCTGACTAATTTTGGTTGCAAAACTTACACCAGCTTCACTGTTTTCCTCTTCACTGCAGCCACTCTAGACTCTAGAGCTGTATCTAGCTCCAACTTCAGCAAACTGGCCTTCATTCACCAGCCTTGTTTCACTCAGGGCTGCTATTTGGATGTGATACCTGTTGAATTCTCTTGTAACAAGAGCAGTACTTTCAGATCTGGATTTTGTGTTGTCTATAAGTGTGCACACATTCCATGTGCCAATGGTAAGTGGAATCATCTTTGCAGATACTTGTGTGCATTTTGTACATTTTTTTGTGTTTTGACCACAGAGTCAGATTTCCCTCCTGCCGCAGTAATCAGGCCAGGGTTGGGCAAATGTTTAGGGCACCTTTTCTAGTCCCCTTCCTAACACCAGGAGATGAGCAGTGCCATACTAAAAAGGCTTCTCAGACACACCAGGGGGCTGCTGAGTCCCTCTGCTGCTTCCAGTCAGAAATGACCCTATGGTCTGGGCCACCTGTGTGCAGGGTTGTGACTACAGCTCCCAGTGTATCCACTCCTGTTGTTTCATCACTTGCCTGTCACAACAGGACTTTGAGGTACAATAGTAAAATGGTATGAGTGATGTCTTTTGATTTGTGCATAAACTGGATTTAAGTGAGGCATAGTTGCACTAAGTTGTCAGTCTCATTCTCTTCTCCAGAGTTATCACAGTCCAGTGGCAGGACAGAATCAAGATGACTGGCCATGGCTCAGGATGCAGTGGATGACCTTGTTGTGATCTTCAGTGTCTAACCAAGCTCTAAGTGCTCCACACTGCCTGCTTCCAGTGGAACAAATTGTTCTCATCTACCCATTCCACCAGGGGATAGACACCCCTACTCCCATCCTCACACCCACCAAACTCACTAATAGGTTTGAGATTCATTGGTTACCCTCACCCTGGTTTGGCCCATCTGTGAAATGGTTTACCAGGGTGTGGCCCCTGCACATGCTACAGCTTCTTGGAGCCACAGGTGAGAGTTGGGTGGAACGGGTGAACATCAAAGATGGAAAGAGCCCTGAAAAGGGCTCAGCAGTCATCACGCCAAAGGTACTGGTCTTCCCTGAACACATCCTAGTAAGAGTATAGTTTAGTACATGATATTGTACAGCCCAATTTTGTAGGATGAGGATTTCTTATCTGTCAGTCTATAAAAGGTATCAAGCTTCTGATAAATAATTTTAGCCACTAGATTATGTTTTCATCAATGGAACTGTCAGTGGGTGACATATATTTGCAAGTTACAGTGATGTACTGCAAAATTTCTTCTATTAACTTAAATAAGTTTCATCGATCACAAAATTCAAGTTAAGCATAACCTTTTTATAATTTTGTTGGCAATGACTTGCTCCTGATTTGCCATCAAAAGCGCTTTCATTTCCACAAATAAATGCTTGCTACTCAGACATTTGTGCGCTGTCTCTTTATGCACATATGTGACCCTCAGCTAGTTTACTAATGCCAAAACACAAGACTTTGTGCTTTGTTTCCACTCTTGAAACATCAATTTCAAAGGCTTTGAACAAAATTAAATTGATTTCAGCTACATTTGCAGATTATAATGGTGTATACTGATTATCTTTCTTTACTGTTGCACAGTGAAATGAGGTCTGATTGCTCCAATTGCATTTCTGTAGACTTTGACATGATTATCATGTTCTGTCTGAATTAATTCTATCAATATTCTCATTTTTAGTGAAGTAAAAGATGCCCTAGGTTTCATTGATATTGTTACAGGTTCTTTTGAGGATATATTCTAAGTCTCCTATGGTCCATTTTTTCTTTGCAATTATGAGAGAGTGTATTTAGACTGCTATTATGTTGGGGTTAATTTTTTTATAAGTATTACTCCTAATAAGATAATTTTGATGTTCATTTTTTATGTTATTATTATTAACATTATATAAGTGATTCTATTTTTGTTGTTGAGTCATTTTAGTTGCATCGGACTCTTCATGACCCCATTTGGGGCTTTCTTGGCAAAGATAGTGGAGTGCTTTGCCACATCCTTCTCCAGTTCATTTTACAGATGAGGAAACTGAGGCAAACAAGGTTTCATCCAAGTAGTAACTTTCTGAGGTCAGATTGAAACTTAGAAAGCGAATCTTCCTGACTTCAAGACCCATGTTCTATCCATTGTGCCACCTAACTGTCCATATTCCTCTATTATATCAGTAAGATTCCACATTCAAAATCACTGCTATCATACCAATTATGATTCTGTAGCAATTGGGTGTCAAACCCATATATGGATCCTTCCTCAGAAATTAATGAGGAAAAGAATACTTCTTTAAGTAAACTTTTTTCAAACCGAAAGTTCACATCTCAACAATATTTACCCTTAATAATAATATACTTCAATATGCTTATTTCTTTTCTAAAGACAGCAATCCTCCAATTTGACTCAGTCTGCATGTTGTGTTAAATATGCAGTTTCCATCTCTGTACCTGTTTTTGTTTCTGTTTTTAACTCTTCCTCCCTATCACTCTTTTCATGAAGAAATAGGCACGTATTTCCCTTTTTGAGATAGGGTGCATGTCACACTCACAGAGTAGCTCAGATATATATAAAGAAAAGGGAGAAAAAATGAGAAAGAGGCATCCTCTTTTTTATTCATACTGTCTCCTGACCTATATTTTCTGTTTATGAATAATAAAGTGAAGTATTAGTATAAAAAAAATCAATGTCAAAATGGACTCCAACTTCGAAAAGATCAGTACTTACAGTATCTTTATTGGAGTATCCCGGCTTACAGAAAGTGTTTGAATTGCTCGTTGTTAAATAGTGAAAGGTCAATTACCTTGCTTCTTTAAAGCTGTTTCAGTTCAGTAGATAAACTCAAGAAAGGGGCTTGATTTTTTTCCATGTATGTGTAAACTTCTTACAAATCACCAAGTTGAGGATTGCTTCTTTGAAGTTCTTTTTTCTATGCACTGAACGACTCTCCTCTCACCTTCACATTTTAGATTTTAATCTTAAACATCACTGAAACTAGCTTTTGGAATAATTTAGAAAACTGCTATCTCTGTAGTCTTTTTTCATAGTGTCCTATTAGTATGAAATACATATCAAACATTGATGCAGAATATCATGATAATATTCAAAATTAATTATAATATTTAATTATTTTTGTGGTATTGGAACAACTCTATGTTAGGATAGTTTAATTCTTCTTATTTATTTCCCCACTATCTAGTACTAGTGTCTGGCAGTCATTAAGTGTTTAATAAATGTATCTTAGTTGGCTGGTTGCTTGATTATAATCCTTTGCAAAAGTCTTAACCCAATTCTAGATTTTTGAAATCTATACTAGTGGAACAAAAGGTCTGGAAGGTCTAACCTGCAAATTATATCCTCTTTAAAAAGGGCCACTTTGATAAATATGTAGAAATTCTTCAGAATGCTTGTTCTAGAAGAATACATTAGACATGGTAACCAATGAAACACTGAAAAATACAAAAAGACCCCCCATCCTGTGCAGTCGTCTTGTATTTCTTTAATAAGAGGGAGATGAGTAACGCAAAAGAGGGCATAGGATGCCAAAGTTCTATAAATGTTTAACTATTGGTGCACTTCATGTGAGATCTGTGTCCAGTGATCCATGAGTAGATGTCATACAATTGGAAAAACTGAATCGGATAATATGGGCATTTTTACTATTCATAAAATAATAGAAATAAAAAAGGAAAAATCAATAAAAACTTAAAAAGGATAAGAAATGAATGTTAAATTGGTAGATTTCTCATAGATTCTTCACAAACACTTTGAGCTTAAGATGATGCTCAAATGGAAACTCAACACTTAGACCCAGAACTATATCCAGGATATTCAAAATGTCTTAGTGCAATTTTAAGCTATTAGAACTCAGTATTGCATTAAGACTTTAAGAATCCTTTGCATAAAGATTATGAATTTTCTGAATAGAGGATATAATGTATAATGGATAAAATCTTGTACTTGGAGTCAACAAAATCTAGGTTTGAATCTCACTTCTGATAATATAAATGTTATACAAACTAGCTGCATGATAAGGGGTAAATTACTAAATACCCCTGCCTATTTAATATTAGGGAAAATGAGCTACTTAACAGTGTTCAATGATAATCAAGTTAAAATTTGATAATTCATATGCAATGTCATGACAAAAATAAAGTTATAAAATATTTCCTATTCTCATCACTATTGTTTTCAACGTTATTTTTAAAAGTAAGAGTTGGCTAGATAAATACGTTATAGAGAAGAGGGGGAACTGAGGTTCAGAACTTTAGAACACAATGATGCTCAAGTGTTAAAGAGATTCAATCAATAAGCATTTATTAAGGACTTTATTAAGAACTTCAGGTAGGCACTGGAAAGACAAACACAAAATCAACCAAACCTTGTCCTCAAGAAGACAATGTGTACATATTTAAATACCTCCTTCCCCCTAAAATAAGATTATTTGGGATACAAAGGAATCGTCAGCTAAGGGTACCTGCTATGGCTTTAATGGCATACTTGAGCTGAGTCCTGAATAAAGTAAGGGGTTCTAAGAAGCAGAAGTGAATAACTGTTTCTAAGAGGCCCAATGGCATCACAAGGTAATGTCTTGACTCATGCACAAATTGGATTTAATTGATACTGAGTTGCACAAAATGATCAGCCTTATTCTTTCTTCTAGAGTCATCAAAGTCCAGTGGCAAGACAAAAGTCAGGACAATTGGTGATGGCCCAGGATGCACCAGATGACTATAGAGTCTGATGTCTGGCAAAGATGCTTCAGATGGCTTCGTGCCTATTGGAACAAACTGTCCTCTTCTGCCCATTCCCCCAGTGGAAGTCTTCACATAGACACCACCTAACTCACGAACAGGTTTGAGGACTGTAGGTTTAATCTTTCTGCCAAGACAGTTTTTCTGGTTTGTGGCTGCTACAATGAATGCTACAGCTTCTTGCAGTCACAGGTGAGTTGAGGGAAGGTACATAACCTAGGTGGATGAGGAGCCCTGAAAAGGACTCAGCTGTCCTCATACCAGATATGCTAATTCTCTCTGGACACCCCGTACACTCCTACTGTATGATACAGCCACAGAGAACTACTAGGCAAAAGCACAGAGATGGAAAATGAAATGTTATATGTGTAAAACGACAAGGTTACTTTGGTAGAATTGTAGAATACTAGAAAGGGGATTAATGCATATTGAGGCCAGAAAGGTAAGTTGTGGCTCGTTTATCAATGCTTTAAATAACAAAGGAGATCAATTTTAATCCTAGAGTTAATAAGCAGTCACTGAAATTTATAGAGTAGAAGAGTGAGATGATTAGACCTATGCTAATTCCTCATCAGTGAAGTAGGACAAAGAATTAAAGGGACCTGGAAAGGACTAATCAGATCAGAAAGGAAAAGTGCCATGAAAAATAAAAAGGATCAAAGGATTAAGATACAGGAGTCATACACTAAGGATAGACCAAGGAGAATGAGGACTGAGAATAGCCATTGATTTGAGCAACTAAAGCCATTGGTGACCAGGGAAAGAATATATTCAATAAAGGGATGAGGACTGAAGCCAGATCAAAGGAGATTGAAGACTCATTGAAAAAGGAATGAATTTAGCTACACTGTCAACAAATGGAGACTAAATGCAAAACTGGGTTTGAGAGTAAACACAGACTCACCATGAAATTATGGCATCACAAATTTAAAGCTGAGAATGATCATAGAAGCCAGTGAGTCCAATTCCCTCATATTGATAAGAAAATAGACACAGTGAGGTAGAGTGACTTGCCCAGGGTCACATATCCAGTTTGTGTTTGGAGGATTCACATGAAGTCTTCCTGACTTCAAAGCCCAGGACTCTATCTCCTATGCCATTTAGCATGATTAAGGGAAGGTTTTTTTGTCTGTTTCTTCCAGTCAAAATTCCCCTCAGCAACTCATCTGCAGCTAATAAGATCAGAGAATTCCTAGGAAATTGAAAGAACAAATGACTTGTACATGGTCACACAACTCTTAGAAGTCTGAGGTAAGACAAAAACAGGGGACTACCTGACTCCAAGAGCAGCTCTTCCTTCTCCTTCTTCTCTCTCTCTCTCTGTCTCCATCCCTCAACCTTTCCTTCCTCCTCCTTTTTCCTTTCTCCTTCCCTCCCTTTCTTTTCTCCCTCCCTTCTTTGATTTGCTTTCTCTTATAGTTGCATAATAGCTGTTTAACAAAGGCTCTTTCAAACATACATAGTCAGAACAAGTTTTGTTACCTTAATAAAATAGTAGGAATAATTTTGTCAGTTTACCATAAGTAACTCTTTTCTTTTAATCCTTCATTTTGTGATTGAGCTATTTTGAGTAAACTTTTTCTATGTTATTTTTTCAATGATAAAATAAGTATAAGTACTTGTATGCTATGAAATAGTAAGCAACATATATGTGTACTTAAATGACAGATAATCATACGAGGAACAGAATACAACCCCAATATTATATTACATTATAAAGAACTTTATCAGTGGTATATATAAGGAATTACCAGTCAAATTATGTGGTAAACCACCACAGCCACACCTTTATGAAACTCAGTGAAGGCACTAGGTACTAATCTGCTTCAAGGCAACAACTCAGGGAGGCTTCTATATTCCTGGCAGCTGAGACTCAAAAAACCCATGTTTGCTCGAGGACAGTGCTGATTGATGGTGACTGATGGGATGATCACCTCCTAAGAAGACACGAGGTCTCTGGTTGTGGAGGGAAATCATGAATACCAGTATATAAGCCACTTTACATGTACCACTAAGATTCAGACTAATGATTTGCTCGTTTGTATTTTTTGTTCATAATGATTGATAAAGGGCATGCATTGAGAAGGGCAGATTTTATTGATTTTTCCATTATAATGGTTAGCATGGATAATGATAAGTAGGCTATAAATGTGTATCAAGTACTATATAATCAGGACTTCTTTAAGAGAGGAGAGAGAGAGGGAGAGACAGATGGACAGACAGACAGAGACAGAGACAGAGAATTCAAAGTAAGTAGAAAGCATAGGATAGTTTCAAAAATTCCTGATTCTGGTCAGGGTTCTATTGCAATAGTTGTAAAGCCTTAGGCAAAAGCCTTAATATCACTAATTTCACTGAACATTAGTTTCTTCATTTGTAAAATGGGAAGAATGATGCATATCTTTCCTATTCCTACAGGAGGGAAAGGGGTTCAAAGAAATGGGTATAAAATAAGAAGGAGCATAGATTAAGGCAGGCAGTTGTCAGAAGCAAAATAGACTCAAGGAGGAGTTAAGAAAAGAAAACAATATATATAAGAATGATATGGAGAAAGATTTACAGTTAGCAATTATAATTACAATTGTAAATTGTGTGTGTATGTGTGTGTACATATGTGTGAGTGTTTTTGTGTGTGTGTATATGTGTGTGCATGTGTTTGTATGTGTGTGTTCTGAGATGTGTATGGCTCCTTCACAAAAACTGACCATGAATTAAAGCATAAAAATTTCACAAACAAATCCAGAATGGCAGCAATATTAAATGAATCTTTTTTTTTGTGACCAAAATACAATTAAAATTACATTCACTTAAAGGGCCTTTGAAGCATAGAATGAAATTAATTGGAAACTGATTAACCTGATCCTAAAACATGAGTTGGTCAAAAAACAAATCATAGAAGCAATCAATAATTTCATTAGAGATAATGACAGCAATGAGCGATCCACCATGTTAATGGAATGTAGCCATAGTAGTACTTAGGGCAAAATTTATATCTCTAAACACATCAGAAAAAGTACAAACCAATTAGCTGGGAATGTAACTAAAAAAACCTGGGAAAACAAATTAACCCCTATCAAATTAAACACCAAAATAGAAATACTGAAAATCAAAGAGAGATTAACAAAATTGAAAGAGAATATTGAATAAATAAAATCAGAATCTGTTTAAAAAAATAAACTAGACAAATTGGTGGCTAATTTGATTAGAAAAAGGAAAAAGGAAAACCAAATTGCTACTATCCCCAACCAATGAAAATAAATAAACGCAATTAGGAACCATTTTGCCCAGCCATATGACAAATTGAGAATGAAAATAAAATAGATGAATATTTACCAAAAAAACAAGTCCAGATTAACAGATTGGTAAATGGAGTTCTTGACTATTTTTGAAAAAATATATAGAAATCATAAGTGAATGCATGAGGAGATAGATTTATACACAAATTGAAACAAACATTTAGAGAATAATTTATTTCAATACTACAGAAAACTGTGAAAAAAAAGAGATGATGAAGAATTCCTACTAAATTCCTTTTATGACACATATATGGTCTTGATACCTAAGTCAAGGAGAGTCAAACCAGATATAAAACTAGAGACAATTTTGTCTAATGAATATTGATGAATATTGATGTAATAACGCAATAGCAAGGACATTAGAGTGGATCAGACTTTATTACCAGGTATGGGGGCAAGCAAAGTAGGATCTTTTGCTGTTTTTTTGTTTATATCAAGAAGTATAATGTCTCTGAATGATGTGATTAAGAAGGATCTTTCCCACTCATTGTTGGGCCTGGGAAGAATTGTAACACCTTTTGTGAATCAGGTACTGGTTCTCAAGGGATGTGATGACCTCTGGCTCTCAAGGGATGTGATGACCTCTGGCTCTAAAAAGTGTATAAAGACTCTGAGGTGAGGTTTTATTTTGTGGCTTAATTTTTGGGACAAGGTTTGTATGGCAGATGAGACTCTGGGAAGCCACTAAATAGCCTCCTCTCCTCCCAGTTTTGAAAACCCAGACATTTGTGCTTGCCTCTCTGGTAAATGTGGTCAGACAGTTGGACCTATCTATTGAATTGTGATGTATGTATTGACGATGGTCAGATGGAGGAAGCCATGTCTATTGATCTTTGATTTCTCTGTATTTTCTCTGAAGTTCAGGGTGCTGACTTTTTCCCCTGAACTAATTGAATGATACATGTGCTTGATTAAAGTGATTTTAACCCCTCAAAAGTTGCCTTTTCTTTTAGAGAAACAGATCAGAGAACCTGTGAAATAAATAGCAGGCCTTCCTGTGTACTTTCTGATACACCAGACTACTAGGAATGCAGGACTAGTTCAATATTAGGGAAAATGGAAGCACAATGGACCCAT
Source organism: Bettongia penicillata ogilbyi (assembly GCA_023548195.1). NCBI lineage: Eukaryota > Metazoa > Chordata > Mammalia > Diprotodontia > Potoroidae > Bettongia > Bettongia penicillata. The sequence goes on from JAJHZJ010000223.1 coordinate 545,297, forward strand.
ATAAATAATAAAAACAACAAGAATAAAATTCTAGAAAGCACAAAAATAAATGATGCTTTTCTGAAATTAATAAGTAGCATCTATCTAAAACCAAAAAACAAACATTGTGTGTAATGAGGATAAACTAGAAGCCTTTCCAATAAGATCAGGGGCAAAGCAAGAATGCCCGCTATCGCCATTACTATTCAATATTGTATTACAAATGCTATCAGTAACAATAGGACAAGAAAACGAAATGGAAGGAAGAAAGTTGGGCAAAGAAGAAAACTATTCCTTTTTTTATATGAAATAATGGTTTATGTAGAGAAGCTGAGTCAATTAAAAAAGAAAATGAAATGAAACAAAAAAACTAACTGAAACAATTAACTTTAGCAATGTTATAGGCTATAAAATAAACCCACATAGATCAATAGCATTTATGTATATTATCAATGAAATCCACCAGGAAGAAATAGAAAGAGAAATTCCATTCAAAATAATTACAGATAATATAGAAATACTTGGGAATTTACCTTCTAAGGCACACACACAAGAATTATGAATAGAATTATGAAACACTCTTCACACAACTAAAGACAGATTTTAACTCTTGGGGAAATATTAATTGTTCATGAGTAAGCTGAATCAATATCACAAAAATGACAATATTCTCTAAATTAATTTGCTTATTCAATACCTTGCCCAACTATCAGAGAATTATTTTATAGAGCTAGAAAAAATAACGACGAAATTCATCTGGAAGAACAAATGTCAAGAATATTAAAGCAATTAGTGAAAAAAATAGGGTGGAAGGAGGTCTAGCACTATCAAAACTTAAACTATACTAAAAAACTGTAATCATCAGAACAATTTAGAACTGGGTAAGAAATAAAGAAGTTGATCATTGGAACGGATTAGATACAACAGTAGCAGATTAGAAGCACATACACACACTAGTCTAGTACTTAACAAACCCAAAGGACCTTGGCTATTATGGAAAGAGCTCACTCTGACAAAATTATTGGGAAAACTTGAATGTAGTCTAGTATACTGGGTATTCATAAATAATTCACATCATATACCAAGATAAGCTCTAAATAGGTACACAACTTTGATAAAGAAAGTAATGTCATAAACAAGTTTGTATAACAGGGATGATACTACCTATGAGATCTATGAATGGGGAAAGAGTTCATGACTAATTCAGAAATAGGTTCATGGGAGTTAAAATAGATAATTTTGATTATGTAAAATTTTTAAAAAATATTTTTGTACTAACTATACCAATGTAACTAAAATTAGAAAAGCAGAAACAGAAAAAAATGTAATTTTTTAAATAAATGCTTCACTGAATATATGCAAAGCTGAGTAAATTTACAAAAGCAAAAAAAAAATTGAGCCATTACTCAAATGATAAATTGCCTGGCCATTTTCAGAGGAAGAAATTCAAGCTATTAATAGTCATATGAAAACAGGAGTCAAATTACTAATAATTAGAGGAAGTGCAAATTATAACAACTCTGAGGTATCCCCTCACACTCATTAGATTTGTTAAGATGACAAAAAGGGATAATGATGAATGCTGGAGGGGATGTGGGAAAACAGGCACACTACTTCCCTGTTGGTGGAACTGTGGAACAGTCCTACCATTCCAGAGAAAAACTGGCACAACTCCCAGCAAAACCCCGAGTAGGGCTATACCCAAAGGAGAAAGAAGAAAAGGAACCATATGTACTAAAAAGGTACAGGAGTTCTTTTTTATGATGGCAAAGCATTGGAAATAGAGGGAATGCCTATAAATTGAGGAGTGGCTGGACAAGTTATAACGTATGAATGTAATAAAATATTATTGTTCAGTGACAAATGAAGAAAGCAATAATATCATAAAAACTTGGAAGACGTATTAATTGTGCAAAGTGATGTGAGTAGAATCAAAACAATCTATATAGAAACAGCTATATTGTAAATATAATCAATTTTAAGATTTAACTCTGATCAACACAATGACCCACCACAATCCAGATGACTCTTAAAGAAACATGGTAGCCTCCAGAGAGAGAACTGATAAACTCAGAGTACAGAATGAAACCTATTTTTCCTCTTTTTACTTTATTTTCATTCTTTTTTTTTGCAACATAGATATTGGGGAAATGTAGTTCACATCACTATACATATTTGTAATATGTTTTGTTCATTCATTTTCATTGCGTGGGGAAAGGGATAGAAGAAGGAGAAACGAAGGAACTAAAAACTGAATAAATAAATCTCTGTCCTTTAAAATAAATATTATATGACTACAAAATTATTTCTGCAGTCTTATATTTTCCTATGTTTTGAGAAAAATATTTTGCGTAAAGTGTGTTTAATCCAATAATTGAAATTAAGTGTAAAGTATTTCCGTTGATTTGACAAAAACTGCCTTCACCAATCTTAAAGGAATGAATTTATCCCAATATTAATATCCTAATGCTAAATGATGCCTGTGTTTTTATTACTTTTTTATGGAACTGCTATTTTTCAGTAGTTACATAAAGACTTCCCTCCTCTGTCTACGCTTCCCCCATTACTTTCACATGTAACTGATTTTTTTTCTTTGAAAATGACAAATTCTGCTCTTGGCAGTACTTCTCTGTTGGAATGTGGGTGAGTATGCATCGTCTACAACACTGGCAGCATTTATGGGTCAGCTGAATGGTTCTCATGAATGGTAATGAACCTTTGCTCACTGCTTATCATTCTGCTTTTCTAGTTTGAGACGGCTGCCTTCATCACGAAAAGAGATGATTTCTACTTTTACTTTATATACTATGCAGTTAGGGAAAGGGAATATTTTCTTGTTTTAAAAGACAAGGCATAATAATAAAGGAGTCAAGTCATTTTTAAAAAATATTTGAATTATAGATATCAGGCTCATTATTTTAATCACACTTCTTATACGCCAACCTCTCATTCACAGATTTAGAAGTATAATTCAGAATCAAGAAGTTAAAATTCATTTCATTACATTTTTTAAAGACTCAAAATCAAACGACTTGTCTTGGATCTTATCCATCTCTTGGGAGGGATAGAGGGAGTGGTCATAGCCAAATTGTCTTTGTGAATATTGTATCTATATTATGAATTAAAATAAAACATTTAAATATTGCAATCACTAAAAGATAAACCACCACACTTTAAATAGTTTTGTCCAACTCAGAATGCATTTTATGCAAAATACACACAAAAGCACATGAATTTGGTAGTGCTAGAAGGTTGTTAAGAATGCACTGTCTCTCTCCCTTTGTTCACATGGATCCAAGAAATTTGAACATAATTTGTACATGAAGAAGATCACAGGTGAAAAGCTTTCACTGCTTAGATAATCTCAAAATGCTAAGCATGTTACTTTTCAAAGCTGGTGTTTCCATTAAGGCCTGCAGCAAATGTGTCTCTATCAAGATATCCGTTACTATAGGCTTAAAAGACTCTCTGGTCTTTCACTAAATGCATACACCCACCTTAATCCTGTTCAGGATTATGTGGGATTTCATGTGAATTTACAGACTTTTTAAACCTCTTAGGAATAAAATTAGCTTTAATTAATTTACAAACTAGCAGATGTGTAACAAAATAGGCCTAAAATAGACAGGGCTAGGTCTTAAAAAAAAAGGAATTATAAAGAAAGGAAACATTTCATCTTTATTTTATCTATTTATATTAACCTATAACTGATCTATCAATAGGATAAAGCAAGAGAATTAAATTTCAGTCAAAGAGTCAATTCCATCTGACCAGATTTTGACATCAAATGGTTGTGCCTCTAGTTACATCTGTGCCTATTTTTCAAGATCTTCTAAGATAATCAAGGAGTTAGATTAAATATCCCTCAGTGTACAGTTGTCCCTGTAGAGAAAAGACCATAGTGGAAAAACTGTCCATCCATAAGTTAGAAGATGAAGTTATCTTTGATAGAGTTCAAGCACTCCTTCCCAGTTCTGTCACCCCTCACCCTGTCCCTTTCCACCACTTCTTATACCTAGGTTGTATTCTGCCTGTCTTGTGCTTACATTGCCTCTAGGTTACCAAAGCACTTTCAGACAAATTTCATGCTAGGTGTACTCTCCTTTCGCCTTCCCCTCCCTCTCAGTTCCTCTTTATGAGTCCTTCCCTCATTAGAATATCAGTTCTTTTAAGGATGAAAACTCCTTTAGTTACTCATATCCATGGTGCCTCGTACATGGGGACTAATAAATGCTCTATTTATGTCTCCATCTATTATCTATCTATCCTATCTTTTATCAATCTATCTCCTATCTAATTATTGTGTCTTAAAAAACTTTGTTCCTAGAGACTGTGATTAGTGATTAGGGAGATCTTTGGAGGCTAGCTTAGTATACAGTGATTTACACATTCTTTGGGCATAGAAAACTAAAAACAAAACCCCCCAAAAACCTTAATTATATTCACAAATAAATATATTAATACAATATACATATACAAGAGAGATTAGTTCATGTACTCTTAAATATATGAACTGTGAAATACTCCACTTAACCACTTTATCTTATTTTTCTTACTCCTGTCTCAGGTGTAAGTTCAAAGTCTGTTCATGGCTTGACCTGAATTAGTTGCAACATTTAAGGAATTGGAGATCATATCAATAATCTTATTCCTAGAAATAATAATGTTCTAGCATGTTTGACCATATTTTGAATGAAGAGAAAGACTCCAGGAAGAAGAGGTTAGAGATGATATTTCATGCATAGGAGATAGCCATGGATGGAAAAGGCAATGTGTAATGTGAGAACCAGTGGAAAGTTTGGAAGATGGGAGAATTGAGAGGGAGGGAGATAATTAGGTCAATGTTGTTCTTATTGAATTTAAAAAGTGTTTGGTATATCCAACAGGCAATAGATGATCTAGCATTAAAGCTCATGGGAGAGACTGAAGTTGAATATATAGATTTGTGAGTTATCTGCACAGAGAACATAGATAAATGGGAGCTGATGAGCACCTGGAAACAGTATGTTAGGAAAAAACAAAAGGACTTAGGAAACAACTTTGAAGGATGCTTACAGGTTGGCCACACAATAGGAGTGATGAACCTTCAAAAAAAGGAGAATGAATCTCCAGACAGGTAGGAGAAAGTCCCAGAGATAATGGTGTCACCAAAACACATGAGAGCATATCCAGAATAAGAAAGTGCTTAATAGTCCCAAATATAATCGATAAGATTAAAAGAATGAAGACTGAGAAAAGGCCATCATATCTGACAATTAAAAGAATATTGATGACTTTAGAGAGAACACTCAGTTAAGTAATAAGGTTGGAAGGCAGATTTCAAAGGACTGAGGAAAGAGTGACAAAATGGAGGCAGAATCTGGACTGCTTTTTTAAGATTGAAAAGGGCATGACAGAGGAGAGTTGGATCTACTGAAGGTTTGTTAAGGATGGAGGAGATTTTAAAATGTATGAATTTGGTAGAGAGAGAAAAAACCATGTAAGCAGAAAGAAAGTGAAGTTTTCAGAGAGGGTTAATGCTGCTGAAAAAGGTAAGAGGGATTGGGATGAATCACACAAATAGAAGAAGTGGCCCTGAAAGTAGGAGGTCCACCTTTTTGTCAAAGACTGGAGGAAAGGAAGAGAGTGAAAGGGAGGAAATTGATGCAGGATTTTTTACATGGAAAAAAATGGGAGAAGGAAGATATTTATGGAGAGATTTGCAATAGCTTCTGTGAGGAATGAGATAGTGAATCCATTAGGGATGAATGAGGACTGCCTATCTTCAATTCAACGTAGTAAATATTTAATAAGCATCTATGAAGACTTGGGGATACAATTAATAAAAATAAAGAAAACCCTTGACCTAAAGGAACTTACCATCTCATTGACAGAGGGGCAACACACAAAAAAAGAAAGTAGAGTTGGGAGAGAGAGGAGACACAACGGAGTACCTGACACAGGGGATCTTCTTCCTTGGAACTGAAAAGAACAAGTAGGGCAGTAGATGTAGAAAGGACTAAGCCCAATAAACCAGTTTCTGCCTTCTATAAAGGAAGGCATTGGGAGGAGTTGAGTATACTTACCCTCCTACTAGAGGACTGAGAAGGCTGATGGAGGGAGCATCACATAAGGTTTGAGTTAACAGCGTAGTGATGAGATTAGAGGAGATGAACTTCAGCTGGAAGGGGAATGTTCATTGGAATAAAAAAAAAAGGCAGGGCAGCAGAAGCATAGTGGAGGAGGAGAACCCAAATAAAATGGAATAATATGAGATTATAAAACATCCAGTCAGCACAGTTGTGAGTCTTCTTCTAGTTCTGTCTAGCAGCTTTAGACTGGGGGGAAATGGACAGATGGTGGCAGGAATAGTTACCATTATGCAATTAAAAATAAAAGCTGAATATAATACATAGGATATATTTAAGTGAAGTCTACTTAAGGATGCAACATAGCCTACCAGATGTAGGAGGTGGGAGTTGGAACACAGCTACTTCCAACATTTGTCTTGATGAATGTTCCTGTCCCTTGTCAACAGTAAGGTCTAGGTCATGGTGGGCTAGCAGCAGGTCTTGTACACTTTGACAGCATAGTTAAAGCTGTGTTTCCTTTGTTCATCTATAGAAAAAAAAACTATAGAAAAGATAGGTCACTCAACAGTGAAATCTCACTTAAAAAAATAAACTGAGGATTTGGGAATATGAAATGTCCAGAATATACTTAGTAGAAGTAGTCTGTCTGATCTTATGGGTACCTTGGCTGGGGCATCCATTCAAGATCTTCATTGCTCTCAGAAATAGGTGCATTTATGGGGAGGATAAACACTGAGAAGTTTCCATAATTAGCATAAGGAATATCAGTAACTTTCAGAGGTAACTGTTTTCTTTGTGTGGACAGCCTTTGGAATCCGAGCCTGAAGAATTTTCCTAAGAATGTCCTTGGAAGAAGCTATTTTTATATTACAGGCCAGGGAAGTAGAAAGAACACTTATATGATACCTTATGCAAAACCCACAAAGGGAAGAAAACATTGAACTTTAAGATGTTCAGTTAGGCCATAACCAATTATTAAGTCCCTGCCAGGCACTGCGCTAAGCTGTGGAGATACAAAGGAAAGCAAAAGACAATGGCTGCTCTTAACTACCTTTCAGCCTAATGAAAGAAGCAATATGTAAATAGATAACAAAAAGATATGTTCAAATAAATGGGACATAATCCATAGAGGGAAACTTCTAGAATTAAGAGAGACTGGGAAAGATTTCCTATATAAAGTTGGATTTTAACTGAGACTTGAAGGAAGGCAGGAGGAAGATATGAGAAAGAAGAGAATTGGGGCCAAGTAAAAAGTCCCAGAGTCTGAAGTTTAATGAATATCAAGGGAGCCACTGTTACTGGACTGAAGGCTGCATGGTGGGATGTAAAACATAAGAGGCTGTAAAAGGTGGAGAGGGGGGCAGGTGAAAAATGGCTTTGAATGGCAAGCAGAACTTTATATTTGATCATGGATATGATAAGAGTGCCACTGCAGTCTTTGGGGTGGTATGGTTAGACTTGAATTTCTATAAGAATCAGTTTGATGGTTAATGGAAGATAGACAAGAGTGGGAAGAGATCTGTGGCAGGCAGGTCCACCTTTCCACCAGGAGGGCTTGCACCAAAGAGATGGACAATGTTAGATGAGGCAAAGGAGTGTACACAAGAGATGTTACAAAGGTCAATTCAACCGGCCTTTTAGTCTATAACCTATATGGTTACAGACGACTATACGTCAAAGAAAACTATTAAAGTTTAGGGTTACAATACAGTAGTAAAGGAAATGAGGCTCTCAAAATGGCTGTTGCACTTGCACTTTTAATATAGAGTAAGTTTTAAATGAATTTAATTCCATACATGGGCTTGGTGCACCTTACTTCTCCAGGTACAAATTCATATGTCAGTAGTAATTCTCATTATGAAATGAATCATAGCAGAACAAGCTCGAAGGCTGGAGCACAGGGAAAATGATACACCACAACCATCTGTTGCCCACCAGGGAGTTTGTTTGATTAATGCTGGGACATGGAAGAAAAAAGCAACACACTGAAAGTCTCCCAAGCAGGCTCCAAGAAAGGTTCATCAACTTGTTGCAAGAGGGCTACTGGAGTTAAATGAGGGTTCCTAAGGAGAGGGCCTGGGTAGTGATTCATAGGAAGAAGAAACTGCATGTCGGGGCCCTCTGGGGAGTCAGCAAATTGCACGACTGCTTCATGCTAAGCTGTATTGCAGCTCAGACAGTATGAAAGAGGAAAATTCAGGTTAATATTTTAACTTTCTAGTCTTCAAAGTAACAGAGGTTACCTATGACTTCTGCAAATAGTAATAAGTGGTCTAAGTCAAACACAGACACACGTTTAGTACTGAAAGCCAGTGGCTTTGCAAATACCTCACGATAAAGAGATTGCCCTGATATGTATCTTCGTGGTTTTATGAGTGAATGTATCTTTATGTATATGCATGTGTGTGTGTGTGTGTGTGTGTGTGTGAAAAGAATACCATAAGAGATGATTTAAAACTGAGGATTCTCAAATCCATGAACTAAATGCTGCTGCTTTGAATTGACATCCTCTGATTAGTCTGGTAAAAAATCATTGGTGGGGATGCATGAGCCATAGCTTTTAGGTGGATACTGACCCAGAGGGTGCCTTGAATCTTGGACTGCTTTCAGGAACACATGATAGAGGGGAGTCTGGGCTAAATCTATTAAAAAGTGCTGTGCAATTGTCTGGGTATAGTAATGAGAGTTTGAATTAAAAAGTAGGCACAGTCTTATTTTTTTTATACATGGAAAATCTGAGGGTTGAGGTTAAGAAATTTGCTCAAGATAACAGAGTTAAGTGTCTGCGTCCTCTGAATGCAAATCTGGTAGTCTTTCCACCATACCATGCTACCACCAAAAAATGTCAGAATAGGTATATAGAGGATGGATTGCATGAGAAATATTGCAGAGATTAAATTGGCAAAACTTGAAGACTGATTAGTTGTGGGAGGTGAGAGAGGTGGAAGAGTAAAAGATAACATCAAGCTGTCAAATATGAATGACAAGGTGGGTGGTAGTATCATTGAAGTAGGAGAAGATTTTGGTGACAAGATAATATTAGTTTGAAATATGATTCAAGTGTTTAAAGGACATTTAGGTCGAGAAGTCCTATAGGTAGATTCAGCTATATATCTGGAGCAGGGAGAAAGGTCAAGGTTAGAAACACAGACATTAAACCCTCATTTATGCAGATTCAAATTCTTGTGTAACTGTTATACAATCATTTACTGGTTTAACTGTTGGCAAGCCTCTGCACCTTTGGGGTTTCTATTTTTTTATCTGCAAAATGGTAAAAAAAATAACACTAGTCTTACCCACTTTGAAGAATATTTTCAAGATCATATGAAATATGACAGGAAATACATTTTGCAAATTTTCTGAAAAATGATATGCCCATCTGCAATTCTAATTGAACTTTCTTTCCATGACTGCTCTGCCCTGTGATTTTTTTTTACTTCTTAATATGTAAATGAGATAAGCAATTTTAGTTACAGTATTTCAGACCCCTATGAAATAATGACATTTGACTATTGTTTTCCCTAAAGACACTGTCATCATCATCAATTATCATCCTCATCATTCATCATCATCACCACCACCATCACCACCATCACTGTCACTATCACCACCACTAATATTGACATTAGCAGAAGACATACAGTTAAGGAGGAATAGAAAGTCATCTGGCCCTACAGGAGAAAAGAGAAGATGGAGACAAGAGAAGGGAGAGATGACAGAAGAGAGGGCAGATTGGAGATAGGGAAAAATTAGATGCTTGGGGTATTGGT